>JAQMCX010000058.1:15675689-15690385 GCA_029814765.1 Acanthurus leucopareius | reverse complement strand
AGATTTTGACACAGTTATTTCTTACTCTGATAAAAATGAGATTGTTAAAACATCAGTTTATATATATATATATATATATATATATATATATACTGTGGAGAAGCTGTGATCACTTGCAACATCTTGTCTGTTAATTTCGATAATTTGTCATTTAATAATTAATTACTGGGAGTGATCACTCAATATACATGTGATTGTCACATGATATATGATAAAGCTATATGACTCATGTGTGGCTTTGCAGTTTAAACTTTCCGTCCAGTTTTATCATTAGTTAAAATTTATTTTTTTAATGGTTGATTAAAAAAAAAAAAATACTAAAATAACTTGAGTATTATTGAATTGGTTTGTTAGCAACATGCCTCTAAAAGACTTGTTCACTCCTGAATTTTTACTATTTTAATATCAAGAACTGCGACAGAGAGAAGTCTTTCGAATGCGATCCCTTCTAGCCGCATTTCTCATGTTAAAAAAATGTAACTTAAAAATAACTTCTCCAAAGAAGGAATTTGTGAGTTAGCAGGTTTTGTCTCATCACATGATCAAACCCTCTCTGGCTCTGTATTACTTTTCTTGTCCTCATGGTCATTGTAAAAGCAGATTTTTTACTTAGTTTTAGATGTATTTTTATTGCTATATCAATGCTCAGAATTTTTTTGTTGTTGTTGTTTTTCAGATTTGGACTGAGCAACAGATTTGACACAGAATTTCCATCTGTTCTCACGGGAAAGGTAAAGTTGCTTTTTAGTTTTCTTGCACTTCAGTCTTGCAGGCTGCTTTCTGTTCACTTCCAAGTGGAAAGAATTAAGTAATTAAACCCACAGTGATTCTTTTGTTCTTTTGGGCTTTTAACGGCCCCAACTTCCCCAAGCCGACCCATTCAAACCTCTGTGAGTGGTTTTGATCTGATGGAGATGCATTTCAGCTAAAACACCACAGTGCACAGAAAGAGCCTGAATGTGCTGCTGTCCAGCTCTGTCAATGAGTAAGCCGTCTATGGGGCTCAGTTGGTGGGGACCTCAGAGTTTTTGAGGGTCCAGCTCCAGGTGATAAAATAATGAAATGAAGACTCTGCCCTAGACAAGAAAGGAAAGCTTCCTGGGTCGGACGCAGAAACACAAAAAGGCTGTAGGGGTAAGAGCAGGCCGAGGGAAGTGTGGGGCAATAAAAAGTACCTTCAGTATTGTGACCTAGGGTGACATGTGATGGATGAGGTCACAATTATGATGATTGAAGGGTGCAGATCAGGCCCTGCTGGGCTTTATTCTGAGGTCTTTGGCTGTTTGCAAAGAGACCTTTGCATCCTGTCATAAAAGATTACGACCCCTGTTTTATGGCGTACAGACTCTGCGAGGAATGAGCATCCATTCAGGTTGTTTGGCCGGCGCAGCCACAGGCACTGAGCTTATCTCTCCTTTGAGTCCCTCCTTGCCTTGAACGGTCTAGAGCTTGGTTAGCAAGTCAGAGGCCTAGTATTTAGAGATCTCATCTCATCTCTGGACATCTGCAAACATCTACCTGTTGGTTTTCTAAAGCCCTTTGATCTTTGTGCTCAGGTTTTCTTTTAAGCAATTGAGGAATCTTTCATGTTGTCACCAACTAAACCACACCTCTTGCTCTTTGCAAATTGGTTAATTCTTAAAAATTTTCAGATAATTTCCCCCACAACATAAGGCCTCTTGGAATTGATTATTTTGGTATATGCACATCCATCCTTTCTCTCTGTCTATTTTTTTAGGTAGCACCAGAGGAATTCAAAACCAGCATCAGCAGGGTGAATGCTTGTTTGAAGAAGAACTTGCCTGTGAATGTGAAGTGGCTTCTTTGCGGCTGCCTGTGCTGTTGCTGTACAGTAGGCTGCAGTCTATGGCCTGTTATCTGCCTCAACAAGAGAGTAAGTCCCAGACCTCCTGTGACACAAGTTGGACAGTTTAACTCTTCCTTACATCAGTGCTGATTACTCAAGGGCTGTTATAGCAATTCAGCCACATTGGTCTAATTGTAGAGGGTAATAACAACTCGTGTTCAATTAGTGGCTCTGTGTAGAAATGACGCATTGCGCTGCTCAGCTCCTGTCCTGTGCAAGGGTGTGTCATTTGAAGGTGGTGTTTACCACTCAGAATTAATGACAGCAAAGTGGAAATTACTAGCTGGTAAATTGGGAGTTTAGTCCATAAATCCCTACACTGTGGCTGTTTACTGTTACCTGTTAAAGTGCTAACTTGAGTTATGAGGGTTTTGCCGCTTGCATTTATGTACATGCATCTGCTCTCTATTTCAACAGACAAGACGGTCCATTCATAAGTTGTTAGAGTGGGAAAATAACCGGCTATACCACAAGGTAAGAAAGACACATGATTGCACATTAGCACCTGTGTGAAAGTGCTTAATTGTCTGTGTCAGTGTGCAGTGGAAGTTGAGTATCATCATGACTGATAATGATCATTAACCTGTTTTCTAAACTCTTAACTCCTCAAAGCGGTTTGAGTCAGATCTGGTGCACAGAGGTCTGAGAGGACCGTGAGGTCAGCAGTAAAATGCCATGTTAATTTTGTTTTGTCTCGCAGCAACAAATTACAGCTAGTAGCTGTGCAAAGGCATAAAGGAAGCTCTTCAGGGTGTCTGGCCACAATTTGACCCCGGCGAGACCAGACAGCCCTGCTCCCAAATTCCCCTGACACTGAAGGGGAGATTTCAGACAGATTTTTCTTTGTCTTTGTGTCTTTGCGTCTGTTTGAGAGTGAGAGAGATGTTCATTCATTGTCGCTGTGTCTTTTCTTCTCTCATCAGCTGGGGCTGCACTGGAAACTCAGTAAAAGAAAATGTGAAAGCAGTAATATGATGGAATACGTAAGTGGGCTCTAAAAACAAAAACTATAAATTATGAAATCAATATAAAACTTAAGATTTTTTTTATTTGCAATAAAATTCTTTGATAAATCTATTAATATCATAATAAATAAACAAATCTCCATATTTGGGAAGCTAGCCATACAAAAGTGTGATATTTTGAAGTCACGACGAGCAGATCTTGTATTGCACGATCAGATATTCTTCAGAGGACAAGTGTGATACATTGCTAATGAAAATTGAACTGATGCTTCAGCCTCAACATGTTTGCAGTTTGCCAGATGCAGAAATTAACATGTCTTCATTATGTTGATGGAAACTGTAATGTGAGTGTATTAGACATTTCTGTCAAAAATGTATTTGCTGTTGCAAATTAGTTGTATGTAAATGTAATTTCTTGGAGACAGAGTTGTTTTAATAGAGGGTTGTTTTTTTTTGTCTGTGAAAATCAAATCACCAACTTCTTAAGAAATTACAGAACCCACCAAAATGCATTACAGGTTAATTTTCTGTCTAGTGTCTGTCTAGGTCTAGTTAAAATTTTTTATCTAATTGTCTTTCAGTTGTCGTGAATAGTAATTAGATTTGTCTTTTTCTCTCCTTAGGTGATTCTTATAGAATTCTTACCCAAATATCCTATATTCCGACCGGACTGAGGACGCTGTTTAAAGACTGGATGTGTGGCCCTTGAATCTTATCCTTAGTGCCTTGTATATAAACAGTATGTTGGAATAAGGGTCTACACTGGTGTCTCTCTTGACGACCACGTAAATCTCCCAGTACCTTGTACAGTAGAATTTGCAACACTGTCACTTTGCTTTAGAGCAGATTTTGCACATTTTCCCGACGGAACTAGACAATGTCCCCTTTGTTGCACTCGGATGTGTTTTTGTTACATGTGACAAACAAGTGAAACTCTCGTAAAGTGCATTTACCCCAAAGAACCATCAACCTGTATCCCATCTATTATATCAGTAATCCCTTGCAAAGAATGTGATGCCTCCACCCTCCTTAACTATCCTTGCCTTATGTATGATTTTTTTAAGAATAACTCTACATGGAGGAGGAAGGCATTGGGTAATTCAACAAGTCTGTGGATTTAATATGCTGTTTGTTGGGTTTCCTCTCTTTAAATCCAGTTCTTTGCAAGTAGATGGGATGGTTGAAATTGCCTAACGTACAGTGTACGTCATCACCCTGTGTTTTTTATTTACATTTGACCCTCTGTACATGGGAACTAGCTAGTAAAATAACTTGACCTGTAAATACCATGTTAGGATAAGCTGTACAGTGGTATACCATTGTTTACATAAAGTTACTTAGCTCTTAAGTTTTTTTTTTTTTTTTTTTGCCAATATATTGCTGTACCATAGTTTTGATTAATGAAAGATGTCTATGTACCTTTCTAGTTTATATGGACCTGTTTACCTTGTAAGCCATATAGTTACAATATTCATGATGCCAGAGTTAAGACTGAATATTGCACTCGAGCGCAGATGAAAGTCAGGATTTCAGAAGATGAACATTCATCCAGCGACAGCAGCGGTGCACGTTACCATGTGGTTTTTTGCCAATAAGGATGACTTTCAATTACTCGTCATCCGTTGTTGTATCTCTGATTTGCAGTTAGAGAATAATGATCGAACTCTGCTCATTTAATCCCAATTTTGCATTAATTTTTATAGTTTTGTACTTTCCCTTGTGCTGTGTTTGGTCCTCCTGATGTGTTAGGAAGCACATACGTCTCCAGTACATGGCGTATTAAGCAGATTGGTCTCTGGTTTCAACCATTCTGTCCAGTGTTGGTATTATTTTTTAAGAATTTTAGTCATGAGATTGCAGCATTGCGTTGTATTAGAGTGCCTCTGGAGTAGTTGGTGAACCACAGAGAAGTACAGGTTGAAATCTGTTCTCTTGTACAAAGGAGATTTTAAATCCTCCTCCCAGTATTGTTCCTGTTACAATTCTTGTAAATGTTTGTCACGATGACCTAATCCCTACGAAGAGAGAAAATAAAATGTTGATTTTGATTTTTCTTTGCCACTGCTTCCTTTTTTTCATTCTAGACAGTTCTGGTAATTACTATCACTCTTAATGAAGGATTTGTCATCTTAGGAAAAACAGATCATTATTCGGCTGATGCTCTTTAGCCAAAGCATGCTGCAAAAAAAGTGACTATTTGTCATGTTTAACAAGGTGTTGAATCGTTAACTTTAACAAGACAGTCTGCAATTAGTGGACACACCAGAATGCCGTCACCATAACCTGCTGCTACTTTCTAACGTTATGCACCGGTGGTCAGAGAATACTGGACTGTGTTTCTGCTGGATCTCAACTCAACCCCCGAAAAACTGAGGTGGTGGGCTTCACTTCAGTGTGGTTGGTTTTTATGACCCTTTGTTTTTTTGTTGTGTTCACATTCACAGTCTGTCCCTGTTTAGACAAGAGGCTTCAGTAAACTTTGACTGCATCTGTGCTCCAGTGGCACCACTCGAGTTGCAGTTATAACTAGTTTTAGCCAAAATGGAAAAGAGTCATTAATGATGCTAAACTGTATAATAAGCACAAGATTCAGCCAGGCAAATTATGTTTTGATTTATTTAGAAATTCATCTAAAAAACAGAACCTACATTATAAATTTTATTTTCTGAGAAAGCTGTAAATTCAGAGTAATTTCCCAATACATCCTGAGAGCTGACTCACAAAGTTTAATTACATTCCAAAGCAAGTAAAGTGATTTATCTTGTTAGAAATGAAGAAAGTCTTGAAATGCAGATTTATTTAATTTAGTTTTAGCTCAGTGTGTAGAATGCATTTAGCATAAACAGAACTAAATCAAACATTGTATATTACTGCATTATCAGTAAATTCTGCTTTATGCATGAATGCTTTTCACAGTGTTGGAAGGTATGCATATTAAATTACTGTAAAGTTTTTAGGTACTTGACTCTTTCCATTTTATGGTGCTTTACACTTTCTACAACTACTTTAAATTTAACAAGTAAGTTTTTACCTACAACTCTGCTGACTTTATACAAAGGCAGTAGTTATTATCATCAGCTAATAAAATATGATGTATTCTTATAGATTAAAGGCCACAATGATAATTTAATTATGTAGCTGGTAAGAGAGACTCAAGTTGAGGTACAATCTCTAAACATTATCTTTTTTTTGGGATATTGTTATATCTTAATGTGGGGGAAAGTGCTAAATTTTCCAAGTTTGAAGGACTTCATTAAAGTTGAGTGACATATTTTTTAACCAGACTGTTCTAATATTTGCTTTTTCCCACTTAGTCATTATATCCACATACTGCATATGTACCTTTTGCACTTGTGGCAAGTTGTACTGGTCTTACTGTCCCTTATCTTTGCATGCATGCACAAACACAAATGTGTCTAGTAGTGTGTGTACTAGAGCAGGAGAGGTTAGGTTGAATGAATAAGAAGGTCAAGAATGTTTGCATGTCTGTGTGTGTGTTTGTGTTTGTCTGCGCATGCAGATTTTCTTCAAACTGTACACTCTGAACCACCAGTGTCTTTGATCCAGAGCAGCTTCTTTGTATCCACTTGGTGTTCAGACTTCAAAAGACAGTTGGGTTGTCTTTAATTTTGTTGGTACTTACATAGTTTAACAAAAATTTCACATGTAAAAAGTCTTTGAAAGTTTTTTAAGTCAGTTTAAGTCGATTTTTTACCGGAATGTCAGCAACAATCTCAATTTATCTCAATACAGCTTCTGTCCACTAGGGGTCAGACTGAGCCATGAACACACAGTACAGCTTATTGTACATTTTCACTGGAGTAAATGACTCAAATCATTTGCACTCATGCTGTAGTTCTCTAGGATTTTGAACCACTTATCAGGGAGTGAAGAGGAACTACAGAAGCCCTCAGATCTCTTTGGCATTATGACTGGATTTTTTTGCATTTTCCTGACACTTTCTCCTCCCTAAAAAGTCACAGACCTACAGTATGTGACTTTTTTTGTTATACTGGTCAACTTCTACCCCAAAAGATTTCTCTGTGGGATCAGCTTTCATACCACTTCATGCAACAACCCAATTTTGCAGTTAGAGGCCAAGACCCTTTGAGGAAGAGCATGATTTGTTGATTTTATTGAACATAATGAAACAGGGGACAGGCTAGTATGCACGCTATCTTCTATACATATATATGTATACATGTATATATAATTCAATAAGTCGCATATCAATTAAAAAAACAAGCAAGGCCACCTTGAACAAGTTAACACAAAAAAAGGCAACACAAGAGTGTCTGAACAAGGCCATTCTGTTTTTGTTAAAAAAAGAAAAAAGAAAAAAAAAACTTAGAGGAAACACAGTTGGGTGCAGCGGCAATTTAAGGCAAGTTTACATTCTGGTTTGTCCTTCAGTGTCTACAGGTCACCTGCTCATCAGAGTCTTTCAGTATTAGCCACTACAGTATTTTTAAAAATAGATACTGAGAACAGGTGGACATGAATCAATTAATGAATCAAAAACTGCTTAATATATATATATTTTTTTAAATTGATGAATGACACTTTTGATTCAGACAAAACATTTATCAAAGAATTATTAGCTTCACCATTAATATAAATGTGTCAAAGCTTATTTCCTGTTGAAAAACTTGGACCCAAGTTTCATACAAATGCAACTCTGGTTACATGATTTACGTAAGTTTCTTGTTTCGTTTAGGTTGTGTACAATATTTATAACCTTTATGGCTTTCATAGGATGCACCTCAGGTATTCAGACTGTTTTAGACTCTTTTTTAATCAAAATTTTGTGTCTAAAACAACATGAAAGTGTCAAACCAAACATGACTGCACATCTTTCCTTTGGCTTTTTAACAACCTCCCTTTTACAACTAAAGTCTCTTTTTTATATCAGTGTCACTGTAGCTGTAGATTTTATTCTAAACACCACTTTGTTGCACATTTTGGAAAAGATCAAAGTAAATTAAGTGATGAAATCACACTAGTGGGACAATAGATGCAGGACAGGAAGATTTTCCACTTTTGGCGTCGGTCTCTACAGTCAGCAGCCATTTCATATTACCTAGTCATCTATTATTCTTCATCACAACTGTCTACATGAATCTTAAACACTACACTTTATCTTTGGATGCCATTTATGTGAATCACTTTAATCAATTCATAACTACCATATGATAACATTACTTAACAATGAAACAAATATACATAAAGTATTCAGAAAAGGATAAAAAAGATGTCCAAAAAAACGATATCTATCCTTCCAGTTTGCCCTTAACATGTAATTTCACTGATTGTCATCATTTGAGGACCCTGATTAAACCCATTTTGTGCAATCATGTGCCTGTGAGTGTAAGAGGACACTGAACAAACAGGTACCTGCTGAGACTCTGCCTGGGAGAGTCAGTGCCATTGTACACAATGATTCTTATGTACACACATGTTCTGTATTACATAACTGACAAATAGTCATTACAAGAATGCAACCTAACATTGAGTTACATGTGAAGGGGACGGGGAGTTGAGAATGCAGCAGAGCAGGGCAATGATTTTTGTGTGTGCACGTGATCAACTCAGAGGGTGATAGTAAGTAGACAAGTGTGCTTTTGCTACACAAGACTCCCAGGCCAGGACACCACAGTCAGTGTGACTTTGTTCTTCTGCAGCTTGAGCATGGGGATGAGAGACGAGTTGTTCATCCCCACCGTTGTGGCTCCGTTCACCGCCACAATCTCATCACCGCACCTGGAAAGGACCACAGACAGTTAAAGTGGAGTCTAGTACGAGCATAGACACAATACAGAAGCAGATTACAACATGATGGAGTCAAACTGGACATAACTTACTTGAGGCGTCCGTCAAAGTGTGCAGGCGTACCAGGCACAATGGTTTTAATGAAGAAAGGCTGCTGGCCGTGGCTCTCCTCGTAGCCTCCCACTATACTGAAGCCCCAGCTCTCGTTGTTAGTCTTCTGCAGGACGATGTCCCGGCACCAGTGCATGTGACTGAAATGACAAGAGCAGAGTCAGTATGCATTTTATCTAAAAATAAACACAATGTGCTTGATACAGAGTTCAGGTAATATGTGGTTAAGAAGGAGGCTCTACCTCGGTAATCCCAGCCAGCGAGTCCACAGCGGCGTCCAGTTGAGGGCATCGTCTCGTGGGTTGTCCAGAGGGTCCAGGTCATCTTTGTTGGCAGCCTCTGTATCCTCCTCAGGGTCTTCAGAGAGGGTCTGGATGACACGAAGGACCACCTGGGACTGAGCTGTCTGAGCCTTCAGCACAGAAACCGCCTCGTTGTAGGTCAGCTGGGTCAGATCAACACCGTTGATGCTCAGCAGAACATCACCTGAGGAAACACAGACGACGTTGTGAACACAGACAGAGACATTTTAGTAAAGAGGAGCTCTGTTTTATAACATGAAAAATGGTTTTCTTATGTTAACTTTTATAGTCAGAGGTGAACTTAATTTGCAACCAGATGGACAAAGTTGTTTGCATTACACATTAGTTTTTTCAAGTTCTTTTACAGAACATCTGTCGACAGTGAAACATCTGTACAATATTTAGAAAAAATTATAACTCTTTTATTCTTTTTGGCATCTTTTCAGTTGGAAAAAACACAAAAGGCAGCCAGCATCTGATAAGGAGTGAGTGACAGCTGGCTGACGAAATCAATGTTTTGGGACATCAGCTGACATTATGAACATGGTTATAGCCATAAAAATGATGACAGTTGCGCTGTATAATTGACTAAATTTACATTTATAACTGGTGATGACAGACAAAAGTTTAGAGATGACAGAAGGTTATCTTCTTTACCCCACCCACCACTGGGCCACACACTCAGCTGGTTTCTCTGCTGAGTAACAGCATGTTTCTCCTCTGTTCAGTGTCCTCCTGCTCGGTGGTTTATTTTACTTTGTTTTATTGCAGCTAAATTTAACAATTTCATTATTATCATTTACATACATATACTTCAAGACCACATCTGTCACAGAGAGTCAAGCCTTTATGACAACACACATTCTTTCTGTTTAAGTGTCCTTGAACAACACATTGTATCTATGAAAAGAAGCAAATGGAAAAATAATTGTGCTTTTCCTGTTCAGCTGATTGTAACATTGTAATAGATTTGAAAAGAGGACTGGAGATTATTTCCCTAAAAACAGTTTTCTTGCTTGTTGTTGTGTTCAGTGTATTTCTCTAAATATTCCCAGTCAGTTGGGTTTCCAAACTTTGGATTGAAAGAGCTGCAGCAAATAGTCAAACACAGTTCTTCAGTTGTAGGAAATTATAGCTAGCACTACACTAATATTTTGGAACAATCATAAGAAAAATAATTAATCAGGTAGCTAATTAACGGATGAACTGTTAGTAAAAATATTTTCCAAGTTGCAGCCCTAGACACAAACAAACAAAGACACTGCAAACACACATTGGTCAGAAGCTCCTTTGTACCTCTTTTGATGGTGCCATCTCGGTGCAGACAACCAACAGGCTGCACACTTGTGATGTAAACAGGCAGGCGGCTGCGACAGTCCCTCCCCCCTGCAATGGTGATGCCCAGGGAGAGCCTAGGCTCCTTCTTCAGGCTCACAGTCTTCTCCTGGCTGGAAAACCCACCTGGAGGATCCTGTATGAACAACGAGAACAAAAAGCAGTCAAAAATTAACATACTGATCCACATCACACTGTAAATTTTAAAATAATGCCGACCTTATTTATCATCATTTTATCTTATTGTGTTTGACATGAAGTCTGTGCTGCCATTCAGCTTCAGCCTCTCCAGGATCCTTTGAATTGACTGATTCCTCTCACAGAAACACTCGTAGAAACAAATGTGAAACATTTGAGAAGGAGCTGAGAGCTAAGGGTAGAGGTAATGTGTGAGGATCAACACTAAGCTCTCGTAGTGGAAAAGATGTGAGGAAAGTGACAGCTTCTACCAGCCTCCTTGTTTCCCTCCGGAGTATGTTGACCATGAGAAGGGGAAGCTCGGGGGAGGTGAGGGCTCTTCCTCCCCCCCAGCAGGGAACTCATCCCCCCCAGCAAGACGAAAAGGCTCGACTCTGCAGGCGAAAGCTAACTGTTACCAGCTTTGATCCTCTGCCACGCAAAGAAACGGCCACAAAAACAACAAGACAGTGGCCCCGTAGCAGCAGAGTGAGCAGCACCCCGGCCTTTTGATCAGGCCAGAGGGAGGCCCCAGAGAAGGGCTTTCATCTCCGCTCACCGACGCAGGTGTCTGCTCTCAAAGCTTCTCACCCCTCCAAACGGGGGTTGCTATTATTTTACTGACAGTGTATGGTACGACTGAGTGTGACTGACAAAGGAGCAATTGTCACAGTTACACTGTGTAAACAGAAACATGTAAAGTTTGTGAGATACTGCGACCAACATTGTGCTTGGTGGTGTAAAAGGAAGTCACCGTCCCAGCAGCCAACAGGTGGCAAGAGCCCAAATCACTGTGGATTAAAGCTGCTTTATTTAAAGGCAGTCTGAGTGTTGGTTTGTGTTGGTTTACGTTCAGTTTTACCTTCATGTAGGTGGACCGGCGTCTGAAGTACTGTGGCTCGGGCCTCCTGGCGGCTCTGCTGTGTCCCTCTCTGCCACTTCCTCCTTCCTCCTGAGTGTCTGCAGGCCTCATCACCACGAAGTTCACACGCACCTCGCTCACCTAAACACATACACAAATGGTCAGCAATTAATTTCCCGGCAATTAATTTCACAGAAAATATACATAATACCAGTATAAATTCATCTCAGACTGGTGTCATGGTGTTCAGTTTAGTTAGTTTTCATGTTTTGTGTCATCAAAAACACCAAATTTCTCTTTAGGGTCTCCCATGATGTCTGGACAAGATAAATCCAAACAGCAATAACATTTTGTACCGATATTTATGGTCCCCAGAAGAGTTTATGGTGAATTTGGTGACTCCTTCAGTTTCCTCCTTATGGCCACTGTCAGGCCAAAAGTCTTACTGTGATTAAACCGTCATTGGCAGATTGCTGTTAGATTTGTATGCGACATTCCTGCTCTTGAGGGATAAATCCTGTTTGCTTATTAGTGCCAAGATCATTTCTGTTGTGCCAGGCCCAGTGCCATTTCAGATCTCATGTGTATGAAATTAATAGCCCGACTACTTGTCAGACTCACCATCAGTGTCTTATTTGCTCATATTACTCACTTCCTGTGGTGCAACAAATGTTGCATCTTCTAATCTAGCAAAGCTCATGGCTTTTAGACTTGTTTTGTTAATGTCACGTCATTGCAAAATAACTGACAGCTGTAAATTTTTTCTTGTTGCTGCAACCAAGTGTTTGAAGGAAACCTGAACAGCTGAAACTAATAAGAAATTGCTGCTGAGCAGCAGCCTTAAATGATTTAACAACATAAGTTACATTACACTCAAGAATATTCATGTTTGAACACTGTTTGTCATCTTTGTTTCTCTGCATTGTACTTTTAATAGTTCATTAGCGTAAAACTTTTGGGCAGTCATCAAGAGAAGATCTTGAAATCAACATCTGTCTGTAAGTCAAATTTACCAGCAAAAATGAGTTCAAACTCATCCATGCTTACAACCTTATTATCACAAAAACAAAACTTTAAAATGTATGTTTTTGAATGTTCAACATATTGAAACTAATTCAATATAAAAATCTATTTTAAACTATGCTTTTGGAAATAGGCAGTGAAAACAAGATAAACTCTTTATCTCCGGTCCTTTAAAAATACCTGTATTATCTGTGCAGCGCTCTCAGGTGTACCGTGCCTCAGGTCATGTCCGTTAATGGCCAGCACTTTGTCGTTGTTCCTCAGTTTTCCATCTTTGGCTGCCAAACCACCGGACAGCAGGTCCAGGATGAAAACACCACTCTCGTCCGATTTGCGGATGAGTTTGATACCGAGCGGCTCGCTGCGCTGGGTCTTCATCAGCGTCACCTGCAGAACTGTGCCAGGGTTCTGATTGGAGGTAGCGTTGCCATGGGGACTGTGAGAGGGCTGGGAGCCAGTGGAGGGATGATGATCAGACCGTGGATCCCTTATTTTGAAACCTTTCTCCTGCATAACAGTGAGCCTGAGGAGGGAAGGCTGCTGCAGCACTGCGATGGCTCGGGCGTGAGGGACTGAAGCCAAACTGATGTCATTCACCTGAAGACACGAAACCACAGAGAGAAGAAAAAACACATTCAGTGGTGAAGCAACTCAACACCAACTTTGCAGTATACGCTTTCCATGTATGCTGCAACCGAAGAGAGTTATGAAAAGGTTTTTGTTTAGCAAAGGAGTGAAATGAACTAATAATTATACTTCTCCTAGAAGATTATTGTTCATATCTGCATTTTTTGTCCTTTTCTTGCTTCAGGATGATTGGAGCCATAAAAAAAGAGTCACAAGTTATTCACAGCTAATCTCTGCTTAAAATTAGGGCCTGTCAAAGTGATATTTGCCTTCACAAAAGTCAATGCATTGATTCATCGCAAAGAGAAAGATTGAGTTTCAGGACCTTAGTGATGCAGTCTTTACTTGTCTTCATCATATCTTTTTACATCCACTAGCTTTTCAACAAAAGCCAAAAAAATATATTAAAACCTGCAACTAATGTTTCACATCCTGAAGGCAGCCTGGTGCCTAGCAGGTTTTGTTTTCATTTCCAGGTTTGGGATTGGTTAGTTTCAGAAGAAAAGCTGCCTCCAGGAGGACACTGAAGCAGGGCTGCCAGAGCCGAGGCTGAAATATTCTGTAAGCTCAGTTTTCAGTGGAAACACATTCCAGGAAAACCGGAGGGTAGAAATCCAGGATCAAGGACACTGTTGAAAGACAGGAAACCATAATTCATATTCTCCACTTCTATATCTCCTCTGAGGAACCCAAAAGTGTTTCTACAAATAACTGACCCTCACAAACAGAGTCAAATCAGTGACTGTAACCAGGTGAAGTTGTTTTCACTGACGTGAGGTGTTTGGCTGGGCAATATTAACCACGCCTTGTTACCATGGAGCTCAAACTTGTTTATCTTGAATTTCCACCTACTTGCCGCAAAGCACCTTGTTTACAATATCATGAGCAAAGACAAAGTGTTTATGCAAAAATATGTTGGAATGTGTCACGCTATGCTACTAGGATAACACTTAATTCCCCTGCTGAAAAAGAGATGAATAGCTGACATTATAGGCTACATTATCCCAGCGCTCACCTCTAAGATATGGTCCCCTGGGGCCAGTCTGCCATCACGGGCCGCTAGGGAGTCCCTGATAATCTCCTGGATCACTATGTTCCCCAGTGGTGTGTCTTTCCCACCTACGATGCGAAGGCCCAGCTCCTCCTCCGGCTCCTCTCTCAACAGCTCCACAACAATGGCCTCAGCTACCAGACTGGACCGCAGGGGGGTGTTATCTGGGAAGAAGAAGAACACAGAAACAAGTGGAATAAATATGGCGGCATTTCCTGTTAATACAGCGAATACTCAGCTCTCTTTGCTGCAAAATACCTGAGCTGTGAATGCGACAACATCACTAAAAAAGTTTGTCGAACATGGTGAGAAACCTGGGCTCTCTGAGTGTCATACAGGTTATAAACAAACTCACAAGTTAGCTTAAGCTATGTGGGACAGAAAAACACAGTCCAACTAACAAAACTGCAGTTCAAAATGTCAACATCCCTCACGGTTTGCAGTCGAGCTTTCAGGTTCAACTTGCCCTAACAGGCTTACTGTTGTACAAGCAGCCAGTTTCATTGTGCAGTGAGGAACTGTTTCATTTCAGATAAGATAAGATAAACCTTTATTGATCCCACATGGGGAAATTGCATTCCAGTTACATCCCGTCCAAGAAACATAA
>JAQMCX010000058.1:15652054-15675589 GCA_029814765.1 Acanthurus leucopareius | reverse complement strand
CTACCTGCATCTTCCGTACTTTGCGATAGAACAGGAAACCGCCAAATCCAAACAGCAGAAAGCCTGTTATCATAATTGTGGCCTCACTTTCACTTTTACCAACGATATGAGGTGGTTTAGATCATCTGGCTGCTGTTTATTACTTCTCTGACCACTTGTAGTTCTGGCACTATCTGATTTCTTTGTAGTGATGTTTGCAGTATTCAGCAGTTACTCAGGTGAGTGAAATGTGTGAGAACCACAAAAATATGACCCATTTTGTAATCAACTGGAATGAAAGATGATAAGAGCCCCAAACCTCACAGGACAATAAACTGTTCATACAGAAAGTTCAAGAAATATTCTGAAATATTTTCTTTTGTTTTGTCCATTTAGATCAATTGAGCATATCTTGTACCTATCTCCTCACAGAACACAAAGAGACAGGTATTGATCTTTTTATGTAATCGCCCACACACACACACACACTCACACAAAGAAAGAAACCCAATTTTTGGAGGAAACTTTTTCCAATAGAAACATGCATTGTATATAACAATGCTGTGTCAACCAAAAACCTGTTTTTGAACTTTAGCTGATGCTTATTTACACAGTAAACAGTGAACAAACACTCAAAAGCTGTATTCACACATGCACCACTACCCTGAGCCTGGATACTGCCCTGATGAGCTGCATGTGTGAACGTTAATGCCTGATTTAAGTGAACTGGACTTTAAACAGACCTCACAGACCTGCCAGCTGCCAAGTATAAAGTCCGTGTAATGCCCAGTGAGCTCATGAGCCCGACCTGACCCCAACCCATGTGTGAACAGAGCACGTCACTGTCAGGAGAATTTACAGCGAGCGGTTGAGTGTGTATTTCCTGAAGCTGACAATGTGTCTGACACGGAGAGTCAGCGGTTGTGTGCTACATATGTGAAGGAGCAACTCGACACAATATCTGGACCTGATTCCCCGACACTGACTGGAATTATCATGACAGAACAGCTACAGATGAGCAGCAGAATGAAGCAGAATTCAACCTGACTTGTTATCATCTCTGTAAAAAAGTAGACGTTCTAGCACACTGAGCTCAGAGTGCACACACACCATACAAGTATTTACATGCTATAGGTAAACTCCTCAGCAGTGCTCTCATTCTCTTTAGTGCCACAAACGCCACATTGGCATGAATTCATCTGCAGAGAGACTTAAACTTCAATCAGCCAACATGCTGCCATTATTTTCATAATTCTTTACTGTAAGACTTAACAGTATATTTAAAAGTGAAAGCTTATGCCTGTGAAGATTGTAAAAGAATACAATAGTGATCTGATTACTACAGAGATTACAGTGACAACAATGTAAACTTCTCTGTAGACACTGGTTACATGTTGCCTGGCAACTATGCTTTAGTGGACTTTGGTCCATTGTAAGCGCTTACAAATTGCTTTTAGGGTTTTCAGGGAGGGGACTGTCTGGTTTTAACATCAGTGAGCTGGTGCATGTTCCTATGACTTGGCTGATGATTCACCTGTGGCACAATCAAAACATCAGAATTTTCCATCTAAGTGTTTTGACAACACCCACACTGCAGAGGACGAGCACGAGGATTTAGGTTTCCTAAAATCACCCCAGCAAGGAAACTATTTCTATAGAGCCTTGAAGCTTCTGTAAACATCATCCAGTGTTGCTGCCACAGAATATGACCTGCCTCCTACTGCAAGTCATTATCTAAAAAGTTGTGGTTGTAATTGTCATGTGTTTGATTGTGTGGGTCAGTATAAAGAAAACAGAAAAGTGACTTTACTTCATTTATTCTGCTTCAAATAAAAGTGGTTGTTAGTATGATAAAATGACTCCATACCATCCTCGCTTTCTTCAAAGGCAGGATTAATCAGACCAGGCTCGGGCTGATCTCGGGTGGAATTTCTGGACAGAGTTGCTGAATGTTTAGCATCACCAGATGTCTCTCCGTCACTCTTGCGTCCCTTTAGCTCATTCCACGAGGGCCTCTTCCTCTTCTCCGCTTCCTCCCTCAATCTTTTAAAAACAGGACATCTGAGGAAACACAGGAGCATGGAGGAAAACAGTAAGGACAATCATATGGCTGAAGAATGTAAACTGGTTTTACTCTTTAGTTAAAACCATATTAATTCTAATATTCAATGGGAAAGTTTAGTTCTAAAACATCGATGATGAATGAAAATAGAAAGAAAGAAACTGTATGTTAAAAGGTGGCACAGAGGAGACAAGGCTGGAAAAGACTGTATTTATACACAGGATTTAGAAGAGAAGCACTATGCAGATGAGAAGACGATTTCACTGCATTGCAGAGTGTCTGGGTGAGACAAGTTGAGTCTGATTAAGTCAGTCAGAGTGATAGGACTGCTGCTTGTTCCTCATGCCTGAACTTTGTCCCCTCACTGTTTGCACAGAGAGGCTGCAGCAGGACAATCTGCCAACCACAACTGACTGCGTCACAGCTGGCCACCAGGTGATAAGCACCACACCGGCCATGTGAGAAACAGGATCACTGACCTGCAGCTCAACTCAAGCTCAGTAATTTTAAGTTTTTGTATTCATAGAGGAAGTGTGCTGCCAGGAATAAATGGTGCAGCTTCAAAGAGGAAAAACAGTCTTTAGAAGTGCATGAAGACAGGAAACAATTTTAGTAACAGCTGGCCTGCATTCCTAAAAAAAGAAATAATAATTCTTTTGTAATGACTTCACAGATTGTGTTCTACTTTAAGGAACTGCATGCAGTATTCGTATACATATATGAGATAACACACATTTTACACACCTTGATATAATGAAATCCACTTTAAGGAATTGTTTAGGATTTTGGCAAATATGTTTATCTACTTTTTTGCTGAGTTAGATGACAGTACTGAACCCTCTCTCAGACCGTGCTGACTCGCAATTTTCAATTACTCAAAACAGAAATGCCACAAAAGTTATTCACTTGAAACTCTCTGCTTCATCACATAAAGAGTTGAACTGCCTGTGCATGTCAAAAAAGCTATAAAATTCATCTTCTGCCTGAGGCCACAACCTTATCAATCACTCCTCGTGCTATGGCTGTTTATGATATTAAGAACAACCCATGTATTTGATGAAGACAGCAAACTTATTCTGTACATTCCCTTCCATATACACTGTAACTATTCCTTACAGCCAGGTAAAGGCCTACAATTATCAACTGAAACTGCTGTCACGCCATGTCAGCATACCACCCAGAGTCTTACCTGTTGTGCAGGTGGGGCTGCAGTTCACAGCGCTGCATCTGCTGCTGACACTCGTTGTGGGGACACATCACGGTCAGCTTGTCCAGCAGGTTCCTGACCAGCAAACTGGAAGGACGGCACTGGTGCAACTGCAGCCGCTGTCGGTCGACGGGGCAGAAGTCCTGGTCTTTCAAGAAGTTGCTCAGACAATAAAAGCAATACGTGTGGCCACAAGGGGTGTCCATGGGTCTGAGGAGGGGCTGCAGACAGATGTGGCAAACCAGTTCATCGTCCACGTCATCCTGGTACTCGTACAGATGACTTTCCAGGCCTTCGTGCTGCTGCCCACACTCCTTACAGACCCGTGCCCATGACAGGCCTGCAGTGCCGCTGCTGCCGGCCACTTTGGTTTCTGTTGAAGCCATCTGCTGATTGAATCCAACCGAAAATTCTTTGTCTCTGGAAAAGATCTGTGTCCTCCAATGTCCTTAAAAACCGTGTTTTGTTTGTTTCACAAGTCTATACCTCCATATCCAAAGATAAAATCCATTTGAACATTAAAACATGGCTCCAGAGTCAACAATGCTATCTCCATTTCTTCATCTTGATTTTCTGTCGAGAGAAAAAAACAGTTAGGTCTATTGCAGAGGTTGGACTATTTCTACTCATATCGGCCAGCTCCAAAGGAAATGACAAATCCAAAGAGCAGCAACAATATGGCAGCAAGCCCCAGCTGCTTCCTCTCAGCCAGTTTCCTGAGGGACAAAAGGAATTCTCATCTCGGCTAAAAGTCACCGTGCTCCACACTGAAAGGGCTAAACTCTGTGAAATGAGGCAAGAGAAAATGGACTATAGTCAAACCCCTGCTAATGGGAAGGAACAAAGGCAATGCGCTACACGAGAGTAAGAATTTTGAATGAACTGGGCAGAAATACAACCCCCGTCAGTAATGACCCCTTGCACCCAATCGGCAGTGGTCTCCATCCCTTTGTGTAGCTCCTAATCTCCTTTAATTCCCTCTCATAAGGAGAGAGTGCTGATTAGGAACACATTCTTTAAAGAAACTTTTGGCCATTAACTCCACATATGACCAAATATATGAAATAGACACACAAGTCATCAGTTACATGAAATATATTAGCCTAAGATAGCTAAGATAGATAAATAGCACCCTGTGTAGATTTTAAATTAAATAAATATCCGTATGAATCAAATTATGAATAAAGTGACACAAAGGTGAGTATTTCTTAACTGTGCATTGTGCTTAGGAGCGAAAAGTGCCATTAAGTTGCAGTAAAGGGTTTTTGAACAACATAAACAAGGAGCTTTGTGTTGCATACTTTGACAGGTATCATTTCAGAAGACTCCATGCTGTCTGAGGGGCTGACACATAAACACACATAACACCGCTGAATTCCACCTCAAGGTGCATAACTTTTTCCTAAGAATACCTAGGAGTAAAAAATGGTCTCATGCACATATAAAGAAAACAAAACAAGCCACCACAGTGAACTCACTACCTTTAGATGCCTCTTGTTTGCAAACCCTATCCAGATTTCAGAAACAAAAAGGCAGTTTTATCTTCAGTGTTATGGCCTTGGAGCGACTCACCCGAGATGATATCTTTGTTGTCAAGTGCCCAGTAGCCGCTACACGCAAACACTAGACTCTAACCTAGCAGCTGCCTGAAGCCTGAATGAAACCAGAGCCCTGCCTCTCCAACAGCACACCGTCAGACTAATTTCTGTGTGTGTCTGTGTGTGTGTGTGTGAACACATGTGCGAGTGCATGAGTATGGATGTGTACAAGCTCTGACTACACCACAGCGAGGAATGCAAAGGGGAATTGAGTAACTAGGCAGAGTGAGCGTAAAGGAGAAGTGTTCCTTCTGCCTCTGTCAAAGCCAGAAAATGTGTGTGTATGTACTCATATATGTGTGTGTCTCAGTGTGTTTGGGGGGTTGGGGACTCAGACTGCTGATGCTGCACTACCACAGGCAATGTACTCTCAGTGGCTGAATGACTGATTGCAAACACATAAGAGCGATTACAAATATGTGTGTGCACTCTCCTTTCTGCATCATGCTCACTGACTGAGGTCACACTGGCCTCCTTTCTCTCTTTGTCTTCACTTTGTACAAGTGATACCTCAAGCTGTAATGGATAGGGGTCATGGATCCCGTTGCACAGGGCGGGAGGCACAGCAGAAACAAGGCTGTGCTCCTTTTTATTTGGATATCTCATAAGGGGCAAGAATGTAAAGCAATAGATAACCAACATTAAATATGCTGTGCTGCCCCACTGAAGGGTGCAGTCATTTCTTGTATCTGTAAAACATTCATAGTTTAACTCCTATAAAGGTGTATAAATTGCTTTGTGAAAAAGTGGCATGCACTAGCTGGGAGTCACAGCTGGCCACAGAGAGCACCCTGTGGGTTTCACTGAGGATGCAGCATGTCTTCGTCAGAGCAGCGGTCAGCTTCACAGGAAGACATGCAGTGACCATGAAGAACCTCCTGATTATTGTGTCTGGCGGCGGCTCTGTAAGAACCCATCTCTGTTCACTACCACCAAACTGACCAAGCAGCATATCTGCACGTTTCTTTAGGATGAAGCAGGACATCAATAAAGGTACTCATCTTTCCTGGGATCATCCATGCGTAATAGAGACTTTTCAAAAATTAAAGCATGATGTAAATAAAGTGTAGTGCAGAAACAGTTATTCGATCGATTGATTGACTGATTTGTCAATAAATTGATAAGTCAACTGACAGCTTTTTCATCTGAGCTTTGCTGCTTTACTCACGTTCATATCATCGTAGACTGAGTGAATATATTTGGTTTGGAGTGTTGGTCAGATTCTGCAAAAACAGGACTGGAATTTTTCAGTATTTTTAGAAACTGTATTGGCCATTCAGGATTAACTGATTAAAAGACTAAATAAAAGGCTGATTAATTAATAACGAAAATGATTGGTCATTGCAGCTCTAAACTTGTTTCTTTTGTAATTTTAGACTTTTGGAGAAAATGGACAATCTGAAAAAGTAAAATTGGGCTTTTAGACATTTTTTACTGTCTTTTGACTTAACAATTCAAAATGACTAATTAATCAAGCAAAATACACATACAAACAATAAAGAAAACCACAATTAGTTTCAGCCCTAAAAAAGATTAGGGGATCATTTTCATTCCAGTCATCTACAATTTAGAAATTCCCTCAAGTCATTAAAAGTACAGTTTCACAGATATGTGTTAATATTAATCCCAATCCTCCACTAGATCAAGAAAAATATTTCACAGGTTCATGTTTCAGAGACTAGCCCAACATGACAATTTTGCAACAGAATGGTAAAAGTATGTTTTTACAGGTTTAGAGCTAACTAAAGCATAAATACAGCCACCCATGATGAGGGAGCGCCTTATCCAAATCAAATGCCTTGCAATCATGTGATAGTTTAAGCTTTCGAGGGAAATTTCTATGGTCCTACAGTGTCCTCCAGTCTCCCAGAGGATTACCCGAGGTGGCGTTCCTTCAAAGCTGAGCCGAGTCACTCGCTTTGATGGTAGGTATGAATGGGAAACATGTGCAGCCACACCCTCAGTGAACGCAGGTGAGGCCATGTAAGACTTATAATTTTTCCAGCAATGAGACAGGATGTGTGTCACGTCTACCTCTACCTTACACCAATGTCTGGTGTTGCCAATAAAAATAGCACATAAATACTGCATGTGAAATGGATAATGAATCAAAATTCTACCTCAAGTGATTAACTCTTACTCATCTGTGTCTTGGTATGACATAATCAAGTAAAAAGCTCTAACATGTCTAAGATCGCAATTGAACGATTGCATCAATTACACATCAGTCATCCTTCAAGCTACACTGTTACAGTCTATGATCAGTGGCTCTCTCAAATTATTACCTCTGCAAGTGAAATAAAACGTCACTTACTTTGGGCACTGTATGCAAAGTCTTCTGCTTTAAATATAATGACCAGCCATATTTGCATCGTATATCTACACGTGCAGACACACAATCAACAAAAAAACAATCTGAGTGACGTAAAAACAATCGATCCCCAACTCCATTCCTATTTTTATACATAAAAGTGAACCAGCTGGATTTTCCGCCTCACTGCAGAGGCTCACACGTGGTCTGGTGCCAGTGTCTCGCCTACAAATCTCACATGGAAACATCCCACCGGACAACAGCCTGCCTGCACATACCAAACAAACATCCCCCATGGCTTTGACTTATCATCAGCCAAGGATGCTGCCAGCATGAAGGTCAGAAGGTAAAAGTAATTCAGAAACAAAAAGCCTTGGTGCTTTTTCCTTCTTAGTCACTCACTGAATCCACCAATTAAATGGAAAAGAAGGGTAATGCTCAGCTGATGATTGATTTTATTTAAAAAGGATTACAGTCAATTCTGTCTAAAAGGGTTGTCCGAACGTGACTTTGCCTATTTAGAGCGTTAACTGGGCCAATGAGACAACAATTCAGCTTAAAAACTTAAACTCTGTTGTCTGATTACATGCAACACTTACTCCGGACGTGGCATAAATACTGGACTTTTTTTGTCTGATACCTCAGTGCACTGGTTGAGTCAAAACACCCTTTTTGTAGGTTAGTCTTTGAGGTATCTGCATAGCTGCACATAATCACTGAATAATGCCAATTTCAGCATCTAGACCAGTGGTAAAAGATGTAATAAAATCTAATACCTTATTGAAAGGTAAACTAATTCAATGTGCAGAAAGACTGTTATCATAATGTTATGGATGAAACCTAATACGTAAGCAGCATTGACATGTTGAAGCTGGTCAAAGTGGAGAAAATATAACTCCCACATGCTGCTGGTATAATAATGTAGGTACTGTGTGCAGTATATTAACTTACTGTATAAGTTTTTGTGCATAAAATCTTTATCTACAAAGTCATCACTAAGTAACGAAACTTTAAATAGCTATGATTGAGTTAAAAATATATTATTTAACTCTAAAATGATGTACAGTAGGAGTAGGAGGCAGCACTAAACAATTGGGGCTCATATACCCTCAAACTGTACATAAGTTCAGTAATTGAGTAAACCTATCAATTTTCTTTTCTGCACTGATGTGGCTCAAAAATCATAATCAAAAAGGTGGAAATGAATTTTGAAAAAGCTGCTCAACAACAGTAACAAGGACACTTCTGGTCACTTTCCTCCCCTGCCTGGATGTGTGTGTTGTCACTGGGACCATAAATAACTCACTGCGCCCCTGTTGTCAGCTCATGGCTGTTGGTTTGGTCCTAATCACTACACCGACGTGACAGATCCAAATGATAGAAGAGGTAATAAAAGTTAGCCTTCATGGGGTATGGGTCAGATCTACGGTACGATGGCTAACAAAGCAGTCAAACTTGCACGGCTTCACCTTGAGCACATAACCTGCTGAGAAAGCGCTAACTGCTACGCACCTTGAGGACAGGAGCTCACTTTTGTGACGAGTGATTAACATCACGTGCCTTAATATATCTACATTTCGTTATCAAATAAAGGATTTTACATGCACCCTTAACCGTCTGTAACAGCTTTGTTTGATGTCTATTTACATAAACGAGCAGAATTTTGCTCGAGTCGACGCCGAAACTCGCCTTACCTGTGTGAAGGTTGTTTTCCGGAAGCAGCTAACGTGTCGCTAGCTAAAACAACAAAAAAAAGATCACAGTGAACTGAATGGATAAAGATTTAAAACCGCCAAAAGACTGGACAGCAATTGTCGTTACACCGACTATGTTTTCTATCATTTTTTTCACCGCATTGCTGTCGTTGAACTACCACAGTCTGCCGTCCCAGGTGTAGTTCAACCTAGAGGCGGAGGCAGGGCGACTTTCCCAGTTTCGGGAAAACATACTTGTACACTGTGAGACGTTCAATACAGGGGGAAGTCCAGGCAGGTGTACACATACAATTACTGCCCTGTTACACAGTGTGTCTCAGCTCTGATATAGTGTGAGCTGCTCAGCTGTTTTACAGTGTGTATCTCAGCTTTGGTACCATACAAACCCCAGCTGTGTTAACCTGTCTGTCTTTGCTCTATTAAGTTTGAAACACACCTATTCAGTGTGTATTTCTGGTGTGTTTAAGTGTGTACCTCTGCCATGTTACAGTGTGTGTGTGTCAGATGTATTAAACTGTAAACCTCTACTCTGGGGCAATATATATCTCCTCTCTGTTACAATATGTATCTCTCTTTTGTTACATTTATATCAGCTCAGTTACAGTATCTAAACTTTGTTACACTGTATGTCTTTGCCTTGCAACAGTGTGTGTATTTTAGCTTTATTACAGTGTAGTTATCTACTCTGTTACAATGTATATCTTTTTCCTGTATATTTTCCCTGTATGTAAGCTTGTGGCTACATTTTGCTGTTGGCGTCATTACTTATACTGAATTCTGTAGCATTTTTTTCCTTTTGTAAACATATTCTTAATATTTCATTATAGGTTGATATTTTCAGACTGTGAAAGTAGACATACCTTAGTTTAAAGATACTCAATTGTAAGTTTAAGTCCTGTGTTCAAATGGCACAATGTAACCTCAATCAAATGTATTTTGTTTAAATTAAACTGATTCATCATGCCAATACTGCAGTGTGTTTCTGATGCACATTTACAAAAACCCTTGTCGGACAGTTGAGACATATGTTATTCATTTTGTAAATGGCAGTGTAGTACTAGACTAGTCATGCATTTGATGTGTAATATCCAGATAAATTCTCTATGTGGCCTCATATAATTCTTCTATGTTAGAGTACTACCTGATCCTACATATACTGATAATTTGATTAATTGATTATTTATGACTAATGGGAATATGCCACACATGAGCCAAAGGGGGGGGGGGGGGGGGAGTGAAGTTCCTAAAATTGCATTTCGACATGAGGACCCTCTCAAGGACAGCATGAGTCAGTCTACAAGACCCACTGTTGGGTCTTTATCATGTCCATTTACAAGTGTTCAAGCTTTTAGGACTTCATGACAGTTACACAATTTTTCTGGCCGGCAATCCACTAGATTTAACAGATTAGTAGATTAATTGAATGTCATTTGAGAGAGAAAAAAAACAGCAATTTTGATAATCAATTCAGCAATCAAGACATAATAATACATTTTTTTCCATCTTCTTGAGTATGTATTTTTCTGGTTTTGTTAGACTTTTATGATAGTAAAGTTGATATCTTTTGGGTTTTGGACTGTCAAGGTTGTCAGATTTTATCTTGCTGAATAATTTCAACATGGATGAAAATATTTGAATTTGTCTGAATCACCACTCTTTGTTTACTAATTGCCTTAAGGCATGCATTTTAAACTTCCTGTCTTATCGAAACATCTCTAAATGAACACCTGGATGGGTCTTAACAGAAAAAATACTGCTAGTTTTGGGACTGTGCCAGTTGAAAGGCCTGTGACACATGAACACACGGTGTAAAGCACCATACCCCCTGCAGAATGGAAGGGAAGTCTCTGTGCCATAAAACATCTCTGTGAAAGCCTGTTTCCCCCAGGATTTATAGCTGTGGTAGGAAACCTCAATACAAAGTGACATTTGCTGATACAAGCTCACAGAAAGAGAAACTCCATTGTGGCAATACAGACATCAGTTGGTCTATATTTTATAAGACAGTCAGAAGGTGAAGGGTATCAGTAGGCTATAAACCAAATTACAAGCTAAATATGAAGTCAAATATCCTCCATTAAAGTGATTTCCTCACCTCTTAACTCAATGTCTTGGTTTTATTTTGCCTTAATAAAAAGGTGAGGACATCAGCCTTCATACACCAAATGAGTAGCCAAAAAATAATTCGAAAGCATAATTTTTACAACAGTATAAGATTTAATGCAATTGCCATTAGAGGATTTAAGACACAATTTAATCCAGCCTAAAATCATATAATTTCTTTTATGAGCAGATTCAGGAAGAACTCCCCCACTTCACAGGTAATTATATATAACTATACTTAATCTGGGTTTAGCACAATGTACATCATTCTAATATCGGTCAGACTTATAAAGCAACACAATATTATAAAAATGTAACTTTAGACCTAAGCCTGGAGTACTTTAACTTTTGTATACTTCAAACAAATTGCATGAAGTGTCACAGAGACACTCTAAGCTGTCAGAGTGAGACGCAGAATGTGAAGACATTGCTCACATCAACTTGACAGCATGATGGTTTGTGATAAATGTGGCCTGAATAGCGAACAGTTTGAGAGGTTTGAGGATTTCCTCTAGTGTCTATCAGCATGAGAAAGAGTGACACCATGTGTTTAGATGGTGTAACATGACTGAGCTGCTTGAAATAGCAACAAAGTTTTCACTTTAAAGGCTGTTTGTTGTCAATTAATTTCACATGTCAAAGTTATAAACTACTTGGTTATTAGAATAAAGTTAAGTCATTACTTAATAGAACATCATCATTTATTCTGATGAAAGCAGTAAATTGAAAATATTTTGTAAACATCTGGTTTGTGTAACAGCCTTTCGGCATCCTTCATACCTTGGCTGTCTTTTTTTTGGCCAGTTGTATTTCACAGCATTGAATTTGGTCAGCTTGTGTCGGGAAACTTGGGGGTGAAAACACAGAGCCAAAGATAAACACTGACCTAACAATACAATACATCCTGAAGCTCTGTCTCGCTCTCGCTCACACTCACACACACACATACATACACACAGAATTGGCCCACGGCTGTCTGTTTGAGCTGCGGTACCTACAAACAAGAAAGAGGCTGTTTGTCTTTCCTGGGATCAGTAAACATCCTCAATACAAACAAGTTCCTCTGGAGTGAGAGAGGAGAAACTCACACCATCCAGGCAGCTGCACTCTCACTCCACCACGGCCTTTGATGTCCTTCAGAGAGAGCTGATAATGAAGCCTTCTTACATCTTAATTCTTTTAATTGGAGTGTGGATGTAACAGGTTGCTGATACCTTGTTGTCATTGTCTTTGCTCGATGTGAACTAAGGACAAATTTTAAAAGAAATAATAGTGCTTATTTTCTAGTTGTGAGGAGAAACTTACAACAAGAAATGATTAAGATCTAAATACAAGATCAGAGCTCAGTGTTTTTATCTGACAATAACCTGTTCAATATTATACATTTTTGTTATTACAAAGAAAGAGCTCCATTGTTGTTGTACATGTCCATACTTAGCCATGCCAAGTAATATAGGGTAATTGAGATTATAAAAATGGAATATTAAAAGGTAAGTTCTTTAATTTGACAAATAATCATCCAATTATAAAGCCAAATCCCAATAGTACATTAGTACATTTCTTGTTACTTACTGACTCAGCCTACCTCAGGCTGTCAGTGTTGCATCCATTCATCCAACTAAAAATGTAAATCTTTTCAACTAGTCAAAAGTACACACTTTCAATTTAAATAGGGACTATTTTCAGCTGCAGAATAGTTACACATTTGGTGCACTGCCGAGTTATTCCTGCAGTAGTGGCACTGACTCAAAATAAAACTACAATGCCCACGAGTCAAATTGTCAGCCAGTAAAACAGTTTGACTCATGTAAGTGTGTTTTTTACAGTTTTTTGGCCGACAACATTTGTCTCTGGCACAGATTCGCGAGCTCTATTGGGCTTTGGATACACAGACAATATTTGTTAGTTTTGATCTTTTTATGGATTTTGTTGATGATTAAAAAAACGTACAATATCACCAGTCATGTTCTTTAACTTTCAAGCCCTCACTTGGCCCTTTTCTTTAAAAGAGGGAGATGCTGTAGCAAAAAGTAAATGTGTATCTGCTCTTTTGTTTATAACTGTTGTTAAGGGGAAACCAAGGACACTTTAACTCTGCAGCAGCTTGCTACCCCCTCCTCTGGCCACCCCAGGCAAAAGAAATCCCCCCTCCATCTTGCCCTGGGCGAGACACCGAGGCATTTGGTTCGGGCCACAGCTTGCACTACAGCCCCAAGTCCTGTCTGGCCTCCATGTGACGGCTTTTAATCAGTGACTTATGAGACAAAACTCACCAGAGCACATGTGATATTCAAGTTTTTTACTGGACTGTCAGTAATTTGTTAGTTTGGAATGTTTTGCATGATCATAACTAACTTTGGTAAAAATGCGTTACATTATGTAACAGATTTTTCTTATTTTGTTAAATTTTTAATATGATAAAGAATGGGTTGATCATTAAACTTTGTCAAGAAATAAGCATTATTTGTGTTTTATGGTTCAAAAATGATAAACATTAGAATGTGAAATCATGTGAAATCCTGAGGAGGCAAGAGGCTTGTGTGTTTGTGTGTGCATCAGAAGAGTTTTTCCAGTCTTCCCTGTGTAAATATGCTTAGCCCCAGATGATCTCCAAGGGCTCGCTTGTTTGTACCTGCCGTGTCGTTCTGCTCGTCCACCCAGCATGACACCCTGTAGCCCAGGATCAGCCCCGCTGAGATCAAAAGACCTCGGTGATTCCTATCAGATAATATTCTTGTCCGCCTTCCCTCCCCTTTGAGTCCAGCCTCCTCACACTGTTGACCTGAACCATGCACACTGTTCCTTATGGCCCTTTGGCCTTTCCTCTTCTTATCACCATGATGGCCAGGCCATGATAAGGCAGGTCCAGCCTCGGGACAGAAAGAGGGCACTGTCCGCTTTTTTAAACCTCCACAGTTGCATAACTCGGACACTTCAGGGCAGTAAAGAGGTTATCTTTGCTTTGTGCATGTGGTACTGTGTTTAACGCACTCGCAAAAGGCACAAGTGAAATATTTCTCACCATGCAAGTTATATAGATAATAAATGTGTAAACTGTAGATTAACTGAAGTGTTTACACGCACTTTATTGTTTTATTTTTGATGTTTTAGGCGCCATTTTGACTTCATGTTTGTCAGATCTTGAATCAGAATTGCACCTTATCTTAATGGTGTCATCCTCTTAGTTCAAAAAGGCTCAAACCTGCACCAACACCACAACACTTTTAACCCTGTCACATGACAACAATGCATCTGTCTCAGTGTTGTATGCATTTATGAGTATGCAGGCTGAGCAGACAGACAGGGAGGACTGGTGTCCAAAGTCACGACCCTGCCCTGACCTGGATGAAGGAAATGGTCACCCTGCTCGAGACAAAGCAGGGCAAAGGAGAGTCTGAGGGGCTGGCTGGTCATCCTCTAACAATGGGGTCCGTGCTCTAAGACCGCAGGCCACACAAAAGCCAGAGAAACCCCCTCCTTCCCACTCCCACATTGCAATAGAGCTGGCATTTCACACTGGCCTGTGAACAGCCATTCAATCAAACTACTGTTTAACCTGACCCCTGGCCTAAACAGAAATCAAGATGAGTCCGGCGGGATGTATTTAGGTAACGGACCTCACAAGCTTTTCTCTGAGTCAGCCAGAAGTTACTACACAACTCTGCAATGCTGTTATCCTCACTTCAGTTACAATTTTGCATTCATTTTAATCTTTAAATGCAAATTGTTCCCTTTTTTTGTAACTACTGCTCCAAATTCCTGTGAATATTCCTTAAGAGCACGTAATCAATAGGCCATCCAATAAATAATGTGTCTAGTATTGGGTGTAAGGAGCAATGGCTCCCTGGGGAACAAGAGACACCACCAGACCCTTCGTCTGGGTCAACTACCCTCGAGCCAGGGCTGAGAGAAGCGACCACATGACCCTCTCTCCTCTCAATGGACTGCTCCTCCTCTCTACCTGTACATGGCTCGGATCAAGGTGTGGGGGCTGCATATCAAACAGACTGAGGCCTTTGATGTGGATGGAAACACAAACACTGATTTGAGCAGAGTCGTAACAGCTTATTTGTTCCCTTTAGTCATTCATTGAGCTGCTTGTTGAATGTGTATGTCTTCAAAGGACTGCTGCATGCACCGGCGGTACAGTAGCCGAGGAGGCCCTGAGAGCTCTCTGGCCCTTGTGGGTTGTGGGATGGCCATCTGGCTTCCTGTTCCTTAGATTTGATATTGATTTATTGGCTGTACATGGGAAGATAAGGGGGCACCAGCTGCCAGAAGTTCTTCTCTGCATCCTCACAGACAATGGGCCTCCTGGTCTTCTACATCCTGACTAAATAGGTAATGCATCATTCCTTGTTAGGTTTTTAAAGGCAAGTAGAAATAACACAAAAAATACGACATTTTTCCACAAATTCCAAATTACACAGTCTTTAGAGCTGCTGATTTTTACTGACACAATCACAGGAGGGTTTTAAACAAGCCCATAGCTCTTCTTTTGAAATAATGTCACTGGGTGTAATAGGGTAAAATTAATCCAGGAATTTATGGATGCATCATTGCACAAATTCACTCCTTAAGGCAACACATTCACTGTGGATTTTTAAAACATAATGCACTGCGTTTAAGCACATTTACTGGTTTGCAGGGCTGATACAACAGCAGTTTCTGTGACTGTTGTAATAAGGACTGTTCCCTATAATGAGGTGCAAAGTTTCATTTACTATTCCTAACAAACCCTTAAAACCTTTCACAGTTTAGCCCATCACAGAAACCATTAATTCAGAATGAGGCTCCTACGCATAACAAGTCTTCCATTCCTGTTAAGTGAGCCGGGGACTGCAGCAGTTTGGCCTGAGCCTTGTTGGTGGAGGTGTTAACATGGAGTCACAGTGAATTGTACTCATGCCTGATTTTTCTCACCAATGCATCCCCCACCCTTAAAAAAAAAAGGACCCACTCACATACAGACAGACTTTGGTGTCACCCACCCTTGCCTGTTACCCACCCCCACCCCTTTCTTCCCTTTCCCTCCCCTGCCAACACAAGCCTGTGATGTGACTGTCTCAGATAATGAGGTGAGAATTTTATTGCACCAGTCTTTTAGGGATGACAGCGACCAAGGCCTCTGGGAAGCCTCCCTGGTTATCAGGCGCCCTCTGCTGACTCCCGTGGGCTCTGACCGAAAAACGCAGACTGCTCTCTCGGGTCTTTCAGCAGTGCACTTCAAAGTGGGAGATCAAGGGTTGACTTGCGCATGACATCCAGAGAATGACAATGCCTCAGCCAGCCTACACCTACTGCTACGTGCCAGTCCTAGAGACACAAAGGCATGCAGGCTGCTCCCGCAATACTATGCTGCATGGAGGAAGTACTGATTTGGGAGGGGGATATACATACAGGAAGAGGGCAGTGCTCTATGTGTATTCTATACAAATACTGGTGGGTGAAGGCAGTGTGAGGGGTAGAGGAAGGACAGCAGAGGAGACAGAGTGGCAGCAGAGTGTTGATGGTGTCTTGTTTGATTGCTGAAGCATTGATTGATAAGATACAGTGAGAGTCCACCTCACACCACTTATCTTTAAAGACAGACATCACAGTATCTCTTATATTACAAACCACACACATATGAGAGCGAGATCAAAGATTTTTCAAAGCATTTTTCAAAGTGGGCTCTTTAATTGCTCCAGGGAGCAAAAGAAATCTTTATACTTTGACATTCTGTGGTTGAAGAACAGTTTTGAAGTAAATTACTCGAGCGCCTCTTGCCAGCCTTTTCACCCTGGCGTTCAAGATTGTATTGATTTGCTATTAACGTGAATCAAACACTCCAGCTTTAAAATATCAGCCTGGTTGCTTGAATAGCTCTTTTGAACTACAAATTCAGTGTGTGCACGTCCCAGGGCAGTAATAAGCTGCTCTGCGCTTGTCTTTTAGCCATTAATACTGCAACTGCATCAAAATTTGCTTTCACTTTTGAGTTTCCAGAAGTGAAAGTCAGTATTCTGATCACTCACACAGACAGAGTCTTTTTAACCCCTCAGTTGACACCTAGAGGGGGGAATGAGGGAAGCTCCTTGTGATCATTTCTCCTTTTTGTTGGCTATTTTAGAAAAACTGAAATACAGAAATACTTCATGAAGGAGCCAAGTAGTCCAGCTGCAAACAGAACTAGATCTAAAGTTGTCAGCCCAGCAGGAGAGGGAAGCGCTCCTGGCAGGCAAAGACAAGGAGAAAACAAACCTGATGCTGAAACAAGACAGATACAACAAATCCCTGCTGATGAACACAGTTACACAGTAAATTAAACCTGATCGATCTCCAGAGGAAAGACAGAACATTTAATGGGAATGTACATGTTGACAGTGTCTCTGCAGCACAAATCATATGGTATCTGATCTTTTCAAATCTAATTTGAGCTACTTCTATTCTATATGTTGCTCTGAATCAAATGTAGATCAGATTTATTTTGTTTGTGACCTCAGACTGAAGAGTCGTGTCACAATTCATGCAACTTTTACATCACTCTCTCTCCTGAGGGAGACTTCTGTGGAGAGGAGCTGACTGATGTAGTTAAAAGTGAGACTTGACCCCCTGAAAATATGGATGAAATAAGGTTTGGTGAAGCCATTCATATCACAGTCTCACCACTTCTTATTCTGACTCTTCATTTAGACACAACTCCTCCATTTAGAGGAAGTAGCCATTGCTGCCAGCAAAAGGCTGGTTTTCACTGAACAATAACTTCAAAACAAAAACATAATTGATGCCTTCATTTTCTTTAATGTTTATTTCTGTACATGAGCATGCTGCATATGATCTCTTTATTATTCTTTTTTAAGCTTTTAGGTCAGTTCAGGACTGTGACCAGTTTGCTGAAATATGATATGCCAAATATGACAAAAAAAAAAAGAGCAATAAATCAGAATTGGGCATTAAGACTTCTGAGCAAAGCCTCATAATAACCTTTGCTTTAATCCAAATCTCCAACCCAAAACCTCTTTCATGCTTCTCTCAAAGCATCACTGAACAGGTTGATTGGAAGTTCACTGCCATCTAAATTAATATCATAAACTTTGGCTGAAGACTCTTTAAAAAAGACAGACTTTCTCTCAATGTAATATAACAAATTTAAAGATATAAAAAATATAATCTTTTAATTGTTACTTTACCTCAGAGAACATTCTGAGTACATTCAGTTTAGCATTTTCTGACAGCTATTTTACTACCAGTCAAAGTAAAAACAAATTAAAAAGTTGGAGTATTGCGCCACCTAGAGATAAAATGATTCATCCAACGCCTAATACATGAAGTGGCCAAAGCTGCTCCAGAGGGCATTCCCTCTTTTTTCATTTTTAACTCAGAATAAAAAGTATGGTGTTGTAGAAGCACATTGACAGAAATAAAATCAGAAAAACAGAGAAAAATAAACTGGAACAATTAAAAGTAAATAAGATAAAGACAAGAATAAAATGAAAGGAGAAATTATACAATAGCAATTAAATCAAAATTACGTGGCAAGCAGTAAATTCACTGCACCTATGAACGGCTTTGTGGGCCCATTTGAGTTTTACTAGTTGTTGTAGCACAGTCGTAAATGTTATGGTGTGAGTGGTGACAGCAAAGAAAACCAATAAACTACATATCCGAGATATAGTATCAGATAGTACTGTACAAGGTATAAAATATAATATACTGTAAAATACAGTTTCTGATTTTTAAAAAAAAATATACTGTATAAGACTTCAAGTAGCATTAATAACAGAAAATATAATCTAGTATGAGTATAGTCAAGTATAATAAATAATATTACTATTTTTACTTATGGATACTTTAATTTGAAGGCTTCTCAGAGTTTTAAAACCAGGTCAAACAGCGCCCCCTAGCCTTTCTCAAACGTCTCACCTCCAGTCCTGTCACACAACACCGCTGGTCATGACAGGAGAAGGATACCTCCTCGGTTCCTATATTTAGATGTCTAACCTGCATAAACAAATCCTCTCACGTCCACCGGAGAAAACAGAAGTTATCCCAGGAAGCAGACAGTTTATTGTAGGGCCACAGAGTGATGGCCTCGGTTAAAAAAGACGACAGGTTGACCAGGTCTCAAAGCTTTATGTGCGTCGGTTTCGCTGGTATTTTTAGCAAAACCGTCACGTCGCCTTTGGAGGTGGTTAAAATTAAGAGTCAGGTAGGCACTTTTCACAGCAAGAGAGGTTTCTTGCAAAGTTTTCTGCTCATCTACCAGAATGAGGGACTTCGAGGATTTTGGAAAGGAAATCTCGTTTCCTGCCTCCGGTTGTTCCCCTACACCGCAGTACATCTCACAGCATACAAAAAGTAAGTAAAGTTGAACCTAAATATGACATTTGTTGTTTTGTAACACACAGTTTCGACTTAAAAACATGTCTTTTGGTGGTCTTCTTTGGGGTTTTTTTGCGGTTTGTTTATAGCATCATTGCTTGATTAGCTTGTTAGCAAACTTAGTCAGCTGACTTATCAAGTTTGTGTGAAGAACAGTGTGGAAGAATAAACGCTGCAAATTAATCTCATTTGAAGAAACTGAGATAATCTCATCAACTGACACGTGTCAGATAAATTAAACTCAGGGGTCGTTTGAACATTTTGTTCACTTCAGTTAAAGGCTTACTTCCTATTTTACCGTACGAGGCGCACCTTCTATTTTTTAGCCAATCAGGAGGCTTTATTTGCTCAGTCGATTTTTAAAGAGAGGGGGGTTGTGAAGCCCTGACTTTTGTCTTACAGGTAGGCTGTGTTTCCAGATTGAACCCAATGATTTGATCAGTCATTTGAGAGAGAAATAATCAACCATTACTTTAGTCAATGCACATTTATGATTCTTTTTATTGTTGAATAATGTGCTTATCATTTTATTGATTAATCAATGTATAGTTTTTACTTTTAAATGTCACAAGCTATGTTTTAAAAAGAAGTCACAAGATATAGTTTAAGAAAAAATCCGTCACAGTTTACTGAACCCATGATGGCAAATCCGGCTTTTTTGTCTCGTTTTAATAACAGTCCCAGACAAAAAGAAATTCCATTTCATGTTTGTAAAGAAAAGCAGTAATTCATACCATGACTTGAGTAATTGAGCTTAAGTGGATTGACTGATAATTTAATCAACTAATGTCTTGTTCCAGATTTGGTAGTTTGCCAACCTTTTAAAAGTTATTTTTGTAGCAAAAATGCTAAAATGATGACCAGATCCAGCCTCAAAAGTTTTCTTTCAGTTTTAATCGTTTTATTTGATAGTATATTAAGAAATATTTGTCTACTGACTTTAGGTTGGACCAAAATATTGAATATGGCACCTTGGATTCTTGGAAGTTTTGATAAAAGACATTAACATTATTATTTTAATGCTTTCTAATATTTTATATAACAAGTGATTTATTGAGTAAACAAGTACGTTCATAAAATGATTGAAGATGAAAATAAGCGTCAGTTTCATTTCTAATAATTACTCTCATATAGATCATTAGCGTTGCCTGTCAATCTGAACTCAGGGCACCCATCCCCATCACATGTGTTGGGTTACTACAGGACAAAAACACATGGAAATCCCGGCAGCGTGACTGGAACATAAACATACAAGGCAGCAAGCAGCCGTGACACCGGTGACTCAAGGCGCAGTCATAGTACAGTATTTACAGCTGACTGGAGTGAAGCTGCCGCAGTATGTGCGTTACCTCTCACGCTTCAGGACACGTGTGCGTGTAAACACCACCGCATCCTGAAACCTCTGTCATGTAGTCTGGTGTACACCGTGTTCTAGGAAAAGAGGGTCCTTTTACCCATTTATATTTAGACCCTTTTCACACACTCACACGTGACTTTAAGTTATTTATTTGCTCTTTAGTTGTAATCAAACGAAACAGGACCTTGAACACGGTCTAATGCTGCCAGTGCTTATGTATTTGAACAGCTGAGTGACAAAACACACAAAACACTGTGTTGCATATGTTGTTTCACTGTGCTTTTTTTTTCAATAATTCATCATTTAATCTATAAACTGCCTGATAATGGTAATCTAATCTTCCTTATCCTAAGATGATGTCTTAAAATTACTTGTTTTTTTCCAACTTCCTCAAACACAAATACATTCAATTAAGGTCTGAAATGGTTAGTCAGTTTTAAGACTATTCAGTTGACAGAAAATCAGTCATCAAAAAGTATTGTTAATTGAGTGAAATATTAATTTATTTAGGAAATTTTTAAATATCCTGCTTCTCATAATGTAAGGATTTGCTCTATTTATATTTTATGCAGTTGTAAGTGGGATTATTTTGTTTTTGGGCTGCTGGTGAGAAGAAATAAGTTTTCTGAAGAATTAGAAAGTGCAATTCCTTTTTTATTTCCAACCATTTTTGCTAAATGATGAAGGTATCACTGGCAAAAGTCACTGACAGATTTAGATACACAATGCATATAACAGTTTGTTTTTGTATCTAGTTGTAAAATATGTAAACTATGTATTTTTGCCTGTCTCTGTGTCCAGGATAGTCCACCTTCACATGGATGAAGTGGGCTTCATCTCTCAGTGGAGAGCCATATTGGCTGGTGGGCTGGCTGGTGCAGCTGCTGCCCTGGTAACGTACCCTCTGGAGGTGGCGGAGACCAGGCTCATCGCTCAGAACTGCAGACAGCCCACATATGTTGGTGTGGCTCACACACTCTCAAAGATCTACAGGAGTGAAGGGCTGCTTGCTCTCTACAGGGGCTTTTCCCTCACTTTGTTGGGTGTGTTTTGCATATTCATACAAATTTACATATTTTTTATAAAGGTGGCATAAAGATATTGGTTAGTGATGCAATTAAAGTACTTTGCTTTTCCTTAGTTATACTATGAAAGTTGATGTAAATATGAGATGATTGATTTAAAGCAGTTATGGATATTCTGTTAACTCCATCTATAGCCTCCTCTACCTCGTCTGTAATGTTCAGTACTTTCCATTTGTCTACAGGTGCTTTCCCCTTCTCTGTCGGGTGCTACGCTGTCTACATGAACTTGGACAAACTCTGGCAGGAGCCTCCTTTTCGTTTCACTCCCCTCCAGAACTTCATTAACGGCTGTCTGGCAGCAGGAGTGGCCCAAACCCTCTCCTACCCTTTTGAAACTGTAAAGAGGAAGATGCAGGTAAATAAATACCACCCAAAACACTTCTGCATGTTGGTTAAAGGTTTTAGGTTTTTAAGTGGCACATAGGCATTTTTGATGATAATATAAATGTAAATACATTATAAATATAAAAATAATATACATGACGTAAAGATTTTAAGAAAATTAACTAATAATTTAATATAATTGAAAATTAAAAATACAGAAACTGCATACTATTTATTTCTCTAATAATTGGTCTGCAGAGAAGTTTACAGAACATGTTGTCAGTGTAGCTTTCATGGACTCACTGTACTACCACCCTTATTCCACAGGGGGGCAGTATGTGTGTACTTAAATTAAGTTTAGCCTTACTGATCCCTTCCTGTATGGTAACAATAAAAGTTTAAAGTGTTTTGAAACACAATTATCTGTAAGTTATATTCTTAGTTTTTTCTAATTCTTATTGACCATCAAATTATCAATTTTTATAGAGTCATGACATTATAAAAACATGAGAAAACACATCAGTCTGCACCACATTTAACTTATATTATATCTGAGATGTCTTCTGCATTGGAGAAAGGACACATGGGGAACAATGGCGCTGCAAAGGACAGAATACTACATCCGGTTTTATCAGACTATTATTAGCTACCACAAGGTTCAACAGCAGCTGGGAATGTGAATGTGTCCCGAGTCTGCAGAAGCTATAGATAAGTTCTCCAAAGATAGCCAGTAACTATCAGACAGCGGGCAAGCTGAGAGTTGTGTGTGTCCACTTCATAAAACCATCACAACTATGTCACGCTACAATAAAGACCAATGCTTTATATCTATTTAATCTGGGGATTCAGCTTGAGTCTGTGTCTTAGAGTTAAACATTAAAAGTCAAGGCAGAGAATGGGTGATCGGGAAAAAGTTGAGGATGTGTGCAGAAGCTTAGGGTAATGATTTAGGCTAAGTATTGTTTAACTAACTGGCTAGCTTGATGTGTCCTCTACAAATGAAGATGTTTGAATAGTCTAACACCCTCATGGCTCTGTGTTGCCTTTTGGGAACCTTGAAACTTCTCCTCTGTCACATGACAGTCAGCCTGTAGCGATGTCAGAGTGGTTAACAAAACAGCACAGGGCACAGAGTGACTGACATGTGATCCTAATATCCTGTTAAGTAGCATCATAATATATTTCCACTATAAACTCGTTGATGCTGTGAACTTAGGTGGTTAAGTTCTCATCTCCAGCACTTAATCTATTCACTTAATCCTTCAAAGGGACAGCGTCTTATTCAGGGATGTCAAACTCGTGCCATGGAGGGCCAAGAGGCTGCAGGTTTTCTTTCCAACCAAAAACTCCACAAGCTGATTTCACTGATTAGTCCCTGCTCTCTGCTTGAAGGTGAGGTAATCAGTGAAATCAGCTGGTGGAGTGTTTGG
>JAQMCX010000058.1:15568592-15651702 GCA_029814765.1 Acanthurus leucopareius | reverse complement strand
CCGTCGCTCGGTGGTGCGTTGGGGGGGGGGGGGGGGGGGGGGGGGCGCCCCCCCCAGGGAAAGCAATGTTCAGTGTGTAATTCATAGCAAGAGTATAACGAGCAAGGTGAACAAAGTCTGTCTCTAGAACAGCATGCTCCACTCTCCTATTTCAGCTGCACATGTCACGATAGAGGTTTTACAAACCAAAGGTCTCTAAATGAGCAGCTGAGTGAGAATAAAGCCATTTAGCAAGATGTATAAACATTAGACATAAGACCACAACCATTTCTGTGTGCATGTTTGAGCTTTTAATCACATGACTGAGGCTTCATACTGAAATACACTCATCTCTTTCTCCCTACCTCCTGTCTTTCCCTCACAGATTGTTCCCTACTTTGGCCTTCTTTTCACGTGCTTCGAGATGTGTAAGCAGGTTTGCCTTTACCGCAACGGGTACATCGTTTCCCCCTTGAGCTACAAACTTACACCGGGGGTCGACCAGAGCCTCGGGCCGTACGAGCTGGAAGAGGTGAAGCGTTACTTGAGAAACAGAAGCTTCGGGTCAGGGGAGTCATCTTTTGGAAACCGCTGGTGAAAGTTCAACTCAGAAAATGTCTTGTGGAAAAATACTGACTACTTACCTAGCCTGACCAGAAAAAAATGAGCTATTTGACGAACTGCAATACTTCTAAGGCTTTTGTCTGTAAAAATAACATACGTTTTTTCAGCTTTCATGCTTTCATAAAAGGTATAAACTTGCGTCTACATTATGTCCAGTCAGCAAAGGTCTACCTCTTTTGGAGTGTTGATTTACAGTATTATTTGTTAATGAATTGTTTCTTCAACAATAATATCTTTCCATTACTGTTTTTAACCAAATATCATGTGCCTTGAGCATTTACTATTTATTTTTAGGCTTATTTCAGTTATTTGTCTTTGATATTTAATAGTGCCACTGTGTATCCAAATAGGATGAAAATGCTCTTTAACTCTACTTGTTGATTGTATTTTTAACGTATGATGAATGTAAAGTTTTAATGTTTCACGAGGCTGTGGACTATCATGCACAAGTGCCAAAAGGAATTGTGATGGAAGAAATGTGCTTACAACATTAAAATTTCACTGACACTTGTTCCTCTGTATGTTTTTGAGCCTTTTTTATCCTCTGTGTTTGTGGAAAAAAAGTACAGTAGTGTCGCTTAGGCTGCCTTATCAGTCAGAACATTTGTTGGCATCTGTGTGCCTTTAAATGATTGAACAGTCAATAGTTCCCTTTGTCTTTTCATTGCTGAGCTGTAGTAGTTATACTTAATATTTGACTCCTGTTATGAAATCATTTAAAATTTAACCAGGGTTTGACAGATTTGTCTCACCATAAACACACTGTGATTTTATGCTACTGGTTCCTCACTGCATACAGCTGCTGCCCTTTTTCTTTCCTGCCCCTGCACTCCCAGTCCACCCCCACTGAAGGCAGATAAAACCACCCTGATGCCAGAGCCCACTTTATCACATCTGGCTTCAGGAGGAAAAGTGTTACTTTTTCCTTCATTTTTGACATTTACATCAGTGAATGACTTGACTTGACTTCTGCTGATACTGTCAGTTTTTCAAATGAATATTATTCTGTCTTGCGACTATTTTTTGATAAAATCAACACATTTCGGAAGATTTTAATCTGGCTGACATGGAAGTTAATAAGGTTTGCTGACAAAGGGTCCGCGTAGAATAAGTCAGCTGATTCAATCATGTCCTTCCCATAGTGTGAGTGTGAGACAGACAGCCAAAGGACATTAACAGATGGGATGACCTTTATCCACCATAACCTTTTAGGTCTCAGCTGCTTCATAAATGACTTTTGACGAGACCTTGAGCGAACTCTAACCCAAAACTTATAAATAACTTTGCCTTTAACTTTCTTTACCTGAGTTATGTTCAGATGTGATCCAATCAAAATACTCTAAACAACTTATTCAGTAAACTTTCCTCCTTGTTGGACAGAATAGCTGTGAGAGTTGCCATGATGTACTTGAATGATAAGTTAGAGTGCCAAATCTGAATCAAAGGACAGCAATTAACCCCGCCCACCGCCCCCAAAGCAGACCAATGAGACTCGAGAGTCGAAGTTCACGGTTTTTCTCGCGTACAGTCTTCTTAAATCCCCACTCTTCTGCCTTGGAGTCGGCCATTTCAACTCCACAGGCAAACCCCACCGACTAAAGTAAGCGGGAAGGCGTCTGATAACATCTGAAGATGAGTGAGACAGCTATTTCCTTCGCCAAGGACTTCTTGGCCGGTGGTATTGCCGCTGCCATCTCCAAAACAGCTGTAGCCCCCATCGAGAGAGTCAAGCTTCTCCTTCAGGTTGGTGTAAACGTCATTTTGACACTTCATCACTGAAAGCTGTTAGAAAGATGCTGCCAGCTCGTGTCTGCAATACAAAAGTGTGATTTATAGTTTTTGCAGCATTTTTTGGATGATTTTCTAGTAATTTCTCAGTGATGGAGGGTGAGGGGTTTTTTTTTTTTACTAGATATCGCGATAAAGCAAATGATGTGAAGATGCTGCGTTGTAGAGAGTAGAAACTGGACTTCTGTCAGAGAATGGTGCAGCAGACGCAGATGCACGAGCGCAACCCAGACGCATCAGACCTGTTACGTAATGCAGCACAGAGCCAGCTGCAGTCTCTCTGAGCAGTGAGGCAGTGTGTTACAAGTGGCAGACATGGCCATAGACTATGACTACACTGTTCAAAAGTGCTCATATTGCATGGCAGGTCTTAAGTTTGGCTTTGCTACAAACAGGGAAGGTCACTGCAAGGTTTGCGCCATGGCACCTCTCTGCTGCTGCATTGGGCCTGGGCTCAGCAGCAGCAGCAGCAGCAGCAGCAGGAGGTGGGGCTGTGAATTGTTGAGTGGATGCCATCAGAGTAGTAATCTGGCACATGGATGCAAATGTGGCTGAGTGACAGACACATGAGCGTCATGGGAATCTGTGTCCTCACTGATTGTAAATGTTAGAAGGTTAACAGGCAGATGCACTTTAACACTGAAGAAATGTGAAATGTCAAAGTTGATGTGCTTCTTCCAACCATCCTCGTTTTATTTTCTTTAACAATTTGCTGCATCTCTGCTGTAATTACAGGTACAACATGCCAGTAAACAGATTTCAGCTGACAAGCAGTACAAAGGTATTATGGACTGTGTTGTCCGTATCCCCAAAGAGCAGGGCTTCCTCTCGTTCTGGAGGGGGAACCTGGCCAACGTCATCCGATACTTCCCCACTCAGGCCCTCAACTTTGCTTTCAAGGACAAGTACAAGAAGATTTTCCTCGATGGCGTTGACAAGCGCAAACAGTTCTGGAGATACTTTGCGGGTAATCTGGCGTCTGGTGGCGCTGCGGGAGCCACATCGCTCTGCTTTGTCTATCCCCTCGACTTCGCCAGAACACGTCTGGCTGCTGATGTTGGCAAAGCCGGAAAGGAGCGTGAGTTCAAAGGCCTGGGAGACTGCTTGGTGAAGATCTCCAAGTCTGATGGCATCAAGGGTTTGTACCAGGGCTTCAGCGTTTCAGTACAGGGCATCATCATCTACAGAGCTGCTTACTTTGGAGTCTACGACACAGCAAAGGGTGAGTCGTCACCAGCAGTTTGATTTATCTCGTCGTCAGTGGACTTCCTTAACTCTGAGACTGTAAATTAACATCCTGATTGATATTTCTCTTACAGGCATGCTTCCAGACCCCAAGAACACACACATTTTTGTCAGCTGGATGATTGCTCAGTCTGTGACTGCGGTCGCTGGTCTCGTGTCCTACCCCTTCGACACCGTGCGTCGGCGTATGATGATGCAGTCTGGACGCAAAGGAGGTAATAAAAACACTACATCAAGGTATAACTTCCTGTGTTTGTTGCTGCGTTACTAAAATAAAGGTGTGATTCTGTTTGTCCACTCAGCTGACATCATGTACACTGGCACCATCGACTGCTGGAGGAAGATCTCGCGTGACGAGGGCCCCAAGGCCTTCTTCAAGGGAGCCTGGTCCAACGTGCTCAGAGGCATGGGTGGTGCCTTCGTGCTCGTCTTGTACGATGAGCTTAAGAAAGTCATCTAAGATATTTTTTTGTATGTCCACCGTTCATGTCGTGAAGTTTAACTGTAACATATCTTGTACATTTGGAAGGACTTATGCCGCAATATATATTTATAGGGACCAACTAGTATTTTCTACTAGTTGCAACTGGGGGAATCTGTTATGCACTCTTCTCTTGGCCCATGCTTTTTTCTCTTTTGTTGTTTTAACCTTCACCAGAATGTCATTCCCTGAACACAGGAAGCTTACTGGAAAAAGAGAAATAAATGCAACTTACTGAGTGAATCTCCTGTCTGGTTTTGAAATGTAATGTCACGTGTGAAGGATAGCGCACAGACAGTGTGTGTGTGTGACCAAGTGTCCAGGCAGCTCATCCGTCCTTAGTGGCGTCGCCTCAGGGAGTCTTTTGGCAGCCTCTTGTGTCAAATGTAAGCTTAGAGCTGTGGACGTCGCCCAGGTTGTGGTTGGGGGTTAGCCAAAATCAGCTGAGAAAGTTGACCTGCTGACAATATTTTAAGGCATGCTTGCAGAAAAGGGATAAGCAGGAAGTCTGGAGCTCTACCAATGAGTTTTATTTATATTGTTAGTTCAGCAGAACATTTGCACAAATGGTTCTCTGCAGAGAAACAAAAAGGGCTACCTGCAGGGAGGTGGATTATTCCAATCTTCTATATATACTTTTATCTCCTGCCAAGCTTCATTCGACTCCCGACTGGTGTGACTTTAACCTTGAGCTGTCTGACCATTCAGCAGTATGATGCACCTGTTCCAGTTATTTACCATCACATACAAGTGCTCTCAGGATCTCTGCCAAGTGAAGTGTGTTAAACTTTACTCCATATTCTAGTTATTTATTACGGCAAAAAAGCAAAAGACACCTAGGCGGATTATAGTTGGGTTTCAAGCTGGTGCTGATCGTGTAATCTAAGCAGCGTCATGAACTGAATTCTTACTGATACATGATCTTGCCAGTTGTGAAGAAGCATGTGCTTGTAACCTACACAGGACGGAACATAGTGAACCTCTTGGTGTCTCGAACAGGGTGTGTATTGGCTTTATTATTGAAGTGCTGCTTTTGTATCCAAGCAACTTTCCATGCTGAGCATTTTCTGCATTTGAATCTGAAGTGTCTGCAGTGGCGTACATTTAAACTCTCGCCCTTATGTCCCAGCAATATAGTATAAAGTCAACTTTGTATTACGGACTGCATGCTGGCTGTGAGGTCACAGGGCCACTTGGCAGCTTTGATCAGACTTCAGACATTTTCTTTGACCGATTAATGGGAACTTTATCCATTTCAGGAGAACAAAATTAAGACACTGTTTCAATTAAGAGGCAGTTTGACAAGTGTGGTCTGAAACTCTCATTAGCCATGACTTAGAAAAATGGCGGTGAAGTTTTCTGTCTGCTGCTGACTTTTAACATCACACAAATCCTTCATGAGTATTCAGCCACTGTGACTGTAATTACTCTTATTGAAAGTGTGACTACGTAAATTGAGTCTATGAGAATAAGTTATATCAGAGTCCAAAATGTTAGTCCAGCTTTGAACCATTATTCACTCTCATAGTTCATCAAAAGTTTAATTCTGCCACTGGAGACGTCTCTGTCTAGTGTTTTATCCCATGTAATTCTTCACTTACGCTCTTATGAAATATAGAACTTCCAAAATGATTAACTTCCAAAATTTACTCCACAAAAAATGGACCAAATGGATAATGTGCATGTCTGAGGCTGATATCTTACTTACACTGGTACAATGTGGTCATCCTCTGAACTTTAAATGCACTCCGCTTTAAATTATGTGGACACAATCACTGTGTCTTGGACTCTCAGACTGATCTTGAATGGAGGACATAGCCTCATTTTAGCAACACTATCAGATTACATGATTTACTCAGCTGGACGTAGTCTAATCTCCTTTCAGTGATTCAAAAAGTCTTCGATGTAACCGCCGACCTCAGGAAATCAGTTTACATGCTGTTTCGACTGCTTCACCCCCAGAGCTCCTCTCAGCAGGTAGCACATTTTTATCTTTTATTCAGAAAACTGCTGCATCACAGCTTTTAACAGGGATTAACGAATCAGAAGCAACAGGGTTCACAGACAGTAACACAGTGTCCGTCTGTCTGTGAGGCTTTGGATACGCTGTGCTGCGCCGAGGTCACATGGGTGACAAGTCAGACACTTTATTTAGCACGAAACGATTAAAATATGTTTAAATTCATTCATATTTCACAGTATTGTAGAAACAAATACTCCTTAAAACACATTCACTTTATGCAAAGTTTTAAGCCTCTTTCTATAGATTGTAAATTCATCATCATATGGTGTATAAATATGTTGGCATTTCCCCAGAAATGCCTATTGACAAGCGGTTGAAAAGGGCACACATGCCTCAAAGGTGGAGATCAGAGAGAGTTTTTATTTTCAGATCAACATTGTGAAAAACATTCAAATCAATTTTAGTAATTGCCTCAGTCCTTCTCCTACAAACACAATAACCTTTTAATGATGAAGATTCCTTTAGTGAAGTATATTTTCCTGGAGTAAAAGGAGCAATACCACACTCAGAAATCATTCAAAATGGATCATTTAGATCACTCAGAAACACATAAATACAAAATTACAAGTAAAACTCCTGTATTGAAATATAACATAAGTGAATATATGCAGTATTAGTTAAAATTACAAAAATAATTGGTGCAGAAAACTGTATTAGTCACACAGCTATATTATGAGATTGATATTATGAATTCATAAATGTGTAAGTGTAATGTTTTTGTCTGTTAATGGGTTTTGGTGAAGTTATTTTTCTTTAGTGTTTGGTTGTTTAAATAATGTAACATATTTCTCAAGATCATCAGGCGGAAAACCATTATTTTTTAAGTTTTAACTAAAACTTTTAAAAATAATATATTGGTGTATAAAATGGAATAATATTTTCCTCCGATTTGTTTTAAAGTTCTTATTGACAGAAATGGGAAATCCTGAGTATATGTACCTCAGATATTGTTGGATAAATGTACTTAGTTACATTGCACTGCAGTTTCTTACTCTTAAAAGGGATTCGATGGCCAGTGTGTGAATCCACATGAAGGTCTTCAGATCACTGAAGCTGCCCTTCATATTAAGAGCCGTCTGTCAGGCCGCGAGTTGCATAATTTCAGCTGTTGGACTGAATTATGTCACAGCTCGGCGGGGTCATGACCTCAGTGCTTTCCACTCACAAGGAAAATCCAGACTGTGAGAAATAAAGAAATTATTCAGTTTAAAGACAGTAGGCACCATAAAGCCCTCTAGTAAATGTCTATAATAAGTTACACATAATATGTGCTGACGGTATTGTATCTTTATAAGTGTACCAGCCTTCCTAATTAACATTTCTGGTATTAAAGGAGATTTTGCCCCAATACATGAATACATCACTGAGCAATTGAGCATTTTGCAGAATCCATTTCCTCCATTATTAATATGCTTATTCATCACTTTGTCCTTTGCAGACATACATTTGTTACACTTGGATTTCCCTGCAATGGATGATGTTTTAGTTACACTCACTGAAAAATAACAGGCTTATCCATCATATCTTCTGTGTTTTATTAATATTATACTATTAAATTAAGTATTGATATGTAATTTACACAGTCAAGAATAAATAATATTCAAATAAAACCTTATCATTACCACGTTACCTGTGCAGATCAAGAAAGTGTTTGGTTTTCAGGTCCGTTCTGTATTGAAGAGCAGTCTTATTGCCACCTTGTGGCCATCAAGTAGAGCTGCAACCTTGAACTGACTCAGATCGTTTCACAATGTCAATAAGATTTAAATATTTATAGCTTCAGTAGCTACTTTTTAATTTTCATCACTTGGTCGATTAAAAGCATCATCAGATTTTGAGTAATTAAGAGTTTATCACAGTTCAGTATCAAAACCCCTGTCATTAAAATTGATTTAATGTAATGTACTAGGGACATTTATTTACTTGTTTGCTTATTGTTTTTTTATTTAATTAAATGATCTCCCTCATAGATAAGTGTGAGGATGGATTTCATTCAAATATTTTAATCTGACAGCAAAATGTTACAATGCTGGCTAAATGCTCCACTAAATTCAGAGAAGTATTTTAATTTTTACTCCACTTAATTTATTTAACACCAGTAGTAGTTAATGTTTTACATTATAAACACTGCAAAGCATTTTAAATACAAACAGAAGCCAGATTATAAAATATTAATTAATATCAATATTAAATATTTAATCAGCGGCTTGAGCAGTTGGATGAGTTTCCTCTCTAGTTTTAACTGTTTTAGGCCCAATGGGATCAAATTATTCATGAAGTCACAAAAAAGATAACACATCTGGGAACAGCCAAAAACTTTTTTTTTATTAAATGGTTCAAAATAATTTACATTTTCTCCTCTTGTGATCAATTATTCATCTTATAAACCCCAAACTGTGGCTATAAAAATGAGATACAAAAGACACTCCTCAATCAGCTACAACGATGACTTGTACTAAAACATTTTGTAATTGTATTAAGAAATATATAATATAACATAATATAATAAAATATAATATAAGTCAAAGGGGCTGTGTAACTGCAGAAAATACACTTTATAGTACTTTATATGGACTTCCTGTAGTTGATAATACCTCTTCACTTTTTGAAGACCTGTGTGATGTGATAGTTGTGTCAGGTACAGCTGCTACCTGTGATCGACCTCACAATCAGCAGCATATACGCACAGCCGCCCTCCAGCCAATCACAGCTCCTCTTTCACTGTGTTGATAAAGTTCGCTTTTTTCCGCCGTTTCACTTCGTCTGAAGAGGAAATCGCGTCTTCCCTCTCGGCTCTTAAGATGTGGCCGTACAAACCAGAGCCAGTTATGCGCAGCACACGTCGGCTCAAAGTGAGAGAAACGAGCAAAAAGAGCCTTTAGTAGAGAAAGAAGATGTATGTATGGCGCTTCTCCGTCGCCATAACCCTCGGCCTGGTGTGGTATTTTTCAGACTGCGGTCGCACAGTAACACAATACTTTTTATGTTTTCTCTTTTGTTTTACCACCCCGCTGTTAGTCGGAAACAATGGGCGAGAGAGCAGCACTCAAACTGATGAGGAGGCGAGGGATTACCAGCCACAGGTAATACATACACGCTCCTTTAATGTCTTTTGATTATCGGCGGAAGTTGCCTTCACGAGCACTAATGCACGATCGAAGCTGTTTTAATGAGTAATCCTAAGTAATAAAAATGCGAGCGAGGGCTGCAGGATCATCCAGATCAGTAGATCGATTGGGAGATCGTTTTGTACAACTTCAGCCTTCAGCCTTCTTCCGCTACAAGTGGGATGTCTTTTTTATTAGCTTCAGTCGTTTCTTTTTAACATTATTATCAAAGTGTAGCCAAAGTCAGTTAAAATGACTTGTTTGCTTGGTTTTATGAAAAGCCTACCTGAGCGCAGAATATAGGACACCTCGTCAAATATTGAAGTATTTTCTTTCATAGCCCGAGGTGCATTTTTTTTTTTTTGCACTGAGGCCTGAACGACTTGTTTTTACTCATCTCATGACCCTCTGTGACCCGAGTTTAGCTCTTCTTGTTGTCAGAGTTTTTAACAATGTTCCTGATCGTCTCAATCCCTGGTGGCTGACTTATATTTTTCGTGTTTTTTCTTTTTTTTTTTATAGGAAACTGTTGAAAAAGAGCTGTGTGATGACAGGACTGATGGAGGAAGCAGAGAGCAGACAGAACCTCTGGAGGCTCAGTATCCTCATGTACAGAGGTCTCTGCAGCAAGGTGAGACTTGTTTTTTAAAATGGTGTAAACACGTCAGGGTTTTTTTTTTTAGCAGGTTGGAAAAGTGCTGTGAGTGAAAGCTTGAAATCATTTTTAGCTTTTGACCTCAGGGTGTTTTGTCAGCAGTTTAAGTTCTGTGTTGACTTGAAACAGATGGAAAGGACAGTTTTGCTTTGTATAAGCTGCAGCTGGAGCTCATGTTACATGAAGCGAGGAGGAGCTTTAAGGAAGGAACGAATAAGATGAAACACACACACTCTCAATAGATGGTTTCTATATGGCTGCCGTGGAACAAAAATAGGGGCTTGTTGGTTTTTGTGCCTCATTCTCAGTTGTTTGCTTTGTGTCTATTTTGTGCAGCCATTATCACATCGGTTTGTGTCAGGCTAAAAGACTGATATCATCTCTAAATGAGCTCAGTTTATTTGAGGGTAAGAGTGGTTGTAAACATGTATTTCATGCTGTCTGCAATCAAAAATTTCACGGTTCACGTCACACTGTGAAAACCATCAACACATTTTTGGAACTGTGAAAGCTAAAAAAGCTTTTTGCAATGATTTGGGGCTGAAAGAACTTACTATTTTCAGTCCTAAAAATAGCATTCGCATTCAAATGAATAGTTGTGAAGCCTCTGTGGCCCAAGTTATCTTGTCTGGCTCTTGTCAACTTACCATACATTCATTTTTGTCTTTGAGATATTATCTTGTTCTCTTTAGAAAACGGCTTGTAAAAAAAAATTAAACCATGTCCGCTCAGGGCTTCCGTAGTTTTTACCCCGTATGAATGGTCATTTTTTTCAGCACAAAGTGGTCTATAATAACAACATTTCATTTTTTGTCAATTAAGCAAATTATGAAGCTGCTAGGAACCCAAATATACATAAAAATGACACAGTTGTCTTTAAAAATATGCATTTTTTTAGTCATAATTACTCAAATATATGGTAGAACAGTTTTAGGTCATAAAGACATTGTTTCACTATTTATTCACAGAAATACATCAGGAATCAAAAAATGTGAAACAAAACTATTATACAATATATTTATGTGAAATCATTTTAATGAAATCTTGTTCTTTTTCCTTTTTATGAAAGTCTGTGTCAAATATTTATCATTCAGAGTTAAAAAAATGTCTTAAAGAAATGCTGTAGGGTCTACAAACATAAATGAGCACATTTAACTTTCAGCTTGTGTCTGCAAAGTTAAGTCGCTTTACATAAAACCTGCCCGCTGTGAGATCACAGATGAATAGACCGGTTTTTATCTCAGCATCAACTCCTCATGTTCAGAGTAAAAATCCTGGCGTGAATATTTGTGCTCAGTTTGGACAAGAGTAAAAAAAAAGAGAGCTTGAATTTCACCGAACAAGTCTTTGCAGTCTGATGTTCAGGAGGGGAGCGTGGGAGCTTGGTGTTACTGTGAATTTCTTTTGTGACTGCTCTCCTCAGTGTTTGAGTGCGCCTACGCTCAGCTGGTCCTGCCTTGGTACGCCGTTCCCGAGTCCTGCGAGCACCAGCCTCTGCACCAGGTGCTCAGCAGGGAATTCGACTTCATAATCGGCCGGATCATTGAGAGAGCCAGAGACTTTGATGTGCGCCAGGCGGTTGTGGGCTCCATTCGGATTTTGACCCAGCACTTGCATAATGCGAAACAGTCTGACAGGTGTGACTCTACACCTACTTCCACTTTTAAATGACTCAGACTCACGGTGCTTCAGCTACTCTTTGCACTCAATAATGTGGCTGAACTCTATAAAATCCTCCATATTTTCTTTTTATCACCTTTGAATAATTACCCTAGTTTAACCGGATCACACTTGCAGTGACACCCTATGGTTGTTCTTATGCTGAGGGGTGTGACAAGAGGAGCAAATCCCATCAGATTGTAAGATTTAGCTCAAGTGATTAACAGAGATGAGTGGTGATAGATATCTGTGATCCAGTAAATACCTTTCTCTTGCTTTCTGTTTCAGAGAGCTCTTGTTTGCTTCCAGAGCAGACGAGATCGCTGTTCTCCGAGAGTTCTCTGACGCTCTGGTACGTAACCTTTTTCCCGAAGCTCTCACGGCCCATGAAGTCAACCGCTGTGCCTTAAATGAGATTGTTGCCTTAAAGGGTAAGAAAGCCTTAAATTCTCTCTCTTACATAAGGGATAAGCCTCCCATGACTTCTTTTACAAGTGTGAATTGTATGTAATCCCTTATTGTCAGCAGCATTGTGGAGCTTAGGACATGAATTTTGGTTTGAATAAAAAGAAGACGCTGTCCACGGTGATTTGCCAGTTCCCTTCAGGGCTTTGTCATTTTTAGTTACAGATAAAATGTTTTATCTGGCGGGAGTCTAACTGAGCAGTAGGCTCTTGCAATTAGAGATGTAGCTCAGTTACAAAAAGTGTTTTTTACAGCTGTAGTTAAAAAATTATATGCATGTCCAGATTTGTCTTCATCTTGGCAGCTAAATTTCTGACAGAAGTGTTTCGTTCATAGATGCATAATTGAGTGTTTGGAATAATTTGGAACAGTTGGCAAATTACACAGGGCTCTGCTTTTTGCAGTCAGAATGATAATTCTGATTTTGCCTGAAATTATGAACACTCTTATCAGCTGCACAAGACACTGATGGTTATATAAAGTGTTTCGAAAGGGCTGATGTGGCAGATTTAAAGTAAAAGTTAAGATTTGGGGAAGTACGCACATTTGCTTTCTATTGCGGTTTAAACAACTATGCAATGTGTTAATAACTGGGCTTTAGTGGTGCTTATGTGGGTAATGACAACCTTTTTTTTTGTCTGACTGGAACAAAAAAATCCACCTGTTTTCAGTCTTAATAAGCTAAACTTACTGGCAGCTGCTAACTGGTGGCAGTAAAACAAATGAGGATATTTTGTCAAACTATTCCCATTGAAATTCTCCAATATGGAAGCTGTTATCATTGACTGCAGCTTGATTAAGTGAATTCAAAAAGGAGAGACTCATTACAAACCAATAATATTGTCAAATTTGAATGCTGTGCCTCCCTAATTTCAGAGTGTGTTTGTGTTGTGACAAACAGAGCTCGTAGGATTATGGTGTTGGCTTCGTTCTCCTCAGGTTTGGGCCTGTTGGTGTCATGGTTGTCCGACCCCGACAACCTGAACCAGCTGGTGGTGAGTCAGCTCGACAGCGTGACCCCCAAAGGCTCTGTGGAGGAGCTGTGTGCATCAGACGTGGTTCAAGACTCTCTGGCTTCAGAGGAGGGCGAAAGCGAGGGCAGTAAACTGTGAGTGGCTGCCTGCTCACAGCGAGCCTCAGAGCAGCGGCTTCAAGGGCCGCCCTGCGTGTTTGAAATCTGGACTGGACTCCTTTTGATATGTTTTTTTTTTGTTGTTCTCTAGAAGCCCAGAGGGAGCAGGGATACCAACCAGCACCGGGATCAAGGCCAAAAGAAAAGGTTTGTTTTATGATTGCTAGATTAAAAGGCTTGAATCCGTAGGTGCAGTGATTCTAACGTGGTTGTGAAGCTTTTTGCAGGAAAACTTGTCAGATGAGGATGATGGAGGCTTGAGAGAGGCAGATGGAGTTGTTTGTGGGTGTGAAGAAAATAGAAGCTTGTGCTTACATAATGTCCCATACAACAGTTTGATGAAAAGCAATGTGTTGTCAGCTACGTGACATTATAATTTTCTTTAGCTGCTTGCCTTCAGCGCATAATTAATCCGGCGTTTCTTTTGTTTGTTGGTTCAGAGACAGCTAATTACACAAACAGCGAGCTGAATGGCAAATAATTTCTGTGCTTTTTTTTTTTTAGCAACTACCATCTCTTTATACAATCCAAAAGTATGATGACTGAATAAGAACTGATTATGCTGTTATTATAAAGCCTGTGGTATGATAAATATGTATATTTTCTGTAATAAACACATCATACAGTCTGAATAAATCATCATCACTTGTCACAGACTGGGAGAATAATTTAAGTCTGGTGGGATATCAATTAATTGTTGGTCCATTAATTGTGACCTTAAGAGTTTGTTTATTAGTCATGCTTACAGTTCTTACATGCCTAATGAGTTGTGAATTGTAGCTGGTGAATCATTTTTTTTCTCACAAATTAAAACCATAGTTATGCTAAAAAATTCTCCAAAAATGCAGCAACAAAAAAAAAAATCACATTTACAGTCAAATTGTTAAGTTGACAGTCAAAGTTGAATTCTCTTCATGTACAATATTCAGCAAATCTGAAAGGGATTGTGTTTCTTCTCTGGCTTTTTTTTTTAACAATAAAGATAACAGGTAGAGGAGACCAACAAGGTCAAACACTAGTGTGAATTTTCTCTGGTTTCAGTGTGTATCTGTTGTATTTTATAGGTAACAAGATAAAAGAAGGATGGTCAAAGTTTGTGGAGAAGATGAAGTCCAAAAAAGCCAATAAGAAGAAGATGAAGAAGATGGAGCAGGAGCTGATGTTCAGGGTCATGGTGCAGGGAGATCCGTCCCAAGAGGACGACGTCAGCAGCAGAGAGGGCTCCATCCACAGCCAGCAGGACTCTGACAGGGTGAGTCTGCTGCATGTAACACCGTGTATTACACTGAAGTGGAGCAATTTGTGAAAAATGACAGATTTATTGTGGCTCTTTTTTTTTTTTTTTTTTTTTGGCTAAACATCAGGAGGACAGTGATCTGGAGAACTATCTGACAAGCTTCCGGGAGGACATGATGGAATTCGAGCTGTCGTATGAGATGTGGCGTGTCGGCCGCTGGGCTGTCAGCATCCCTCATGTGAGTTACAAATATCAGTGACAGTGTTTGAGAGTCCTGGAGGCTTGTTATCTGTCTGCCGGGCCTCTGTGAAAGCTTGTCCTCGGATGGTTTGCCAGTGTTTGAGCTGGAGTTTAAGTTTACTGTGTTGTAGGCTAACTGGGAAGACGAGAAGCTGAGCTTCACCGTTCACCTGGAGGAGAAGAACAGCCCTGAGAACCTGCAGTGGGACATCAGGAAGACCTACATGGATGTTATATACTTCCGAAACAGGTGGCAGGTAAAAGGAATCCTAGCAGTATAACCTTCAAGAAGGTTGACTTTGAAAAGATCTTCTGGTTGTCAGGATTTTTCCTTTCACCTCAGAGAAAATGTTTGTTTTTGCTGCTCATTGTCTATTCAGCATGAGCCAGATGGGAAACATTGCTGTGAAAACAAACCACAACTACTGTTTCTCGTTTGGAATCCAGCTTCTGTGCATCATAATATTTAACTGCAGTCATTTGGGATAGTTTTAAAACTTCTGCCAGAAGTCAAATACTGTCAAGTTTTGAAGCTCTTTTGCACCGTTTTGTTTTGCCTTTGTGCCATTTTTCAGGACTCGACCAGTTTGCCCACCATAATGGAGCTGGAGGAGTCAGAGGTCAACAATGGTATCAAAGAAGAAGCCAGAGTATCAGTGGAGCACTTCCTGCAGGTGAAAGACCGCAGAATAATTTAGATGTGTTGACAGTTAAACTCTACAAATTCTTCATGACTCAGTATATTGTCATTCTGTGTTCCAGGAATTAGTCTCTGACAGTCTCATCGGGCACACTAAACCGGTTTTTCAGTTCCTCTGTCCGCTTGACAAACTGCTGAATGAGGAGGAACATTATGGGGGCGTGTGGGGCCTCCTGAGTGGTTTGGCCTACTTCCTGACTCCAGGTCAAGAAGAAGAGGAGGTAGAGTTTCTGCTTTTTCTTCGAGATAAGATTGCTGTGGTTTATCACAACCAGGGTTTTGCTGTTTACTTTTGGTTTTCATCACTGCCGTCAATACTCGTATTCTATCAGGTTGTCTGATTGAACAAGAACACAGTGAGTCAATCAGACAAACACCTGGGTCAGCAGGGTCGAGGATATCCTGACCTTTAGCTCTGAGTCCAACATTTCCCATAATGCATCATGATAGCCTTTTATTAGACAGTCTACACCCTCTTTCTAACTCTGCTTCCACTGTTTATAACAATGTTAAAGACTGAAGATTTGAATTAAATCTCACTTATTTTCTCTCATGCTAAAGCTCTGTGCACAGTCACTACACCATACAGCTGTGGGGGCTGATTGATAAGTTCATGCATAAGTGAGTCATGCAGTCACCTCGAGCTCACACAAGGCTCCACTAAATTGGGGGCTGAATTGATGTTATTTTCCTTTGCAGAGCTCCAGCCCTCAGACAGAAACCCCGAAAGCAATCCTGGCACCATCTTTATTCCCAGAATCCACGCCTCTGCCTTTAGAAAACCCAGCTGCCTCTCCTGGGGAGGACAGCGATGTTACAGGTGCTTCAATCCCAACTATTGTTATCTCTGACTGCGATCCTCCTTCAGAACCGCCTGAGGAAGCAGAAAATGAAAAGGAGCCGCAGCCTGCGAACGAAAACTGCTCCCAGGACAAAACAGAGGACTCTGATAATACCTTAACCTCTCAGTTTAAAATGATTTTCAAAGGACTGACGCGATCCAGGTCGCAAGAGTCTCTGGCCTCAACAAAAAGCACCGGTGATGAAGACCTGCTCGAGTCAGACACAGCGACGCACTGCAGCCAGAACGGAGGTTTACAGGAGGATTGCACCGACGGCCTCTCGTGGCGTTGTTTCAGTGCTAAGTCAAATAAAAAGGAGAAAATAAATTTCAAGCTGTCAAGTGGAGCAACAAAGACTAAAGGGAAGGACCAAGGCACTGTGTCCAGAGGGGAGGATTCCCAGAGCCAGAAGAGCCAAGTCAGCTGGGAGCAGCAGGAAGCTACAAAAGCCATATTTGATCTGCTGAAGGAAATATCAGGTTTGTTCAGTGTTTAAACTCAGAGGGGATTTTTTTTTAAGGGCTTTGGAGTCGGTGTTTTTGTATGTTGTCAGACATTTATTATAAATTATGTGTACTTTACTGCCAGCCAGCCAGTATTAGTGCATTTCAGTACAACAGAAGAATCGGCCTGTAGAGATCTGACAGTCTTCTAACAGCACTAATGAAAGTGAGAACATGGTGTGTTTTTGAGTCTTTTGGGTGGAGCGTTCACTTGTGGCAACCTTAGACCGTCCATGTTTGACAGCTGGCAACCAAACAGCATTGTACTCCAAGGTCATGTTGTCAAAACCGAAACGAGAAGATAAACAAATAGGACAATGATGTGATGACGGGGATCCTGTTAATTTGGTAACTGTGTGTCATACAAGTTATATGATATCCAAAACACAAAGGCAGTGATAGCTGTATTTGAAGTTTGGTTTACAAAATGTCTTACCACTTTTATTTAAGGCTGCCAGAGTTGTTATAAGAGAAAAGACAAACCACTCAAAGCCTTTAGAGTAGAAAAGTCTTAAATCCCAGAGATGAGAGTTGCAGACATATCCTGCCCCTTTATATCAATAGCCATTCATGTACAACAACCAAACAACAAGCAAACTGGGAAAAACATTTAGTTAATCAGGTTGTCACTTTGGACTGAACTGTAAAAGAGGGTCATGTCGTAGTAAATCCTGAGGAAGCAATAACACAGCCTCTACAATAAAAGTAAGTGACCTTCACTGTGAATAATTACCTATCTCATGCAAACTTCAAACATGCAAAAGTTTTACATTGTGCTGAAAAACACATAAACGAGCGTCCACAGCAGTGTGGAAAGAAAGAGTTGATCGATCTTGCTCTTAAGCTTCAGTCTTGTCAAACCTGCATTAAACATTATTTCAATACTGCCAAAATTTTTGAGAGAGAACAAGTAAGGTAAAGTAAAGTTTATCTTTATAATCAACAGATTTGCCTCAGAGAGGACAGCTTTCCAGTCTGTATAACAAAACACCTCCTATCTTTAGAGAGTTGATTTAAATATGAAAAAATCACAGTAACACCCAGCTGTGCAGCCACAGAGCTTTGTAGCCTTTTTAGTTTTAGTTTTACGCTCGTACATGAACGGTTTGGATCCCAGCTCAGTCGCTCTCATCCTCCCCCGTAAGCTGTAAAAATAACTTGGAAATATGTCAGCCAAAAAAATGCAAAAACACAGATAAGGTCCTTTTTTAAAATGATCTTGAAGATAAACCTAATACTTTGTCTTTCTTAACAGGAAACTCCATTCTTATCAACATATTTGATGCCATTTTGAAACCAGTTATGCCCATCTTGAAAAAGTAGGTTTGTTGCTCACTTTGAACCCTTAAACACTTTTATTGATCACTTAAATTTTTTTGCAATGAATGACCTCCGGTTGTGTTCTTTTCCTCTGCAGAAAAGTGAACTCCTTCCTAAACAAGATGAACCCAACAGAAGTGCAGATGGCCTCGTACATTGACACCATGCGTGAGAAACAGTGGCCAGGGTTTCAGCCTGCAGCCCCTCTGCCTCCTCGCACCGATGAGGAGAAGACCGAGAGCAGGGAAAGAGCGCACAACCTCATCAATGCAAGATGTAGGTCAAACCTTTCTGCACCAGTAAAAAAACAAAAAAAATGCAGTTATTTTTGGCTGCTGATAATCCATCTGAAATATATTTTTATTTTCTCTGTAGATTCTAACTATCTTATCCTGAAGAAGACAGACATGGAGGCTGTTTTTAATCTTTTCCAGGACCGGGAAGAAAACAAAACTCTGGTATATGTGAGTATCTTAAGATTTATGTCATGTCACCAGTTTTTGATTTGTTGTATCTCGTTATTATTTAAGACAACATAGTCAAGTCTTGCTTTGATGTTGTTTCCCCACTTTTCATCACAGATGCTCCTGTCGTTCCTCCTGAGGGAATTTCTTCCCAATGAACATTCCTTAAACGTGAGCGCTGCTGCCCTGCAGAAAGTGACCAACCCCTCCAACTGATCTGTGACGACTTTATTGTGTTTTTAATACTTTTTAACATTTTAAAAGGGCAAAATATTTATTAAACATCTTAAAACTTTCATGATTCACTCTGTACCGATGTGAGACATATTGTTTGCACCTGGAACATATAAACTGTGAATATTCTGTGAATTTTATTTTGTAAATTAAATTACAAACATTCCTTGTTGGAGCCGACTTTGCACAAAGGGAATAATATTTCATATTTACAGTTTGAATTTCACCCTTCACTTTTTAATTTTAAAAAACAGAGTTTCTAAAATGTGTTGTTTCACTTTTAGCACTTAACGTACGGTGGGAGTGTTTGTACACTGTTTAATTTGTTCTAAGGTTTTCTATCTCAAAATGCCTAATCAATTTAATCTGTCCCAAATGGACAGTACCAATATCAGGAAACTTGAAATAGTATTTATGTAAATAACTTGAATTTATGCCAAATAAAATTTTTTAATAAAATGTTGTTTTCAGTTATATTTTTAGCCTAGTTTTTTATGAGTTTAGAATTAGTTAGTGTTTAAACTAAGTAAATGAATGGTAAGAGAAAAAAAAGTAGTAAAATAGCTGCTGATGCTAGCAGCTTATTTGCGCTGAAGCAATATTTGAGTAAAAATGTTTCTGATAAGTTGAACAAGTTCACCTCCCCAGGAAATCCTGTGGGTGAAGTGTGAGGTGTATTAAAAGAGTTGCTAAAAAGAAATACTACACTAAAATGTCTTGGTAATATGCAGACACTTGCAAATTTTTCTACTAGATACAGTTAAAGTCACAAATTTGCTGAATGCAAACATTTCTTAGATTTGGACCACACACTGCACCAGCTGAAAAACTAATCCTATATAAGAAAAACAACTTACACCACGTCTCAGTGACCCGTAATGTAAATGCTGCCTTGAACACTCCTGCTACCTCATTATGAGAGTGTAACAGAATTAATTACAGGATTATTCTGGTCCAGGTCACAGGAGGAAGATTATCTGGCAGAAACAACATGAATTCATATTTTTATTCACTGAAGTTCCCCAGAGCACAAAAACAACATCACAGTGAACCAATTAAACACTTGAATTTACAGAAAGAAACTGGTCCAGCTCATTTGATCCTGTTATAAGCCTGAGGTGGTGACTCGTTATCAACATTAAATGCTAAATGACAAACCAATGATGGAAATATTATAGAAACATATTTACTCTGGTCCTTAATAGCCTCTTACAGAACGCCAGGCCTACCACTGGCTCAGTCTTTCCTCATTAATTTGAACTGTAAACTTTGTACAAACAGGCTGAGGTCAAGGGTCAAAGTTAATTTTTGACCTTTTTTAACAACACTTGAGAAAACAAGCTCACCTATCCTGGAGCTTACATTTTCATAGATGGACCTCATCACATAATGGAGTCTGTCCTGTTGTCTGTGACTGCAGATCCTTGACCTCATCTGCTGATTGAAATCATGTGATGTAATTGAGATTCCCAGAATAACTACTAAACAGACCTTATGGGAACTGAGGTTTTTACTGGAAATGGTTGAAAAACTAAAAGCAGCACTGTCAGTTATTAATAGGCCTAGTTATCTTAAACAACAGTAAGCCCAAAGGGAACTGCAAAAGATTTATTTATAATAAAATAAGAAAACAATGTTCAATCAAGTTTAGAGGCTACATAGCAGAATTTCCCAAAAGGACATAAATAAAATATCTGTCTGTCTTATCTATGGCAGGATGACACCAGATGTCACTAGTTAAAAGTAAACAGTCAGCCCCATTATAAAGCACCAAACAGTAATTAATCAAGACAAATAAAAACAAACACACGGAGTAAAAATGAGTGTCAGTAATTGCTTAAATGTGCACAAGACATCTATGACATTAATGTTTGATGGAATGTCTGAGACATAATAAACATGAGGTCTAGGGCAGAATTTGTCACTTAGTTTAAAAATCATACAAACACATAAAAAACAAGCTAAAAGTGCTCAGAAGGATGGAAATGGAAACAAATGTAAGAAGAAAGTGGCGGCGTCAAACATATCCTGCTGATGTGTCCTTGAGCAAGGCCTCAGCTCAGTTTTCTCCTCTCAGATGGCTGCAGTAGCTCCTCCAGTCCAGCAGGCGGCAGCGCTGTCATTGACGGCAGCCAATAATCTGCTGTGTTCAGTAATCCAAGATGTCTGCGCCCTGAAGGATGCTGCTAACGGCGTGAAGGTACAGGACAAGTGACAGGTATGATAACACTGTCGTTTAAGTCGTTTCTGTGGAAAAAAACACCATCTTCTTCTTTGTGAGGGTTTAAAGACGTTTATTTGGTTCTCGGAGCCTTAAAGAGTTTAAAGAGCATGTCGCTACTCGATGTTAAATACTGACATTAACGTTAAGTGTCCCTGTTTTGCGTCACTGCTTGTCATGAAGAATGGCCTGTGTTTGATTAAAAAGATTAAGTTAAACTGCAGAGACATTTTATTAGTTTATTATTCTTCACGTGGTTTGTGAATTAAAAGGGTCACGAGTTATAATCTCAAATGTGATAGATTCATTGTGTCCAGACTTGAAACTCGAAGTCCTAGTTTTCTTTGAGGCTAAGACATTAGTGCAGTCTCTGGGTCGCTTGAGTGCTTGAAATATTAAGCAAATGAAAGATTTGTGTGGGTGGCAAAGGTCTGTGAGGGCTCCAAAGTTTCCAACTTTTCTGTTGTGCAGATCGATTTCTTTTACCATGTGCTAACACAACTGGACAAACTAACAATAGACAGAGCTAAGTTTATTTCAGTGTCACCATAAGGAGCATGGACTCACTGTTCCTATTCAGCTTTATTTCTCGTTATGTCGTAAATGAAATGTGAGTTTTTCTCCCTAGAAACAGTTTTTCCAATCAGCCTCTTAGTACATGCAAATGCGTCCAACATAAGCACAAGGTTTTCTGCCAGAGTTTGAACAATTACGAATATTACTCGTGATGGCACTTTATTCATACTAAAATACTAATTTCAGCTTTTGTTGACCCTTCTTTATTGTTTCGAAGCAGGGAGATTCAATTGGAAAAACACCTCGTGCATCCATCAGGTCTCAGCAATATTTGAATCAAACCTGGTGACAGATGTCTGCTTCTGTTGCAGGGACGGTTAAATTTACTCAAAGCACAATCACACACAGTTTTGAAGAAGTGTTAAACTCCTAATAATCATGACCCAGAGAACAATTTCTTTAATTTTGCTTTTTTTTTGTCTTAATGTTATACAGATGCTTAGGACACTAAATGAAGCTTTTTTAGAGCCTTTACCCAAACTGTAAAAGTTTTAACGCACAAAAGAAATAGTGTTCTTCTGACAGTGAACTTGAGACTTATGCTAACCTGATTAACTTTACTAACCTAAATCTTTTGAGTCTAACTAGCATCATATGATCCCCAAATTAATCAGATCCACAGCAAACATTCTGACCTGCAATCACAGGAAAAGCTCAGGTGAAACTAGAAATATTAACGATAATTACATGCAGGCTGGAATAAATATGCTAATACTGAAGTGTAAGTGAACACAGCAACAGTGAGCGAGGAGTTATAATTATCATAGTCGCCACCAGCCACAGCCCAAAAAAATGAGAAGTGGCTGCTCAGTGAAGAACCAGGCAGATTAATTTCAAATGTGGTTTTTACATCTGTGATTTGAATTGAATGTCAACACCAACAAATCGAAAAGGGAGGAAAGTGAGCACTTTTAAAAAAAATGGTGTGGGGGGTTTGTAGCTCCTGTGTCATTGAGTACAAACATGGTACACAGATATCCAGCACTTATAGACCAAAAGATGTGCTTAGTTTAAGTTCAGTAATTTTCTCAAAAGAAGCAAGATTTGAAGCAGAAAAATAAACATAATCTTGTGTTGATACACTTTTTTTTCTTTGTTTTCCAACCTAGGTAATCATTTTACCTCCATGGGGGTCTTTACCTCAGGACTGAAACTTGCAGGTCTATCTGGTATATGCCTGGGTTGTTTAAATATGATAAGGATAAAATATGTAAATAATAATATGTGGGATAAATATGTAAATCAAAAGTTGAGTCATTTCATAACTGTCATGTTCTGCTGCAAAATTTAAGATCTAACTTTAGCTTTAACCAGACTTCTTGTAGCAGGAGTGATCAGTTTTGACCGCTGGTAATTCTCGTCCCCATCTCCAGTTTATTAATCAAACTCCAGTGCTGTTATATATATATTAATCACACCACTTCAATAATCTGAGTCTGAGCTCCAGCTGCAGCAGGAGCTCAGACTCAGGGGGGAGTCACATGGCTGCAGGGACTTTATGGTCACATCCTGGCTGCAGTCACACTGGTCTGCAGTTTCTGAGATGCAGCTCTGAAGGCAGGATTTTATAATGTCAGAGCCTTGAGTATCCATGTGTTGGCTTGTGAAGGCTGTGATGCTTATGCTGTGTGTGTATTTATCAAAATGTGTGACTGCATCGCTCTACTTCCTCTTTCTCATCTTGTGTCGCTTGTTAAAGTGTTGCTGCTGAATTTTATCCACAGTTTAAAGAAGTCTGATGGTGTTTGAGCAATAAAAATGTCTTTTCCTTCTCCTTGTTGTGCAGTCAGGCCATAAAAAACATGGATGGACTTAAAACATACATTGACAGTTGCAATGCAAGTCTGTATTCCCTATTTATATTGTATATTGTTTTTCTACTTGTTTGCACAAATTTATTATCAACTATTTACATTTAAAACTATTTGGATTAGAAATACTTTTAAGGATAATTAAATAATCAAAACTTATCTTTAGTTTATACCCTCACATTATTGCAAGACAGGGAAAAAATACTGTTGTAACCCATTTTCCTTTTAATACCCTTTGATTTTTTAAATATTTTTAATATTTTTTTCTTGTCCAGAGAGGTGTAAACGATCTTAAATCATAACTGAACCACAGCAGTCTGCACTCTAAATAATTTGGGAGCCTGTTTTTATTTGACCTTCTACAGTTTACCCAGTGGTTAGATTAAATAACAGTCCATAGTAAGTTCATCTGATATTCAGCGCACAGTATGTAATTTCTGCTGCTGGAATGGCTTTACTGAAGCGACACGCCTGCAAATTCTAGCTTGTTATAGGTATTATTGTGCCCTTGACAGGGAAAACAAGAAACTGTTCCTGTTTAAATCTACACTGATTTTGATGCTCAGTTTTCTGTTTCTTTTACCAATGACTTGTGAATTCATATATTCTCACTTTACTGTTGCTCAGATGTGTCTTTGTCAATTTCTGCCCTTTCAGTTTTCAGTCAAGTTGAACCACTGCGCAGAATTTTGCACCTCTTGTACAAAATAAAACATTATTTTCTTTACAAGTCCTTGATGCAAAATAAATCTATTTGAAAAGAGGTCTCTCTACAACTTAAAAGCATAAAAAGACCTTTTAAAAATGTGAAGTACTCTTTTCAGCCCTCTGACTGTTTCCAATCAAACTTGTGTGGCAAAAGATTTCAAACATTTAACAGTTTTGTCTTGATACATCTGATGTGAGTCAGAAGATAAAAGTGACTGCTGAGCCTCTGATGTAACTTCAGTGTGTTTTGATTGTTGACACAGTCGTCTGTGGTTTTCATTGTATTTTTGCTCAAAGACATAACTCACTTCCATGTATTCACGACATAGAAAACAGCACGTCTGCCTGGAAAAATAACATATCAAAAGATGAGCTGAATTGAATCTGGTTTTCCTTTTTTTTTAAAGAAAAATATATTTCTCAAGTAGTATTTCTAGTGCTGAAGCTTCATTGTTCCTGTTTGTTGCTTTTTTAAATTTATTCCGAGTATAGGAAGTTTGTTACACATTCTGTCTTGCCGTTCAAACGTGATGGGTCGAGGGAAATGTAATTCAGTGAAGCCAGTAAAGAAAATGACCTCAGTGGGATTTGAATACAGGCAAGAGGAGGTAATACAAGCAGGGAATATAGACTGAGAGTCATCACTATTCAAGCAGTCCTGGTCTGAACCCAGACTGCAGTGATAGGCATGTATGTGCTGCTTCAGTAGTCCACTTTTCACACAACTGCTTTAAAACGGAGCAGAGGACAGCTGCTGCTCTCGTTAACTGTCTTATTTTTGCACGGTGACTGCTCAGCAACAGCACGATAAGTGAACTGATGTAATACAAAGTGTAACCACCAGCAAACAGTATGGACATACTGAAAATTACACCCATATGTGATGGTTGCTGAACATCTCAGTCTTTAATATTTAGCCATAAACGACCTCTGCTCCTCTTGGAAGGCTTTCTGCAACATTTAAGAGTCTGGCTGCGGGAATTTCCTCCCATTCAGCAGTGGTAGTGAGGTTTGGGTACTGATGTTTGGCGATGAGGCTTGGCTCACAGTTGGCGCTCGCACCAGAGGTGTTGGATGGGATAAAGTTGGAGCTCCAGCCAGGGAAAGCAGCTCTTTATGGACCTGGCTTTGTGCACAGGGGCATATTCCTGTTGGAACAGGAAAGGGCCTTCCCCAAACTACTGAAAAATACTTCTCGTACAAAAAATCAGTGTATGCTGTAATATTTAGATTTGCCTTTGCTAGAAATAAGTCTGTAAGCCCATCATGGAAAACAGCCCACACCAAATTTAAATGAGTACAGGGACAGAAAGTGTATGTTATACGGCTGATGCTCAGGAAGTAGAGCGGGTCATTTAATTATCGCGAGGTTGATGATTCGATCCCCGACTCCTCCAGTCTGCATGTCCTTGGGCGAGATACTGAACCTCAAATTGCTCCTTCCATCAGAGTGTGAATGTGTGTATTTCTGATGAGCAGGTTGGCATTTCGTATAGAAACCCCTGATATTAGTGCAAGCTTGTGTGTGCGAGTGAAATAATGTATGAAAGACAAGAAAAATGCCATATAAATGCTATTTTAGCCTAGATACGGCTTTATACAGTGGTACCATTGTGTTTTGAAGCCAATAACTCTTGTTTTTCCTCATCAACAGGCATCTCTTTGCAAAAAATAAAGGTATATACAGAAATATTATTCCTTAGTGCATTAAGAGTCAAATTACACAGTGCCAGCAGCACTTACAGTACTTACAGTACAGTCTGACTGCACGGGAAAGAAATTCAAAATTGTACCTTTCAAAAGAAGCAGAGAGCCTGTTTGCGCTCCAAAAGGTTCAGAAACAGCTTTCAATTCACCTTGTAAAGGCCTTAAGAGGCGTTTTAGTCTAATTTTACAGGAATCACTGCAGATCCTCTGAAGAGCATTTCTTTATGTGTTTATGTTAAAAGCCTCACAGCCTCAAGGATCTGCTTTTTTCTGAGCTAATATAAAACCTCGATAATGGCACGTAGAGGTCACTTAAGTGTTCATTATATTGAAAGTAGACATGGTATAATGACGCTTTGAATGATAAAAAAGCCGAACATTGAAAGCATTTACCTTCCAGTTATGATGAATTATGGCTCGTCTGCGCAGCAGGAACATTCAATAATTGTAAGAAATTAATTTAAAGTGGCATTTGTTCATTTATATTTTTCAAAGATAATTGCATATTGATTATATAACCAGTTCTTCCAGCTAACTGCTTTTTTATTATGTAGTTTAAAACTAATGCAACATGATGTTGCATCAGACTGTTTGATGTAAATATACCTGGAGGTGTGGAATTGAGTTTATTCCTCAGCTGTTTATTTCTGAAACAGACAGATATCAGAGCTGGGAGCGCTGAGACCTGCAGGTTCAGACCTCGGTTAAATCAGGTCATGCAAGTTCCCTTTTTCAGTCTTGAGGGATCATTCAGACTCTTCTTGAGTTCTTCGTTTTATTTGACTGGCCTTTAGGACTTGGCATTCAGCAATCAATAGCTCCAGGGCCGGAGTTTGATGGGATGAATACTAATGTGGTGGAACAGCATCGGCATATGACTGGCTCTCTATGACTTTATATCCGAGGTTATCTCTTAACCTCACTGAGAGTGTCTCCTGTGGCTCACCTAATGATCACAGCCCAGTACATTTGTTCTGTTTGGTCTTCGCATTAGGCTCATTGATTAGTTAATCTGTTGCAGCTAATTCATAATATGGGGCCATCTACAAAAACGTTACGTCCCAGAGTTTCCTGCTGCCGCACTCAGCTGTTTATTGTGCTGTTAACAGAAATTCCATCCTTTTTATATATTCAAGGACACCAATTTATTATGGCTCTAATGGTATTCAAACTTTTCTGCCAAGATGGGCAGAAATATGAAATTGTTATTATAATTTTAATACGCCTGTGCTCTTATTCTATTAGCATACAGGGACTGTAGCTTCTCTCCAGGGCCTTTCTTCCTGTTTATCTTAAATTTGTTTAGCAGCAAGGTTGTGAAGTGGTGACATGGGCTATCTCAAAAGCGGTACACGTGACTGAAGTGTACCTGCTATCTTAATGTGAATTTGTCTTTCAGCTAAATGTCTTACATCAAATGTAAAGGAGAACGGCACCACTAGATGGACTGTCGCACTAAGAGTTGGATAAAACCAATTGTCGGAGCTGATTTTAATGTTGCTGGAAGATAAGAATGAATTTGGTCCTTAGCAATTTGAAAGAATACTAATCATGGTTTGTTTGAAAATGGGCTCTGACAGGTTTCATCTGTTTGAAGAGATGGAAACAAAATGGGTTTTTCTGTTGACTGAGTGATGAGAGTGGAACAAGGATACTTCAATCCTTATCACAGTATCACAAAATTAGACCCTCAGGACAGGAAAAATGCGTATCTGATAATGGATCACACGTTTCAAACATAAGCTATGATAGAAGCTTGTTTGTGTGAATTTGTAATATCTGCTAAATTCATCGTTATTATTAGGGCCGAGAACTATCAGCTAAGCTGTAAATACTGTGTTATCACAACACACGGGGACAGCAAATAAAGGAAAAAAAGAATGGAAAGGTGGTTCAAAGAAGAGGAACTGATAATATTCTCAGTCATTGGATGTTGCGGATTATTTTTTTTTTCTGGGCGGATAACTAATATTTTCACCACAATATGGATTTGGAGAGGAACCATTCGTTGAATTACTCTCATTCTCTCCCTTCATTTCCCTTAATCTTGCTCACGTCTGTGAAGGGAAAAAAGATCTTCTATCTCTGTGTATATTTGCTTTGATAGCAACTCTGTAAGGATATACCACTAACCATAAAAACATTAATGACATGACAGCTCCTCAAAAGTGAATCTAAAACATCTTAATTAAATCCCACCCTTTCCATGTAAACAGAAGGGACATAGGCCAAAATAAAATTCAAAGTATATATCAAATACATTTCTTCAAAAATGAAGTTATTTGTCATTTTAGGTAGCTGTTCCCTTATTTTAAAAAAGGGGGTTTTAACGTCATGTTTGAAAGGCAACGTTGCCCCATGATTAAGTCAGACAGCTTATATAAGCAGGATCTCAATACTGCAGCATCTTTGGCTGATCACTACAGCAAAGACTCTGACTCCAAGTGATGTCACCGGCACAAGGTGGCTGCTGCCTCATTTTTGTACAGTGGGAGGAAGTTTAGACACATCCTTTTGGGTTTTTTTTTAGGTTTACTGTCATTTGGCTTTATTTAGGTACAGTAGTGCTATGAGCTAATGTCAACATTAGTGTCAACAGATGTGTGTCAACACTAAAATGTTGATGCTAAACAAGTGTACAGTAATCTTCACCATCATAGCTCATCCATAAATATGCTAACATTTGCTAATTTGCACTCAAAACAAAGTACAACTGAGAATGATGGGAATGTAAGTAGTTTTACATGTATTTGGGTTTTCAATCAAAATGTTAGGTACTAAGGAATCATCAAAGCTCCTAAAAATTATTATTTCTCTCAAAACCTCAGATGTCGACCTCTTGGTGTTTCTAGAAGAAAAATCAGAGGATCATCAGAGTCATTAACATTCAATGTCTGTGAACCAACTTCGGCTAAAAACGATACTTGCAAAGTATTTTAATAAGAGCAGTGAGCTTAGATCCAAGTTCCCCATGAGGTCTTACTTATTTTACTTTGTTGTACTTGTTTTTTATTCTGACACCACATAACCTGAAGTAACTGTTGGTGTTGAACCTTGGAAAGTACAAACTGTCTCCAGTCTGGTAGGAACAAGTTCTCCCTCTGCCACAAAGATGGTTTAGGACGGACATAGAAAACAACTGAGGGGGAACCATAACTTTTACCTTCACTGGAGCACAGTTTATAGCTTAACACATGTGAGCTCAAATTAATCTCTGTCAGAGTTTCTTTGATGAGATAATAGTCTTTGATTCTTGTGGCGACACAAAAATCTGTGTTATTAGAAATGATTTGACATCATTTTCTTCACTCATTCACTTCTAATTTAGCAGAGCTACGTAGATGAGATGACAGATAAGGTGTAACAAAGGTTATGATTTGATTCTGTGCTATTGCAGGTACAAAGTCTGATCCCACTGAGAAATCAATTACTATTCTTTTTTTTTAAATTTCGTCAGACTGCAGTAAAAAGATATGAAAGACGTAAAGAGAAGAAGAAGACATGATTTTCTCCAGGCTGCTTCAATGTCAGTATCAATTATATTGAAAAGGTTCTGGGATTTTCAAGCCTAAGTGATCTGTTAGAGGCCATTTCTGCCATTTTTGAAGAACAGCGTTTCCGAGAAGATCTATATTTCTAACCTTGACTTGTAAATAAATGTGAGAAATTGAAGGATTCTTTAATGTCGAGTACCGTTGTTGTTTGTATTTTTAATGAAAACTAAAGAGTGCCTAAAAGCTCTAACAGCAAACAGCGGTGGTGCAATTAAACCCACATTTCTGAAAGCAAAACTGATTAATTTCTTTAATCAACATCAGCTTTATCCTTGAAGTGCAGTCAGCTTTAATTATGCTGAAACGCGCCACACAAGCTGCCGTTACTGATCTGTGAATATCGTCAGTAATTTCAGACAAGTCATAATGAAAAGGTGATAAAATATAATGAGTTTTTACATGGGAAGTGTAATGTCAGATTATCATTTCACAATGTACTGATACAGACCTGCAGTTTGTAAAAACTGGTGAGGTTTTTTGCTGCTTGTCTCCCTTGTGCTCAGTTTTATTGACATGTTTACCTCTGTCAAAAGATACATCCCATCCCAAGTAGTTTCTCTGACAGGCAGCGGGAGAAAATGTCCAGATTTATAGACAGATAGGCCGAGAAACACAGTTTGGATTTAGAGTTTGGGTTTTTTTTCTTTGCAGTGACAGGCGATTTATTAACCAAAACTGCTTGTGTTGATAACCAGAGACCTGATGATAAATCATGGGGCAGAGCCGGCAGTGCACCGGCGTTTTGGTGAATCTGGAGCACAGCATTTGCTCTGTTTTTTTCTGCTCTGTAATAGCTCACCTCACCTTCCTTTTATTAGGCGGTAATTTAAATAGTTGCTTTGTGCCATGTCGTTTATCAAGACACATGTTTAAACAAAGTGCTTCTCTGCTTCCTGCAAACAAATTGCTCCGTGGACTCCTTTTTATCAGCGACGCTTTTGCTTGTAATTGCCGTTGAAATGTAATATTCGGCCTAAAGAGCAGCTCAAAATTGTGTCTGCTCCTTTCAAATTACTGCGCCTTTTATTTGATTTTTCACAGAGAAACATTAACCAAGCACTGATTGAGGCTTATTGGACCGCCTTGAACCATGTTTCCTGTCGCTGCACAGTTAACACTACTTTACTCCTTGAGTCTAATGTAAATTCAGCCGTGTGAAACGTACTGTCAGTGCGGTTGTGATGCCTTATGTAGGTCAATGCTTCCTCAGCGTTAACTGCTTGGCCTTGTGATGAGTGATTTCATTTTGTGAGGGAACTGGGGTTTTATTATTCATACTCCAACAGAGATTGGTGTTGCGGTGCATTAAAGCATGACGTTGCCATTTCCCCACTCTCAGTGCTGTTATTCCCTTTGCCCCAAATTGGAATTAAACCCAACATTTGACGCTGGCCTTAATTGTTTTCTCTCGCAGTCGCTCAACTTCAGTTAAGCTTCATCTCTCTGGAAGTACAGTATGTTATTTTATTGGTTGATATTTTTTGTTGCACCATTTTCTTTTTTCTTTTTTTGGTCCTCTGCCTTAAACTGCTGTTTAAGTCATTTTTCTGCAGCTTGCCAGTTAAGGATTCATGAGCCTTTCTGGCATTGTTTGATAACAGAAGTAGGGTTTCTCACTTAAGATTTAATGCAAACCGGTCTCTGCATTCTCTAATCTTTGCTCCAAAATTGATCTGAACTGCAACACGATTTTTTTCAATGAAGTGGCTGAACACATTAGGTGAAGAGCGTGAAATTGACCCCCGAAAAGTAGCAGTGTATGTGAGTTACAATGTAAAGATAGCTACAGAGGGAATTCTAACTAAATGGATTCTATTTGGGCATCTTTCTGCAGTACGCGCACAAACTTAATGCCCTTACAAATATTGCCTCATGGTGGTTGCACTTTAACGGCTGCTGGATAATCAGCAGCCCAGATAGAATCACAACTTTTCTTGGGAGCCGTTTCTCCCCGTTTGTTGCTCCAAAGCAGCATGAGGTCCCATATATCTTTTTGGTACTGTCTCTTCTGTTGATCTAATTGGATACCCTCTGTTGCCTACAATGAATCATTGCAGGACTTCTTCCCTCCCCTCAAGTACTTATTTTTATTGAATGCAGGGTTCCCCTGAATCACAAGGCTCAGCCCTAAAACTTGTATTTGTCCCTTGGCTCCAGTCATTGATCTTTTTCTTCTCCTTCTTCCTCTTCTACTTCTTCTTTTTTTACAGCTGTGTCAGTAGCACTTTTATTCCAGCAGAGGATTATTGGCCTTCTTTTATGCGTTCTGCCTCCCCAAAGAAAGGCCAGACGTTCAGGCCATTCTCCACACTCCAGTAATTGACTCCTAATTTGGTAAATGCATTTTAAGGTTGAATGAAAATGCCAACCTGTCTTTGAGTTCATACGTGGGGATGACACTTCCACCCCTCTTTCATGTAATAAAATTATCCCTCCTCCCCTCTCTCTCGCTCCGTCCTTGACTCTTGACCTCTGCCGTTGCAGAGGAAGCTCTGCTGCAGCACAGGCAGTGTAGGCTTGGCACATCTGACACAGAGGTGAGGCGATGGAGGAGTTTTGGCATGCACACCATGATTTTTTTTTCTGAGACAAGTTTAAATCCCGCCAGTTTTCAGGATCTTCAGCATCTCAACTCAGCTGCTGATCCAGACTGCAAACACCTCCAGGAAAGTGGCTCTCACTGAGCCGATCGAAGGCAAAGATTTTTTTAATTACTCACCCGCTGCTTAATGGAAAGGCACAGGTTTCGCCTGCGGGTATAAGTATTGACTTGAGTATATGATGTTTTAATGAGCAGAGGTGTAAATGATTTGTTGCTGTTGTGTATTCTTGGAAGACTAATTTGTTTGTTTTTCTTGCGTTTTGCAGTGGATGGATTCTCAGTTGACTTGGAGGCAGATTTAAGGATTTCCAGACAGAGCAGGATGTCAAAGATCTCCAAGGCAGCTAAGGCTGTGAAGAAATTGGATGCAGGCAATGTAATCCGGGCTATAGTTAGGTCAGGACAGGCGGCCCCCGGACCTCCACTTGGCCCCATCTTGGGACAGGTAAAATTACCCACGATTCCAGTTCTTGTTCCATCTGCTCGCTGCAAGTAATCACGAGTGTTAACTTAATTGCAAGAGCAGGGCTTCATTTTATCAACTGACCTTCCTCACACAGCTCTCATTAACCGCAAGACAACCTGATCCTTTTCTATTTTCTCTTTGCCAATCACATAGTGCCTCTCTCTCTCTCCTCAGTCACCCCATCGTGCATCCCCACCACCACCACCTCCATCTCCTCCCACAGCCCTATTCATATTCCCATTCTTATTCTAGTCTCACAGCTCCATTGTGCAGGTGGGCGCCACACTCTGCCTCAGTCGGCAACTATTTTCACACAGTTTCCAGGCCAAAGACACTAACACCTCCATCCACTGCAGCTGCCCGTTCACATTAGCCTCACTCTTTACAAGCCAGTTGATGAAATGGGATTGAACCTGTGAAGGCTTTGTCTTTAATTCTTGTTTACGTCTCTCTCTTCAATTGCCCCGGAGAGACAGCTGCGGTTGTGTTGTTTTTTTTTTTTTTATTGCTCGGAGATGCACGGCTACCACTTTCTCACCCCCCGATGCCAATTTTAACTAGAAAAATGTAGGTATTGGCTGGAACAATAATAAAATAAGTCCGCAGTCTTCAAGCTTTGACCGATGAGCAACGACGGTTTAAACCAGGTGGTTAAAAATAGCTGAGGCTGAATTTTTTTTCGCTATAAATAAAACCATCCATCTGTAATTTAACTGTTCGAGGCTGTTCATTTACCTCCTCTATGTTTCTGATCACACAAGTGTATTGTTTTAAATCTTTCTTGTAAAATTTACGTTTTATTTTATCCCATAAAGACACAATCTGCTCCCGCTTTAATGGCCATTCAGCTGTTTAAAGTCTTGATTCTCCTTTGCAAGATTGAATGAAAACAGCCCTCTGGCTCGTTCCGTACATACAAATGAGATCCAGTTAGCCTCTTTAATGGACAGTGCTCATCAGCACTGGATGCTGTTGCACGCTTGGAAACCAGATCAATTCTCACAGTTCATCCATCTCTGAGACTTAATGGCAACACTCAGAGAGGAGAATGGAAAAGTGAGCGAAACTGGCAGAAAAGAGCTACACATGATAAATAACGGCAAATGTCAGAAAGGAGTTAAATGATGTGAAAAAAGTCACATTTTTCTTGTCTGACATCAACAGAAATAGTGCCATTACTTTATGGTTCTGTTCAGAATGATGTACTCTGCTGTCAGCGGCTCAACAACATAAACTTTAACATAAAATCTGTTCATTACTGGAGACCTGAACTCGCTGATGGACCAGGACTAGGATTTAGAGCTCAGAAATTTATCATTTTAAATAAATTTTGCTACTATTGTTTTGCCTGTCAGTGTTATTCTTCACATCCACTTGATATCATTCTCACTTTTATATTCATGCATTGGGGCTCCAATCACATTTTTAATGATTAATTAACTTATGAATATTTCCTCATTTAATGAATGACCCTTTTGGTCGAGGAGTGATCAGAAAATTGCAAGAAGTGTTCATCCCACTTTCTAAGGGCCAAATGTGAAGTCTTTTTGCATTTTTTATTTTGTTATAATTATTTTTTTTTGTGCCTGACCGAAATCCAAAAGTATTCAGTTTAAAGCAGCAAATTATCAAAACTGAGAAGCTTGAACCAACACGATTTGCATTTTAATTCTTGAGAAACAGCAAATTATCAATCTTATAAAGGTGCTAAATGTAACTCTAGGTGACAGTAAAGGGTGGCAAAAAATAATAGGACCTGGATTTAAAATGCAGTGTTTTCAGGCCCCAGAAAGGCTGTTGTGTGAATAAAAGGTGAAACAAATACAGAAATTTACTGTTTCTTGGGAAAAACATTGTCATTTAAACAGCAAACTGGGACCTGAATCCAGTCAAACTGGACCAATAAACCTTAGACGCTGCAATTTATAATCCGACCAATCAGTTAAGTCTGGGTTGTAATCAATAAACTAAATATATAAAATGCTCCATAAAGCACCTTTTGATTTTCTCTTGTTGTTTCAGCTCTGTCACAAAAAAAAAACCCTCCATCCACTTGTTTGTTGCCGTCCAGTTTTAAGCAATAAGCAATTCAACCTCTTCACCCGTCCAGCTCACTTCTAAGCTTGATCCTTCTCTCCCTTGAAATGCTGACAGACTCAGATAACTATCACCCCACTCTGCAGCTCTCCTCAGAGATTTTCAGTGTCTTTAAACCCATTGTTTTGGTTTTCACTCTCCCTGCACTCATAGTCTTGTTTTCAGCCGCAGCAGGCAGCTGATTTCAGCAAAAAGGCTCTAATAAACTCATGGCACACTACCTGCTCAGCACCAAACAGCGGCCAGACACAGCTGGCAACTAGCCGGCGAGGATAGCGGAACAAAAACAGAGCAAAAGGGAGAGTGAATATTGGACCCTGAGTTCATCAGGTAGCTCCAAACTGAAGATCATGTCACTCCACAAGTGCTTGATGTTTAATAGCCAGGCAAGTTTTACTGTTACACATTAAAAGGTGTTAATACGTCGGATGTTGTATTAGCAGCCTGTTTTCACGGCTCCCAAGGGGAAAGAAAATCAATTAACTGATTTGTTTTGTATTAACACAGTACGAACACAGGTTTTGCAGACACACAGAAACAGCATAGTGGAGCCTTCTGGACTGACTTCACTTTTTAAGGAATAATACATTGAGTGCAATAATCATTCCTACAGTTGGGAAACATCCAGACATTTTTATCCAGCAACAAAGAGGAGGATCTATGCTTTAATCTCATCCCATTTCAGCCTCTTTTATTCCTGCTCACAGATGCAGCAGCCAGGATTTCAACTGCTGCCAAGCGAACAGACCGTAATAACCCAATTTTACCCTCTCTGCACTGTTTACCAGATAGATGTATAATTGATTTTAACGTTTTTACTGATCACATTTAAAGCTCGGCGAAAAATCTTCCTTCCTCTCAGCGACACTGGAGACCTCTGAGCTGAGACTTAAGAAACGCCGTCTGTCACTCAGCTCTCAGCTCTAAAGGTCACTGAGTTTTTTAATGTGTTAAACATTTGTTAAAACATGCTGCCCCCAAAACTTGGAAATAGTTCTGAAAGTGTACATTTTTTTTTGCCTTGTTGCTTAATGTTGCATAAGAAGAAAATATTAAAACACTGCAAAAATGTGTTTTTCGCAGCAGACTTGCATTAGTTGACATGCAAGGGCATATTTTTAATGACGGCTTCAAATATTCGTACATGAAAACTCCAAACAAAAGCAATCATGAATTTTTGAACAATCCTCGGTGCCTCTCACATCATATAAAACCTGTCACAGTGACATGAGTGCTGATGCGAGCATCAGTGGGTGTGTGTGGTATTTTTGGGTGTTCTCCCCCCCTAAAAAACAGTGTTTCCTTTTCCAAAGATGCTATGGTTGGAATTTGATCATTTTGAAGAATCAGAAATGTATGACAGCTCGAGAAAACACTCGAAGTGAGAAAAGTGGCTTGTTTACCAGCTTCAGCGAGTCTGCAGTGCAGTCTCTGCTGCCTGTCCGTTTCACCTTTCCTAACTGAGTCCGGTACACACAGTCTGTTTCAGCCAGAAGCGTGTTAAATTATGAATGGACGACTCCTTTGAAATTATTTTATACGTGATTAGTTCAGATTTTCCCCTGTGGAGTTTTCCACTCTTCCTAAACACCACAGCTGGGTTTATGTTTCTGTTGTTTGAAACTGTTTTCATGTACTCTTTTCCTTTGAACCTCTACATTTTATTTTTTTCCTTCTAGTTTTTCTTTTCATAAAGTCAGCTGGGACATAGGTTCGATATAAGAGGGGCTCATTTGCAATAACAGAGGTCTCCATTTGATTTATTTTCCTGAAGCACTTTTTAAAATTTTTTTATTGTGCACTTCAGGGAATATTGAACGAGCTTTGTTCAGCTTATTCATTTTAAGAACAAGTTATCTGTTTTTGCAAATTAACATTTATCATTTGATTCTTTTTTTTTCAATTGGATCAATTAATCATTTAGGCTTTAAAATGTCAGAAAATAGTGACAAATAGCTGCTCAAGGCTTCAAATATGACATATTCTAAATGCGTTGTCTGTCATACCAACACTCTGATAAAGATCATATTTTATTTTAGCAGAGGAAAAAACTTCAAGGTACTTGTACTTTACTTGAACTTAACTTGAGCAGCTTCATTTTGTGTTACTTATTTTCCACTTTATTCCAAAAGTACAAATAGTGCTTTCATCTCCAGATTTATTTGTGACACAATACTCACCGTATAAAAAGATTTGACTACTTCTAATACCCGTTTTGCGAAGTAGAACACTTTGATAATTCAGATCATTTTGTTCAGTTTAAAGGTTTTAGTCACTGATTGTAGTCAGCTATAAGATTTTGATTTTTTTTTTGTGCCTTTTGCTGTCTTCTATTGGGCTTTTAGCGTATCACACCATGAATCAGAGCTGTGCTGACAGCGCCGCTTTCAGTCACCAGTAGGTGGAGCTCCACTTGTAGAAGCAACTGAACAATTCTAGTGTCCAACTAAAAAAGCACCATATTGTACCATTCAAGAAGCATTTTGGCATTTGGGTTTGATTTTTTGGAAACAATCAGATTTGTCTGCGAGAAACTGATCATTCAACTGAATGTTTCAACCCTGTTTCTTAACTTTTTTGAGAATCAGGTAAACTGACCAGTGTCTGTCTCCTGTTTTAGCCTGATGTCACCTTGACATCTGAGTCCACCATTAGTATGCACTTGTGCCCGGTATTGCATTGCATATCGTAAGAGTCTCGGAGTCTTTTGCATCATTTCTTTCTCATAGAATATACTTTGAAGTTTCTCTCCGAAAGCTTTGGTGCTGATGGTGTGTGTTATGATGAATGATTTAGACATCTGTCTGTTAAATGCGGCTCCCCCTGCCAGACAAGGTGGGTGTGAGCTCGGAGGCATACTGTAGCTGTCGCCGCGTCAGGGGTAATGAGGTGAGATGGGTTGTAACCAAGTGTTCAACAGAGCAAAACAAAGCCATATGTTTGTCTAAAGGTGCCTTCTTTTGGAGTGTTGGGATGTCGCCATTGTCGGCATGGCGTGCTGTGTGCGTTTGTCTCTCTCGACTCCCGTGCTCCATCATGCTCACACTGTGTAGCAAAGGGTAAATAAATGGCAGTAGGCAGCAGCTCTGCTTCAGGCAGTGGCCCAGGCCCTTTAATCTTAGCCAGCCTCTCCACCTCAGTTTTTTCCTCTCCTCTGACTAACCACCCTTGACAGGGGAAGTGCAGATAGGTAGGCTGCCTGTCGGCTGCGGGGCAAATTTAAACAAACGAGAGAAATAAAAGAAAGAAGGGGAGACAAAAAAAGAGAAACTGACAGCTTTGGCACAGGAGAATAATTACAGGCTAGAGTGAAATTAGCACAAGCGAATGGAGGGGAAGAATAGAGAGCAGCGGAGAGAGCGGCAAAGAGAAGAAAGAAATAGGAGAGCAGCTCATGCACTTTTCTTCAGGAGCAGGTTATGAGAGTCGGTGGGAGCTGAGGGAAAATGCTGAGCATTGTATCTAGACTTGAACAGGTGTAACAAATTCTTAGAGGAAGTCATTTGCAGAGGCTGCCGCCTATGCAGTCACTGCTTTTAGTATAATAGAAATATGAGATGTTGCCCAACAGGGAGTGCATCCAGAATGCATGTGTTTGAAATGTAGAGTGAGCAGGCAGAAGGAGATGAAAGGAAGAGGGTAGGTGAGAGTTGGATGCTGTCTACTACAATGGTTATCCCTCTGTGGTTTTTCCTTAAAGTTTCTCTGAACTGAAATGAAATTCCCCTCTGAAACTTAAACTGAATTTCTCTTTGTGGCTGAACATGTGCATTAGTCTTAATGCATCCTGTGAAAATAGCCTACAAATCAAGCATAAAGATGCAACAATGAGCATATGCTTTTTTTTTCTTCTTTTTTTTTTGTACAAAAAAAGCCTCGATTTATCGGTGCAATTAATTAAACCGTTAAAGTTCAGAGAAGAGGCCGATGCGTGCATTCACAGATGCTGGGAGCAGAGGAGCCGGCTCTCTCTGAAAAACATCACACACACTTACTATAACTCTTGACATGCACACCCCATCACATCAAGACTTCTCTTCTCTCTCAGCATCAAAGGCAGCCAACACGACAGCACACTCAAGGATTACTGCAGAGGATTCGAGCTGATGGGGCCGCTGGCATAATTGTGATAAATGACGGCCTTTTGTTAGGGTGCCGTTCCATGAAGCAAAGAGCGCGCTTTCTCTAGCTTGAATGCATGGGGGGGCTTCCTTTCACTCCACCAGTTCCAAGCTTGAGCAACACATAAAAACATGCAATTTTCTGTGCCTACAGAACAGGAGCTGATTGACTTTAATATAATGGAGGTTTTGAAAATATGAGGTATTTGTTTGTCCCTGAGGCCTCTTGGCCTTGAATATTTTGGCCTGACTTCTCCTGTGATTTCCTTATATGTGGGTGACAGGCAGCCAATAACGCTTCATAATAGCCGATGAACTGCCAACAGCAGGCGAGTATGAAACACTTTATTAGTTTGCACTCTGTCCTGGAGGTGTAGCTGACAACAGCTGTGGAATAACTTCACAGTAAACAGCACACATGGCAATATGTCCAAGTCTCACATTTTTACACATAATGTGTACGCCTCATGACGACTGAGAGGCTCGCAGCTCCCGAGGAAACAAGGCACTTGACTGTACTGTACATCCTCTGCTGCTCAGACCCAAAATCCCATGATGCCCAAATACTACAACAGCCACGTTTTAACAGATCAGTGAATGAAAGGCTCCATACATAATTCAGATGGAATACGAAAGTTTCTCACATTCATCTGACGTGGAAAAAAAAGGAGGGTTGGACAGGCAGACAGTTTTTTTTTTCTTCTTTTTGAAAATGACTAACAGATATTCGAGAGAGGTACAGAAGACAGCAAAACATGAATTCTGAATATGTCCAGGAACTATAAAGGGATTACTTACATTGGTATTCTGTTTTTGTAAACAATGCATTGAAAAAGACCTGTACTGTAGGTTGTGTTGCAACAGGATTAAGATGATGCAAAAATGCTTATTGCCCACCATTAAACCCTACTGCTGAGAGATTTTATTCAAGGAAACAGTGTCTTTCATGAGTAGTTGGCATCTTGAGCTATGCACATTTTGTTGTGATGAAATTGCTACTGGATTTTTTTTTTTTTTTACATTAACAGCAAAAGTGGCCCCTGAAATAAACATTAAGGTACAGTGTGCATCCTTAAAGTCCTCTCCAGCTGATGCTCAAATTCTGCATTTAAATCAAGCAAAGGACAAAATCACAGTTTGGCAGGGACGGTCGAGCATGTGGCCCATGAGTCTGCAGGTTTTCACTCGCAACAAACACCACAGTGAAAGATTTCATTGAATAATGTTTACTGCCAGAAAAAGAATAAGTAATGTTGGCTGGTGTTTCCCTTTCTTTAGAATGAAAATCTGGCACCATGACGCTTGAGTGTAGGGGTCCTCCAGTGGGTTTTCATTATAAATCTAGGAGGTCATGACATGAAGAGAAATGTGAGCGGAATGCTATTCATTCATGCATTCATTATGATTTTCTGACTCTTATCTAACCTTTTTTTATTGTGAAAAAAGGTGAATATCTTTACCTTTTCAGGCAACAAAAAACCTACTGAAATAAGAAAACTCTTAGAGGGGAACATCACTTGGGATCGTGAGTAGTCTTTGAAATGGAGGGTCACAAGCCAAAAAGGTTTTTATTCAGTGGGTTAGACTCTTATTGAAGCGCTGGAGCACCGTGTGGAGTGTTAGTTTTACTGGTCGATGGCTTTTGAATCATATCTCTGTGGTAGTGAAGGGAAAAATAAATTATCGCTCCTCTGGTTTAAACTTTTCTTTTGTAAAGGTTCCCTGTAAAGTGACAGAAAATCTACACTTAATGTCCCAGTCTGTGTTTTGGCCTCTAATGGTAGAAGATTGTTGATCAAAGCATCCCTACAAATTACAGCTGAACCAAAATTTAACAGACAAGTAAAACACAGATGTCTCTCACCAGCAAACAGATGCCGTACATGGGAGTAGCAAGAAATTAGAATTAAAACAGAGATGAAGAAAGATGTATCAAACCACAATCCCAAGTTTTCTGAATGCGACAAATTCGACACATCTGTGGCAGTTCAAGCAGTTGTGCCCAGATTTAAAAAAGGGGGAATCAACACTACAAGACTTCAACGCATACTTCTGGAATATTCTTTACAGTCTGATAGATGTGTTCACAGTGTTCAACCTAAAAATACGCTCCCACAAATCACAGTAATGTATTTTGAGTTATTCTTAGTACAACAAAATGTGCAGGAGCCAAGCTTGCCAAATGCGTTGTCACAGTTTTGCATTATATCCATCACCGTTGTACTGAAATTCAGTACGAGTTAGCTGTGCGGATGTGATACCAGCTTGGCTTGTCTGAGTTTTGTACATACTTTATGTGCATGCGTGCATGTTCAGAGTGACTCTCTAGAGTTCATGGGAGATGAAAGAGGGTCCTAAGGGCGTCTCTGTGGGCTCCAGGCTGACGTGGGAGAGAGTGTGGCTTTGGGAGCGAGACAGTGTGTGATAATGAGACGGAGGGGTTTTCCCTTGGGCCTGGCCTTCTTCCTGAACAGAGCTCTGGCTTGGCAGCGCAGAGTCTCCCGGTTCTGCTCCAGTCACGGTCCCGGCTCTCGCAGTGGTGCGCTCCTGCTTGTGTCTCTCCCAGGCTGAGCTCAGCTTCACAGCCAGAGCCAGCAAGTTCTTCCCCAGGAACACAGTGGACACACGGGAGTCCCTGTACCACAGCATGCCTGTGCCCCTCAGGGCCAGGGTGAATATATTGATAGTGACCAGGCTGAGCCAAGGGTACAGAGCCTCCTTACGGGGCCCCCGCTGTCCTGGCAGGCCTGTGGCCCCCAGCTCTGTGAGGGCAACACACGGCAGCAGCAGAAGGAGGGCGTAGCAGTAAAAGAAGACCAGGCCCTCGGCCCAGATGGGCAGCCTCTGCTCTACGAACCCTCCAGTTCCTGATGCAGCTCCTCCTTGGGCTTCCCACAGCCCCGCCTGCAGATCCAGCACATCCAGCAAGTCCACCACCACCCACAGGAGCCGGCCCCGCACCTCCTGCTTCCTGCGCTGCGGGGTCATGTGGTCAGCTCCTGTGAGGATGAGAAACAATGAGGGCAGGCAGATGGACAGCAGCAGCGTCAGGGTCTTCCTGGCCAGCGGGTCGGGCGGCCTTCGCTCCTGCCTGTAGTTATGGCAGACGAAGAAGAGCTTGAGCTGGAGCAGGGACAGGAACAGGAACCAGAGGGCATTGGCGAAACCACGCCGCGGTGACCGCGCCTCTGACACCACGCCGGCGGACACGAAGCGCAGAGCGAGCAGGAAGCCCACATCACCTAGCAACACTGCTGTGTACTGCCACACACTGGGACCTGGAAGACCACGAGCTCCCAGCATGCTCTGCTCCAGCAGATAGAGGTCCACCACTGCCATCGTGCTCACCGTGACCAGGGTTGATACGCACACCTGGGGCGTGGGCACCATGCCTGAAAGAGACACACACACACACACACACACACACATGCACTGTGGTAAACCTGTTTCATCGACAGAACCTAAACTGAGCCCACATCACATTACACGGTGCCATCTGTTCCCAGTGAAAGTGACAAATATGCTGGATAGGAACATGCTTGTTTTTCCAGCCTTTATTCAAACCAGATGTAAAATAGTTTTATGCTTGTTGCTATGGTTTAAGACATTGGCTGCCTAGTAAGCAGTGAGCGCCCTTCATCTTTGGCTAGAGCTACATCTACCCTGGCTGCTCAAGCCGAGAAGCATGTTAAATTGAGTTTTTTTTCCTCTCTCTGCAGCTCTTTGAATTAAATAGTCTTTGTTTCTCATAAAGGTCTGAACATTTTCTCTTTTTGATTCTGAGATTTTACCCAAGTTCTCTGCTGTGACTTTTTTTTCTTGTCTGTTGTTGTTTCTGCTCATATTTTGTACTCCTCTTATTCATTATTAATTAATTGTGTTCAGGCGCAGCTAGGTGCCCTGTCAAAGCCTTTTCTTTGCCTCTATAGCCTGCCATGTTTATTCTCACACTGTGCTGCAGTCTTTAATCATCACAAATTCCCCTCTCATTTCAGATGAATATTGATAACTTGCTATTTGTTTGTGATGCGTTTGACTCGTGTCTTTGTGTACTCACTGTGTACGTCTGGGCGGGTGCATGCACGCAATGCTAATTTGGCTGAATATGAAGGTTCATTTTTATTTGTGTTACAGCTCATATCTCAGCCACAGACAGCATAAACCTCAGTATTGACATCACATGAGAAATGATAATTGACTTTGCAGCGTAATCGAACCGACATCTCTTTATCGTATTTAGCTGTAAAGCACGGCACAGACCAGTGGACTGTCTGTTATCTGCTCAGCACCACTCAGGGGGTGTCAACTCCTCCACTGGATCAATGACATTATAATATAAAATCATTACCAGCTCAGATGTGTTGTAATGGCAACAGTCGAGCGTGATCGAGCAGGAGATTGTCAGCATTATTGCAGCCTCTGAGAAAAGTCTACCACTGGAAAGTGTGTATTGATATCTTTTCCAATGGAAGACGCATCACTTCCCTCACTGTTACACTAACAGGAGCTCTGCCATCTCCTCAGTGCTTTTTGAATCATTGAAGAGAGCTGAGGAACTCCACTGGGTGAAAAAAGGGGGTTTTAGATTGTGTATGCATGTGTGGAGAAGCAGAGTGAGCATACGACTGCAAGTGAAAGATTAATAGGCCTCTTGGCTGTCTACATGCCTAATAAAGTGTTACTGCATGATGGTAATAGTTCATAAATAAGCTCAGGGGGAGAAGGGGTGAATGTGATGAAGAGGAAAAGACTCAAATGCAGATACAAAGTGACTTCCACCCACTTATATGAAGGCATGCATTTCGTGAGCCAGCTTGGCCTGGATGAATCCAAATGTATTCATCACCAGAGGTATTGAAATATCACCGACATTAGGGTTTGTTCTGAAACAGATAAATCAAAAAGATGAGGAAGGGAACGATCTCGACTGATTAATCCGCTCTGAGGCATGGTGGGAGGACAGGCGTGGATCATGCCAGCGTTCGTAATATCTGATTGTCTATGAAGCCTTTTGTCTCACCACACACTGCAACTTGATTATCGTTTCCCCCTAAAACTGAATGAATCTCACCAAGCAGCAGATCGTGAGGATATTGGAATTTAAATTCGTATTTTTCTTTCTCGGGAACAAACCCACTCGGCAGGCAGGGAGGGAGGGAGGGAGGGTTGGGGGGGGTGGTGGAGAAGTTTTACAACCAGTGTTGCAGCTGGCTTTTCCTCGAGGTCGTGCCTCTTAAGTTATTCCACCTGCGCCTTAAATTTCACCCTGGAAATCTCCCTGTCAGCCTGTGTTTGTGTTTTGACTCCCTGTCAACGCTCTGCAATTTATTCTGTCCTGAGTGAGGGACCGGGATGACAGCCCGTGTGTCCACTCAGCTCATCAATAATGACCAAATTCATCATCTCCCTGTCTGGGGAAGTGACACTGCTGTTGAGAAGGTGAGGTAACCTATTTCGCTGTAAGCATGAGTAATGACATGTGATAGTGCAGGTGAAAGATGAGTTCATCTTAGGGGCTTTTTTTTTTTTTCCTAACCCTTAGTGTTTGTTCAGTTTTACACTGAACATCCATTTTCCCTCCTATTTATCCCACTTCTTGTCTTCAAGCTTATCATGTGTGACACCATTGCACATAGCTCTTCCTCCATCTCCACCAGTGTCGAACTAATCAGCCCAAAAAGCTCTTAAATTCTTTGCAACACACACTCGCACTGACAGAGATAAATCATGGGGTGGGGTTTGCCACTTGTACTTGTTTTCTATTAATGCTGTGTGATTTCCTGCCAAACAGAAAATCCATGTCGAGCAAAGATTAATTTGTCTACACCAACAGTTATTGTCCCTAAAAAAAAAAAAAAAACACGCCCCATAGAGCTCCAAATGGATTCAGAGACAAGAATCTCTCACATGTTATCACAGGTGCCACTGGAGCACCAGGGCAACATGTATGCCATTATGTGCAAACTAATTAATTAATAGAAAGCCAGGCAGTGTGCAATCCCTGATAAGGCACTGCTGAATAAATCCCCCTCACCAGATTTAAAAACCACATGACTGAAACATCTGTTGATATGTCAGGTAGCAACCAAAGTGTTGCCTCAGGGCCTTTATTGTGTTTTTTGTCTTTTTTTTTCTTTTTTTGAACAGAGTTATCACGTTTGTTATTTCTTGTAAAAATTGTGGTTATCATTTGCCGGCCCAGCATGCAATGTTGTTGTTGTGCGTCGTCTTGCATCCTCTGGCAATTTAACAATCACTATTAAACCGCTTCTCTGCAACACCTGTTTCATAACTGCCCTATTAAGAGCAGGTATTGTGGGTTTTATCCGTGCATGGCTGGTAGTAAAGTGGAGCATTAGTTACCCAAACCATTCGTCTTGCACTTAGGCTCGATCCTCCTGGCTTGATTTATGGCAAGTAATATGTTTCACCCCCCAAGTAGAAGCGCTGTCGGTAAAGTCTCTCTTATTGTCGTTGATGAGCCGGGCGCGGTGATAAAGTGTTATTCAGGCAGTCCGGCTGTTTGTACACAGTTAGGCTCCAGGAAAAGGCTCATCTCGAGGCTACAAGCGGGGGGAAAGTCATTGCCACGGCCACACCAAGCAGACCCGAGTTTATGGGAACAAAAAAAAAAAGAGAGAAAAAAGAAAACGGCATACACTTATCAAGATTTCCTCCCTCCGTGCAGATCCGGCGTGGCCAATATCTCCGACGGCTCCGCGGTTTATTGCAGAGGCTCGATCTGTTTCTGAATCTGGATCTGGATTTGTCACCTCCCGCAGCGTCGGCTTCTGCTGTTGTCGGGTTTATCTTTTGCCACAGCAACGGGGGCAGAGAGCCATGCAGGGGGGCTGCTGCTCCTCCTGCTGCTGCTGCTCCTCCTGCTCCTCCTCCTGCTGCTGCTGCTGCCGCTGCCGCTGCTGCTCGGTCGGATTCCGGCTGTGCGGAGCGGCCGGTGAAGTCGGTCAGAAGTGAAGCGGCGGCGACGCGGGGACCCGCAGACCGATCCGACCGAGGAAGATGGCTCGTGCGAGAGGGAGCAGAGCGGTGCAACACGGAGAGGAGGGAAGAGGGAGAAACTCACTCACTCACCCACTCACTCACTCACTCACTCACTCACTCACGCTGTCCGAGTTTGGTTGTGGTGTTAATTTGTAAGCATGTTACGTGCTCCAGTCCAGACCTCCCACCCTCCTCAGTTTCTCCTCCTCTCCTCCACCATCAGCTGTGGAAGTTAAGCTGGAGGATGCTATGAATACTTGAAAGCACCCAGTTACAGTATACTCATTGGTTATGGAAATCATGATGATGCCACTTGCAGAAGATTAGTTGCATTGTTTTGGAGCGTGCTGATACCTTATTTACCCTTCTGCTATAGAAATATGAGAGGAGGAAGTGGAGCGAAAGATGCTCGTAGCCTGTAGACAAATTTAGAGCTCAGAAGGCAGATGTTACAACTTTAATTAGTCCTCCCTCTGTCTACTTACTGTCTTAGTCACACAAGGAAATCATCCCTCTGTTGTAGATTAACTCATTACAGCCGGCTTACTGCACACTTTAACAGAAGGATTGGGAATTTGTGAAGCAGATCTGGTCGAAAATGAGTCTTTTTGGAAACAGTTTTAGGAAAAAAGGCTTGTTGCTTCTCTCGTTCAAGAATTTAATTTTGGTTCCTTTGTCAACTGCAGATGCGATTTTTGTGAAATCTGTTTGCGTCACCTTGTCTCCATTGTCCTGCTAGTGTGTATAGGCATTTCAGTCTGCACCTTTAGCAAAGGCTCAAGTCCTCAACTCCTTCATTTCTGTGGCTCTCAGTGTGCAGGGTTCATTTTAGAGTGAGAGGTTTAATCAGACTGTTGAGAAAGGGGATGGAGAGTCATCTTTCTTGTCAGATTCAGCTCTGCGCTCTGCTGGCTTCTAAGAGAGGAGAGATTTTCCATTTTCCTCACTTCTGCGTGGGGTTTTTTTTGTTCTTCTTCACCCCTCTTCTTCTTCTTTCCACTGCCTCTCTTGTCACCCCTCTTGTTTATTCTTTTCTCTTCTCCATCCAGCCACTATGCTCCTGTTTCTTTCTTTTTTGTTTTTGTTCCCTGTGGGTGTGGTTGAAGGTCATTCTGCACACTGGCTCACTTTCAGAGAAGAGAGAGAGAGAGGAGGGGGGGCAGGAAGAAAAGGACAGGACAGAACAGTGAGAATAGCAGAGGAGGGCGAGGGGCAGCCAGGCGGACAGGCTGCCCACAGTACTGTGCAGTCATCACTTTTTGCTTCAGACATGATTGGGGAAGTTTGGAAGGACACATGGGGTTACAGACAGTCCAAGAATGCTGAAGGCATCAACAGTGAGCAATGCTCCACATCAGACCCGAGGCTGACCTCCACAAACATGACAAGCATGGAGGACTCAATCCCCCTCACCTCATTCTGGCTCTCTCTCTCTTTGTCGTCTCAGGGTATGAAAATGAAAAAAGGTTGTTTTGTTTTGTTTTGTTTTTTTGAAGAATGTTAATAAAAACAAAGAGATATTTCCTTTTTTTTATTCCATGCATCTTCTATTAAAAATCTGATGCCTACATTACCCACAATGCAACCTGACCACCAGCAGTTCTGTCTGAGATTTGGGTGTATTATGCCAGAAGATGCTAATGTAGCATCAAACTTTACAGAGGACTGTCAGGCTCACCTGTTTTAATCTTAAAACCTCCGGATTTTCTTAATTTTAAAACTTCTGTTCATCAGCCGCAGCCATCACAGACTTAAAATGACATCACTTGACGTAGCTTGTCAGGTTTTGTGTCCCTTCCTCTAGAGCCACAAAAGGCTTCATACAACTTCTTTCCCATTTACAGTCACACTCAAGAGCTGTAAGCAGACGTTGTGTTAAAAAGGTGAAGTTCCCCTTTAAAAAACAGCCCTTTGCTGTTAAAATTCTTCACAATTTTGCTTGAATACTCCAGAAATGCAGCAGAAGCTTCGGTAAAATTTTGCTGTCAGTCGCTGTTGCCTCCTGACTTTATTCCAGCCTCTGACTTTCTTTGTGTCTCTGCTCCACTTGTCAGCATATCTCATGATTGTTCAGTCATCTCCAGCGTCGAGCCTCAGCAAGTCTGCAGTTCAGGCTTCTGTGTTTCTGCTGCAGCCTCCACACGTGATTAATCATGTGAAGTGGCAAAAAGCACAACACTGTCAAGACTGTGAGAGAGACCTAATGGAGTTGAAAATGGTATGTTTTGTCGGGATGCAATCCATTTTGTTCCACCTTCGCCCGCGTGTTTTCTTTCACCATGCCCCTCTGACAGCAAACTCTTCTTCTGGTGCCAAAAAACCAAAAAGTGAAGGCTGTGTCTATTTTAGGCAAAGATCAAGGCGCCAAAAACACATCTGAAAAGTTTGGCTTGTTTTGGTTGTTTTAAGGATGAGTCCCTGAATTTGGTCCGCTCTGTCAGTTCTGCACTCATACCCGTTTGAGCAGTGCTCCTCTTTCCTTTTATGCAGGGCTGTGTATTGGCCTCAGCACACTTCGCTAGAGACTGAGGGTGAAAATCGTTTTCATTTTCCACTTTTAAGACTAATCCACTGATTCCAGGGTGGAAAATCAAGTAAAGCGCGTGTCCAGCGTGAACTCAATTTATTTTGTGCTGTTTGCTGTGTGTGGTGGACCTAAACTGACCTGCTGCACTCGCTCTCAGTTACCCCGTCTGCAGCCGAGGGTTCAACATGAAACCTAATCAGCTGTATGACGCTACAATGGGGCTGAATGTGATAAAATGCCAACAGCGGAGCAGATTAAATGAACAAGGTAATGAAGGTAATGAATGAGAGTGTTTCACACTGAAGAGTTTAATTAACCTCGCCTCCCGCCAGCCTCTCTCCACTGTAACACCTTCGTCACCGTATCGCAACCCTCCTCCGGGTCGACCACCCAGGGTTATTTATTGAGCAGCCTTGTGTGCCAGGGGCAATTAATCCTGCCTCCTGCCCCAAGGCCTTATCCTGCATCTGTGTCCTTTATCTCCATGTTTGCCACGCTTCCATAGGCACAATACTTCTCCTGACCTACTCTCCCTCTCTTTCTCATCTACCTCCATCACTTACCCTCTCTCTCTCCCTCCTCCTTCTCCTCCTCCACTCCCTTTCTTTTTCTTTCTTTTATTTTTTTTTGCCGGTCTGTCAGATGCAGAGGCACCTGCGACCGCATACAGTGAACACTTCCTCACCGTCAGCAGCCCCTGGCAGCTTAATATGCACACATATCCACTCCTGAAGTGATAGTCTTGTCAGATTAAAATGAGTCTGAAGTATTCATACATAAACATAAACATACACACACACACACACACACACACACTCTCACCCATATTCATGAGGACCTCCTGCGGCCCTGGCTTTCCGTCTTCTCCCGTTGTTTCCTCTCGGTCAAACAAACCTCTTCTCCTTGTTCAAATATTGACCACGATCACACGCCACATTCTGACATGTTTAATACACCTCAACTGTCTTTCTCTTTTCTTTTCCTGTCTCTCCTCCCCTCCGTCCACACTCACACACACTCACACACACTCACACACACACACACACACACACACACACACTTCTGCCACCCTAGTGCTACATCTTGTTAAAAAGAGTTAGTGAAGCTGAAAGGCCAATCACATTAACACGGAGGGAGTGTCAAAAAAGACTGCAGAGAATATGGTGGAAGGGTCAAATCAAATGGACACTTCTCAGATTTTAATTGCAAATGCCTAATTGCTCCCATAATTATGGGTAATACGACTCTGCGGCGCTGATCTTGAATGGATCATATAGCAATTACTCACCACTGTCGCTGCTGGATTTGACGGCGGGAAATATCTTCGTAGATTAGCGTTTAATCCCGGTGCCCAGGATCTCAGAAGTCTTTGAAGATGCGCAGTTGAATGTCCTCGTTCACAGCCGGCGTGGAAGGCCCCGCCTTGGGTGATGGGCTGCAGCCATTTTATACTGGAGAGCCCCCGGCTCTAATCAGTCATGGTGGAGCAGAGAGGATTTATCCAGCAGCTCGGACTCGAGGATGATTAGATGCTCAGATGCAGTGAGCGGGGTTAGCGATTTGGCCAGGGCATGAATGTTACTGTTCCAGTTCTCTCTCTCTGATAAATGTCATGTAAAGTTAGGGGAGCCAACCTTGAGGCTCGTCTTCGTGGCACACCAACCCCTCCGCCACATTTTGAAGACTGTGATGGCCATTAACAACTTGGTTCAATTAGCAGTAATTACTGCAGTTTAAATACTAAATAGCCCAAAGCCAAAATAAAACTTCTTCACACTGTCATTTCCAGAAGCTGAGATGCTTGGACTCTCGTGGAACAGCATAATTAAAATTTGACTACCTGTCTCTGGTGCATACTTAGTTGTGTGCAGAATGCAGGGCGAACTGTCTGCTATCCCCAAGTGGGTTGTGTCTCTCATCCTTAATACACCCTTTTTTTCCCCTTTTTTCCACTCTTTAGGCTTTTTTTTCATGTTTGTTCAAGCCCTTTTTAGCACTGACTGTCTGGTCAGGGAGGCCATGTGAAGTCTTTGCCTCTGTCTATCTTTAGAACGGCCGCTCCTCTGACTGCATAATGTCTCGCCGTTCGTGCTTAAGCACATTTCAGAAGCATCAGGCATTATCTCTGGCTGGTCGGGGAGGCCCTTTCATGGCATTGTGTGGCATGAAAGGGCCATTTGAGTCGGTGGGAGAGATTATTATCCGACATGGGCTAAACAGAAGGAAAGGAACGGGAGCTGAATATGTGAGGCAGAACCCGAGGGTGTGCTTTGACTCATACACGACATCACAGCCTTTATACTAATCCATATTTAATTATATTTTCTTTCATGGCTCCCTCCCTGCTTGTTTACCCTTGCTATGTTGTTTTATGAGGATTCAGTGGGAGGGAAGGGCACGAGTAGAAGGTAGCAAGTTGACATGGGATTACTGTTAATAAGCACGGGAGGAGAGGGAAGGTAGAGCCTAGTGAGGACTCTGGGGACGCAGCTGTGTTTCATTTTATTAATTGGGATATTCTAATTCAAATAGCAACCATCGCATCTGAAACAATAACCTGCCTCAACTCTTGATGTCTCGAAATTTCAATCAGTTTGTTGTTATTGTGTCAGCACATGCACAGAAAACGCCAGCGAGTAATGAGTAGCTTTTTGGACACTAATGAAGTGATGGGGTCTGTGTAGATTGAGTGACTTATTAGCATTCATCATGTGCTTTTGAAGCCTTTAGTGGAAATGATGTTCAGGGAAGTTTCTGCTCCGTTAAGTTCAAATAAATGTCTTCCACATCCTGTCATTGGAAAATGTCTCAGGATGACTGACTTTTCATCAGATCCATTATTAGAATCTGGAAGCTTTTTTCTGCTCTGTCTTGGTGCAAAAAGAAGCTCACAAGTCCATTAAAATGTATAAAAACCATCTTTTTACTTCCCCTCATTTCTGAAGTAAACATTTCAATCAGTGTGTTGCCTTTGGGAAGGATAGCGGGTGAAGGTCAGTATAAATTTCAGCAGTAATAATTAGATCCTTTATTAGTCATTGCTGCTGAATTCAGCTCCAAAGAGGAATGGTGCAAAGGAGCAGCGTTGGCCGGGTGTTGACTTAATGTCACCCATCTATTTTGCTTTCGTTCTGGTTGGCCTTGCAGGAGCTAGAAAATGGGAGGCTCATTCATCACTGGGTTTCTCTGGCTCTGGGCACCAACATGCATTCAGTCATAGCTCGAGTGACAGACGCGCACGCACAAAAACACTCTATCTGAAACAACAGGGGGCTGCAGAAACACACACAAAAAAAACCACACACACACACACACACAGAGCGATGTGTCTCGGTGTGAATATAACAAGAATAACTAGTGTGACGTGTATGATGTCTCAAAATGTTATTGCGCTCACATTTGTCACATCTACGTATTCCTCGACACGGCTGTTCCCTGAACCGCTCATGTGTGCAAATACAGTCAGGCCTCTGTGAAGTAATGTGATTGATTGATTGACAGGAAGGCATCTGTATTCTGGCAGCACAGTGTGACACAAGTGACGTTTGAGTGTTTGCGTGCTCAGACTTCTCATACATTTTAAAAGGATCCTCCAATCATTTTTTTTTCCATGTTTATTTCTCCCTTTTTCCCCACCCAGAGAGGAATCCCCATCGGGCAGTTCTGCAAAGACTTTAATGAGAAAACCAAGGAGCTGAAGGAGGGCATCCCTCTCCCAATCAAGATCCACGTAAAGGTGCGTCTGAGATGTTCGTTGTGGGGCTCTTTAACCCACCCCTGACCCTTTACACTTAGCATCCCTCCCTCACACGATTGTGGTTAATTCCACTAGCTGCATAACATTACCAAAGCACTTCCATTATTCATACTCTACCACTGAAGTAAGCCTTTTCCATTTGCATTCATTAATGGAGCAATACCCAGAGGAACTTGGAGTCAAAAAGCATTAAGTGCATGCAAGAAATGTGAATTGCTCAGAAAAAAGGTGTTATGAGCTTGTAGTTTTTTTAGTTTACAACTACGCAATGTTTGACTCCACACCTCACCCCCCCCACACACACACACCTCTTTGTGTGCTGTTTCAAATAGAGTTGTGCCCTTTTTTTTCTGCTGAGTAAATGTGCGTTGTAATGAGTTTGTGATGTAACAAAGGGAGGCCTAATCCGTTAAAAGGCATGAATTTATTTTGACATGCAATATCCAGCAGCTCTGCCGTCACATCTGGGGCCTTGCTGCTGCTCATCGTTGCCATCTGCTGGCGGTGGTTAGCATTAGCCTGTCAGCTCACACTGCTCTGAGTTATGTTCTGTATAAAATGTGTATTATATTGGTGCGACATGTTTCAGCCTCTGACAGTAATGTTTCTCTGCTCAGCTTTCATGTCAGGCTTGTCAGTAGTTTCCAGCACATCTCACGGTGCCTTTCATCCTACTTTAGAGGAACAGTTTGACATTTTGGGAAATCCACTTGCTCTCTTTTTCACAGAGAGTTAGATGAGAATATTGATACCACTCTCATGTCTGACTGTTAAGTAAGCTGCCAGAGCCGGGAGGCAATTAGCTTATCATAAAAACTGTAAAACAGGTGGAAACAGCTAGCCTGGCTCTTTTAAAAATATCAGGCTACCAGCACTAATTAACGTTATGTATCTAATTTGTTTAATCCCCGAGTGCTGTGCCCGTTCAAAACATATCTGTGCAGAATGAGCAGATTGCTGGGCCTCCTGCACGCTGCTTGCAAAGATGACTGATTGAAAATCTTTTAATTTTAGTTAGACGCACAAACAGACATGTAAAAAGGATTAAGACTCTACGCTTGTGCTCACAGCTCCGTGCTAACATGCTGATGTTAAATTAGCACTTAACATAAATTAGAGCTAAGTGTGATGAGAGTGATGCTGTTATGCGAGTGTTTGATCCTAAACTGAAGACTCAACACATTAAAATTTTGACCTTGATGGAGGAACAAAGGATCACAAATGTTACAATTCATCCTGAGGGGAACATGACTGCCGGCACCAAATTTCATGACAATACATTTAATTTTATTTGACAACATTGCAATCTGGACCAAAGTGGTGACAAACAGATCGTCTGACAGTGAAATTGTCCATAGAAATAAAAGGTTGTGGAGTTACGTGCTGGCTTGGTGCAGTGACCTCTGTCTTGTCGTCACACAGGTTGCCAGGCAACAGTTTGTTTGTGTACAATTAAGGCACACAAGATTTTATCTCTTAATAAATGAGTTTAAGAGCTTCAGACAGACAGATTTTGTTTCAGCAGAGCAGGCTAGCTGTTTCCCCTGAGTTTCTAGTCGTTGTGCTAAGCTTATCGCCTCTCATCCGTCTCTCAGTATCGAAATTCAAATGTTGCGGTGTTACTCAAAGATGGGAGTGTTACCTTTTCTCACGCCATTACACCTCTTTTCTTTGTCTTTGTGTTATTTGCTTTTTCATTTTACCTGTTAAAAACCTTGTGTAGTAAATGTTTGGGTTTTTTTCTAGAAAAAAATTGAGGAGAAATCAAGAGGGACTCGACGGACCTTTACAACCGATAGCTTTTCCATTGATAGAGAAAAATTCTGTTCCCTCTGTCGAAAGGTCACTGCTGTTAGATAACATGACTCAGATGACAAATCACCTGCTCTCTGGTATCTTCTCTGCTCAGCCTACAGTTTATTGCCAAGTGTTTGTTTTTATTTATTCTGCTATGTGACAGATAACAGATAATCCAGAGTCAACTTTCCTCAGATGATTTATTGATTGGTTCTATATGTCATTTTTTTTTATAAATAAAGGTCTTCGGCACTGGAATGAATCTGAAATAAAACGAAAGGGTCAGAATAACAGAGTGAGGCTTCAGAGATTATTTTTATATTTGGTCCAGAGGGGAGGATGGAAAGGGCAAGTGAATGAGGCTGGAGAGCAGATGTGCAGCATTACACAGCTGAAGACACAGCGGCTAGACAAAATAATATAAATAGCTCATGCAAATGGCCGAGGTTACTTCAATGTTAAAGTCATTTTTTGTAAGTGTTCACATTATTCTGTCTTTGGTTTGTTTTTGGGGTTTTTTTTGTCCGAAATTTAATCTAAATGCTCTCATCACTGATGTAAAAAAAAAAAAAAAAGCTCTGCTGCTTTGCCAGTTCAGCACAAACAGCAGAGAGGCAAAGATAGTGACTAGCTGATGAAAATAATGCATCAAGTAGCTTTAAAGACATATTTCAGTCACAAATTCAAGTAAATACTAATGTTGCTTTGCATCTACCAAAACTGAGCACATTCAACATATCAACTAATACATTAATTATATTCAAAGCTCTTTGCACGGCCCTTAAGTGGTAAAAAAAATATTTTTCAATGCTGATTTAAAATATATTCTTATATTGTGTATATTATATTGGTGTGTAAGATTTAGTGGCATCTAGTGGTAAGGTTTCAGATTTTTCCTCTGAAGGAGAGCCTACAGCAACCGCGAGAGACACAATAATAACACACGAGGCCCTTTTTAGAGTCAGTGTTTGGTTTGTCCTCTCTGAGCCACAGTAGCAACATGGTGGACTCAATGGAAAAGGACCTGCTCCCTCTGTAGATATTTAAGGCTTAATCTAAGGTAATTAAAACATAGCGATTCTTTTTTTTTTTTAGATAAACTACCTGTGTTGATGCACTAATGAACACAAACTGAAAGGTCTGTAACTCTTTACACTGGAGCTCTAAAAAAGGGTGACTTTTCTTTTTTATACACACATGATCCCTTAATTTTGCTTCAACACTCAAGTTAAAATAAACAGCTGACACAAAAATGTGGATGCTGTAAAGCAGGAGGCACAGCTATAGTTTCATGATCAAACTATCCCCTCAGCTGGACTCTTTGTACACATCATGGTCATTGATGCCGAGTAGGACGCCATCCACTGGCTTGTGACTCTGCAATACAGTAGGACCCTCATTACACGGCCATGTTTTAGCTGCATAAAATTGGATTCTTTTAATTTTAACCTGCATCTTTGTTTTCAATAAAGATGCAGGTTGGTATCATGTATTTTTTGTTTCTGTCACAGTAACAGTAGTTGCATTCAACACCGTAATCAATTGGGCTTGGTGTGTATAAAAAAGAGGAAGCAGAACTTTAATCAGAGAAGGATGAAAGAAAAGCGGACGCTGCTGATTAACATGGAGGTATAAATACTGAAGACGGAGAGAAAGATTTTCTCCAAAAACTGCACACAGTTTCATTAAAGGCCCTGCAGTGAGAAGTGAGCAGTCGATACGCATATGTCTTAGCTTTAATCATGTAGCCTTGATTATAAAAGCTTTTTAATTTTTTTTTTGCAGTTTAACGAAGCAGTATATCTCCGGGTTTTCGGGGGAATTCTGTCTCTATCTCCTTAATAGTAGATCAGAGCAACTGCATGTTGAAAGTTCAGTTTTGATGTAGTTATTTTAATTAGAATCTGCTGAAAATGTTTCAGAACAGGAAAAGTTAAATACTCGTGTCAGTCCTTTTTCTCAGTACAGATTTTAATCATGTTTAAAACAAAATAAAAACATGTTTATTCATTTCAGTGATTATAAAATCACACAAACTGATGTACAGTATCTCTGGTCAGGACATAGAGGACACATTCAGTGTTTATTTCCGGAATAATTAATTTTTTTAGGACAAGTTTACATCCCACAATTTCGGCAAAATAACCCATGATGCGTTTTGATTCTGCTGTTTGAGGCTTATGCAAAAAAAAACAAATTAATCCTTTCATTAAATTAAAACCAATTAGTGTTATATTCCCAGCAGTGGGTGACTCCTTCAAAACAGCCTTTAAACCACCATGTTGGGAGGTAAAATTGTCAAATTAAACTGTAACCACTCACAGCAGGCCTGTGGAGCTTTGTATTCCCCTGCATGATGAAGCTGTGTGTGGGACTACAGTGCTCTAAGAGCGATTATCTGCATTTAAAGAGTCTGGAGAGTCGTTTTTTTCCAAACTAATTGTATTGAGTGCAAACATGTCCAGAAATCAATAAGCTTAGTGTTTGTCGGCTCTCACATAGAGCTGCCATTGTGAGCATGGCAGGCTAACTAGCTTAGCCACACCAACTGTACATGCAGGGCCAAGAAGCAGTGATATGACATGATATGGCAATATGTTAGGATTGTTCTGTATATCTATAGAAAATGAAAAATAAATAAATAAATAAAACAGCTTTCAAAAAAATTTATTCTTTACTTTATCTATTGTGTGTTTTGCCCCTTCTTTGGCAAATGAATTATACTCAAATATGAGTGTGGGGATTTTGTGTGCCTGTCTGTATCCATAACTGTACAAAAATGAAAGAAAAAAGAACAATTAGACTTAATGAATTCTTTCATTTCATAATAAGTGGCAGCATTACGGTTTATTATTGACACCAACTACAACAAAGCAAGTTCAGAAATGATTAAAGAGCTTCTGTGTCATTTAAACAGCTATTGTTGGAGCTTTAATTAAGGCCCAGTGTGAAGGATTTAAAGATGTCTTTTTGAAGAAAATGATAGAAATAGAGTAGAATATTCAGAAGTATGTTTCCATAAGCGTACAATTACCTGAAAATAAGAATTACCGTTTTCATATTCTGAGAATTAATCTTTTATATTTACAAAGGGAGCCTGTCTTTGTCCTCATATGATGTAGCCACATATTTCTACAGTAGCCTAGAATAAACAAACTAAACACCGGCCCTGAAGGGTCTTTTGCAGTTTAGTTTTGCGGTCACTGTAGGTTCTTCTACTGATTTGAAGGGGAGGATGAGCTAAGGGATATTCAGTTTGGTGCAATCTATAACTTTACCACTAGGTGTTACTACATCTCATTCACTGCATTGCTCCGAAACATTAATATTTAATTTTTAAATATCACTGTTATTTTCTATTCACTAATTCAACTCTAACAAAAACAGTGTTGTTTCTTTATGTGCCTTCTACAGGAATTAACTGATATGAATGATGACTTCTTTTTCCTTTTTTTTTTTTTTATAATTTTGACTAACGCCCGAGTCATTTTGTCTTTTAATATGAGGCCACCTTAGTCCATATTCAGACTCCTTTTACAAGAGTCTAGTTTCAAAATCAGTCAGATGGAAACATCAAAAGGCCATCAGGAGAGGTGTTTTTTAAAACTCAGGTCTGTCTAACTTTAGCTTAGTCAGCTAGCTGCAACATCTAATAAAATCTGCGAGAAGGCTTTGTCATTCCATCTGATCATTGGCTGGAAATGATGAGTGTGCTTCTGTCTTCATCCGTCTGAAATCAAAAAAACAATGTTAAAAATTAGTTGTCACTAAGGTGGGTGAGGCTTAGCTAACAATTTATTTAAAGAGTGAAAAATGGGGGAAAAACTTTCATAGTCTGCTGGTGTCTGGACTTAAGTTTCTTGAGGGTGCTGCTGGTGTTGCACTGAGATAATCATGACCTCAGTATTTTTCAAACCCTGGTGGCATCGATTGTAATTCAACAAAATCTCATGTTCGTTTAAAATTCTTCTGTGTCTTCAGCCTGACAGAACCTATGACCTGAAGATCGGCCAGCCCACAGTGTCTTACTTCCTCAAGCAGGCGGCGGGCATCGCGAAAGGCGCCGGAAAAACAGGTAAGATTGAGCTGCAACACTGATGCATCTGCACTCGCTCCAATTTTCCCCCACAGAGCCCATCCTGTAACGGACACACGTCTCTCCCTGGGCTCGATTTTGAGCTTTGCTGTGATTGATGTTATATTCATGACGTGTGGGAACTGCAGCAGAGGAAGGAAGTGGCAAAGGTGGCGGGTTAAGAAAAGAGAATTATAAATTTCCACCTTTAATGCCCCCAGCTGTCTGCAGCCTCGTTTCAGCTGTTGACTTCTAATACGACCTCCACATGTCTCCAACACATGCGTACCCCCAATTTTAAGGTCTTTTGTGCAAAACCTTTCTTTATACGTTTATAAATGCTTCCTTTTTTTATATGCTATTTTCACTCTATATTCACCGTATATTCAATCTCTTTGTGTATGAAGGCCATGAGACAGCGGGGATGGTGTCTGTGAGGGCAGTGTACGAGATCGCTCAAGTCAAAGCCCAGGATGAGTGCTTCAAGATGAAGAACGCCTCCCTTGAAACAGTCGTCAAAAGCATCATCGGCTCTGCCAGTTCTCTGGGCATAAAAGTCGTCAATGAGTAAGTCCTAATTTTGTGCTCAACGCACCATAAAGCCTCCATAAACCTGCCATAAACCTGACCTGACCTATGTGCTGTCAGAAGCTGGTTTTGTTGTTTATATAGTTCTTTTAATTTAATACACACAGTGTCACAAACATAAAGCATATGCATAATCCTGCAAGGTTGAAAATGAAGCAGAAGGTGAGTGATCTTGTCATCTGTAGGAGCTGCTATGCCTCCCCGTGGCCACAAGAGGTCAGATAAGATAACAGTAAAGTGATCACAGTGGCCACAATAAGTTTCTGTAGATGCAATAATCAAATGCAATAAAATCAATTATAGTTATTTTAATTATAGTAAAAACTGTTGTAAAATCACAGAGCTCCATCACTGAGATCCACTTAAGTATAGCATATGACACAAGACCTGAAATACAACAAGATCCTGCTTCGTAGGAGGAACTGAGTGGACTTATGAAGAACCTGCAGTCCTTTAATATTCAGTAGCTTTCCTCACAGACTCCCATTACAAGTTGATCTTGTTAGTATTTGAGAGCAGAGGCAGTCTGGTTGTTCAGCAGCGTAAAAAGCTCTTTAAAAAAGCAGGGACAGGTGTTAAGCCTTAACAAGGTGGTTAGAGCGAGGCAAAACACCGACCCTTTCCTTTTCACCAACATGCATATGTGTATTTATCTATTAATCTTAGCAGCTCCCTTGATGTGGTGCAGATGTAGTACTATGCTATAGAGTGCACTTGTTGTTTTGCAGCCCAGCTCTGCTAATACAAAATGACATAAATACAACATGAGCACCCGAAAATAACAAGCAGTCCAAAGCAACAACACCAGCATTTAAAACCGAACCAACAACTCTCTCATGACCTCCTGTTGGACTTACTTCACAGAGAAACAGTGTCGCTTCTTTGGTTCCAGTCAATGACCTTGGTCATGTGACAGCCCCACCTGCCCCCATGTGACCTATTTCTACCTGTAATGTGAAGCCATCAAAATGAGCAAAAGCAGGTTTTGAGGATTCACACAGGGAAATGAGATGTGTATTATTTATGTTGGTAAAAAAAATCTTTTTGAACACCCCAGTGTGGAACAAGTGGGTTTAGTCGACGTGCATTGGTGCACATGTTGCCTAATGCCTTGTTTGTATAACACAAAGATGTTACATTCTTGCACATGAACCACAAAAACAGCATACTGAGACACAGTGTTTAGTATATGTGGTGTGCAGTCAGTGTGTAGTATGGACACAAAAATCGAAGGCTGCAGGCTTCACAAAGATTGTACATTTTGCTCGCATATCAGGATGCTTTATATTTCCCAGATGTGACACTCTCAACCTCCTTTCTTACCCGTGAGGCGCTCCGCATCTTAACATCCTACTGCTTACTCTCATGCTTTCAGATATTTATCATTTAATACGTGCAAAGCATTTACTTCGCCATGAACTGTTTTAGTTTAGTATTCTTGCACAACCACACTCCCTCAACACGCCATATCTATTTCTACTTCAGTCCCCATTACCTTAAACTTAACATGTCTTTAGGCTACAGAGCATCATGATTTATTAAGAATACTGTCAGTGGAGAAATTGGTATCTCTGCCTCTCTTACAAAGGATTTCTCCCTGTATGGTTGTTGAACACTGCTGCACTGTGGTGAGACCTGAAGGAAGACATCGCTCTTTGGTTCTGGGCGACATGAAACAGAAACTATGTTAAATATTAATGTTGCGGATAGTTTAAGGATTTTTTTTCTGCTAACGAGTAGAAATTTCTGCTATTAAATATCCCCACCTCCACTGGCAACATCACAATGTGGTGTTTTTCATTTATATTTGTCTAGTTTTATTTAATTTTAAACCTAATTTTAAACTGAAAATTTAAAAATAGTTAATTGTTGAGTAAATTTTTCTGTGGCTATCAATCAAAGTTCAATATAACTTTTCTTCTTCTTTCTTCTCCTCCTCCTCCTCAGCCTCTCAGCTGATGAGTACAAAGTCTTCTTGGAGCAGCGAGAGGAGAAGTTGAAAGCTGATGCAGCCGCAGCTGCAGCTGCTGAAGCCGAAGGCATGTCAGGCAAAAAGAAGTGAAGACCTGCAGCGTCGAAAATCAACCCTCCACCATTCCTGTTTTTATTGACTCTACATGTGAACTACATCCTTACAAAAAAACTGTTAATATTGTATGTTTCTGATCTTAATAAACAGTTGTTATGTGATGTTTTTTTCATTGTTTCCTTATTCACATCTAATATTAACACATTTATTTCTGTATTATAGGATGATTTGGGGGTTTTACTTCAACTAGATTTTGTGAACAAAGAACTAAACTTTGTAAAGTGCACTCTAATTTAAAATATATTTATGACCCTGAGCATTTCATTTCCTCCAAGCTGAGCTATAAAACAGTAATTACTCTGTCTTGGTAGGATTTGTACATGCAGTCTCTTTGATGTCATTATCTATTATTAACACTTCTGGAAGCGGTTTGGCTTTTTGTCAGGTTGTGCAGATGGTTTCTTGCAGACTTGACACACTTCTTATCAACCTGCGATCAAAAGGATTCATCTTATGATTTTAATGCAAAAGTCACTCTGGCTCACGGTGGGTCAGTAACTCAATATTAATAGAGTTTTACTGTATCCTGAAATTTAAAGTTTTATGTAGTTTTGTTTCGAACATATATAAGGTTTGATCTTATGTAGTGCATAAAGATGAAAGAGATACTTTGAGACTATTGAAGTGTGGTTGAATGAGCTCCTTATCAATAGTGAGTATATTTTCCACAGTAGATAGCTGTTTGCTCACACCTAGTTTGTAGAAGCAGCACGAGTACAGGTGTAGGAAGTTCAGCAATGAACTGCTGTGGGTGTGGAAGCCAAACATATTTTAGTTATCTTTAAAAATAGACCCACCCAAAAAATCAGTGTGTAGTTTAAAGTTTTATTGTATGTAGTATTAAAAATATTTTTACAGCTTACTTTTCTGTCAGACAGCACTTTTCTGATGTGAAACTGAAGCTGTTCTATCACTGCGACTCCACCAGACTCCCCTGACAAATGCAGTAATTTTACCCTCAAGAGCACAGGAGTTGCCGGTCCACCGCTGCCTTGATGGTTAGCTAGCTTTTGTTATTGTTTGACTTCTGTGAATTTAAACTAACCCTTAAAACACCCAAGTCACAAAACAACCAAAAAAAACCAAAACAAAAAACAACCAATCAAGGCAGAAGGAGACCTGTAATTTCTGTGTTCTGCAAGGTTAAATTACTGTTTTTGTCAAAGGAGTCTGGTGGCTTTGAAGAGAGCATGGATGGATTTAAGAGCCTATGTTGCCCTTTGGAAAAGGCCGTCTGACAGCAAGGTAAAGGACTCAAAATACTTAAAATATACTAAGTGTAGTCGACACTATTAACTCTTTCTTAAATTTTTGGTGGGCTATTTTATTAAGTGGGCCAAAATTTGTTCTGACGTCTACTGTAGGTATTACACCGTCTTTTATCCCCTATCAAAACCCCCAACCAAAAGCAAAACTGATCAAATTTGATCTAAAACATCAATCAAAAACTAAATTGAAATAGAGAAGCCTAGTTTAAAACTAGTTAAGTAATTGTTAAAGGAAAAACATCTGTAATTAGTTGGTTCCAGCTTCACAAATATGAAGATTTGTTGCTTTTCTGTTAAACTTCATTACAAGTTTTGTGTTTTTGATTCTTGATTTGACAAAACAAGCATTTTGCAGACGTCACCTTTGAAACTGGGATTCTTTGTTGGACATTTCTCAGTAGATTCTGTCATTTGATTCACAACAAATTCATTGATTTGAGAGAAACAGTTGACGGATTAAGAAGAAAAATAGTCATTAGTTTCAGCCCTAACTGGAACACAGCTCAATATCTGAAATATCAGTTATTAGCTGCTTTTTATTAAAGTTTTCTGCCTACGCTAAGTCATGATATATCTTCATATCAGAAAATATTTTTATTAAAGGTTATGTTGGCATTTTTTCTAACCTGTCGTTAGACAAAATTCATATGCCCAAAAATATATTCAAAACCTTATTAGTTGCTGAAATGGTTCCCTCTCTCCATCATATCTTTCTAAACTCATTTTATCGTAAGAGGTGAAGGATAAAATCTGCAGTTCTCTTTCTGTGCAAACTTCTAAGGTTTAGCTAAAACTTGGCATCTTCAAACAACCACAACAGTCCTGTTTGGCTTTGGTGAAGGTGGTTGGTAGGTCGACTTCCAGCTCCTCCTGTCCTGCTGACATGACCCTGGGAACCACAATTTACTGGTAACACACTGCCAGCTGATGTGTTAATGAGTGAATAAGCAGCAGATAGTGTGATGTAGTAATTTCAGCCACTTTTTAGTACAAAATTCTACCCATGTGTTACTATTCTTCCATCACAGCTCGACCAGGAAACACAGTCTGGGGAAAATACAAAGAGGGACTGGAGTCTTTAAAGCCACTGTGGATGAGAGGAAAAACTCAACCAGCCAGTAACTAACAGTGAGCACATGAGCATGTGAGTATCAGACTTGTAAAATGTAAATCTGCCCTTTAATATTCTAATAATAATCTCAACCATATCACCCTGAGCTACATGCACTCCTTGAACTTTATGTCAGCTTTTTATAGCATCACCATTACAATCAGTATTACACTTGTGATATTATTTTCTCCATAAAATATTAAATCCTAAACTACGTCCTTACATCTGCCCTCTTTATAACCTTTCCCATCATGACTGCTCAAAGCACATAGAGTTAATCCTCTGATGCCAGCACTGGTCTTTGCCAGAAGAGGGCAGCAGTCAACTGTGCATCGCTGCCTCCGCTGCTCATCTTCACTCCACCAAAGACACTGCAGCAGGCGGTGATGGAACAAAATGTTCACCTGCAGAAAACCAGTATAATGTTTCTGGCTTTGCCTCATTGCATGTAATAGATTCTGTGTTATCTAACATTCGGCACAGGTGATGAGATCTGGCAGCGAAATTATCATGAAAGGCCTCGGTCCACAGACCCATCTTCTACCTTTTTATCTATCATGATTTACAGAAAATTGGTTATCCGTGTGCGTTCTCTGCAATTTCGATTATATTCACCCCTTATCCTGTGGCGACAGAGCATTAGTTTGTCCCACATCCCTCTTTACTGTACTGCTAATTTTAGCCACCCCTCACTCTTTCCTTGTCTCCCCCCTTCTCTCCAGCCCTCCCCACTCTGATCCGTCTGAATGGAGGCTGAGAATAGAAGGGAGGCTGTTTCACTCAGAGCTCTTGAGCAGGAATGCCTATATATGGAGTCTTACACCACGCTGAGCGCTGATAAAGTCGCAGGTACACAGAGTGAATGTGGGCTACTGTGATTTGTAAAGAGGGGTGGCGGCAGCGGGGGGGGTCATATGCCTACTATTATGTGTGTGTGTGCATCATCACAAGTGGGAGGCCAACTGTGTGTGCCAGTGTGCACATGCGCATGCAAAAAAACCTCGATGCCAAGAGTGTGCGTCAGTCTGAGTCAGATAGTGTCTCATTCTGTCTCGTCATGTGTGTGCGTCAGTGCTGTTGCTGAGCGAAACTCGCTCCAGGGGAAGAAATGGAGGAGAGTGTATGGGAGGGAGAGGAAAAGAGGCAGGGATGGTGGGATGGTGATGATGATGATGGTGATGATGCTAATGATGATGATGATGATGAGGCTGAGGGAGGAACAAGGGTTGCTTGACTGTGACGACACAAGCGCATCAGCCGCATTAAGTGCACTTTAATATAAATGCATTTGTATGACAACCAAATACACTTATAAGCAACACAATAGAACACTGATCCACAATGTCCATTCTGCAGTAAGTAAGATGTTTAGAATATATTCCATCTTATGCAATAAAAATCTCTTTCTTATATATACAGACCAAGAACAATGTCATACAAATGTACAAATGTGTACAACCTCTCTGAAAAGAACATATGCCTATATCCACAGACATAATGCATATGCATTAACATCTTTTTCAAATATAACACATACATTATAGTAATTTTACACATGTATATTAACTTAGCCTTTAAAAGCTAGAACGTAGGAATCAATCCTTTACTTGACCGTAGACAACTCTACGTGAGCATGTCGACACCATGGGAATAGTACCATTCTCAACCCGTGTCGCTTGGTAACTGAATAGAAATAGCACCCCATCCCTATTTTCATTTTTTAAAACAAAACTTTTGTATTCTAACCCCTCTCAAAAAAGAAGAATCGCTCATTCACATAGTCAATTGTGCCTCAACTACACCGCACTCCAGTGGAGCAACGATGTAAATGTCCATGTTGAATGGACATGATAAAGAGTTCAGAGTTCAGCAGGTCAGGGCCGTTTCAGGCACGCAGAAGCCGCTATAAGCTGCCAGCATTGCAAATATTGATGCTGCAACAATATCCAGCCGACTGCCCTCAGGCCAGGAGGGACCTGAAGAGCCCACATTCAGAGTCTAATGTACAGTACAACAAAGCAGTGGATTTGTGGCATGATCAGAGCTCCAGCAAACTTCCAGACAATTTCTTGTTCGGTGTTACGTCTCGTAAAAACAATGGACACCTTTGACATTCTTGAGATCTTCACATGCCAGGATCTGTCCACGTGTTTTCTTTTTTTGTTTGCACATCACATTGATACACAAGATTTCAGATGGAGAGATAAATATGAAATGTTAAAGGTTTGAAGCCGCAAACTCAAAGCTCAAAGTATCTTAGGTTTTAAGTTGATCACTATTTATGAGTTTTGATGTTGCCTCTGAGGCTGTGAGAAAGAGTGCTATTAAACCAGAGCTGTGCCAGCTCTGAAGACTGTAGAGAAGAGTTCTTAGCAGGAAATAGGGTTCCTAATTTGATGTACAGATAGTGGTCATCCTAGGTTTGTAAAAAAATTTTGTAAACATTCGACTTCTAATACGTTTGAGGTTTGGGTTTGCGTTGCTGCATGTCAGGCAAAAAAATGCTATAATTCATCTCCCTATTGAAGTACAAGAAATGCTTTTTTTTTGTTCACAACAGATTTTTCACTACGAGTGAATACAAATGCGCGTCTGGAAGTTAAACAGCGCTTACAAGTTCAGAGAGGTTTCTCTGTCTGATCATATCTGAAGCTCATGTTACAGAGAAGCTGAAAAGACACCACATGGACTCAAAACCCAGTCAGTTATGGGTCCATGTGGTTGCACCATCATGTAAATGTTGCACCAGTTCTTGTAATAGTATACAGATTAATGACTGAACAAAAATATAAAGCCAATCTTTGTTCTGAGGAGACATGTAGGAGTTAAAGTCCTTAAGTTGTATATACATTATGTATATTTATACACTTAATTATTTTTTACTTTTCAGTAAAAGGGGCTCCACAAAATATGACAATATGCCATACTTAATGAAGTAAGTCACAGACTTATTTTAGAACGGAGGAACACTTCCACTCCCATCTGAAAGACAAAAAAAGGAAAAGAGAGAAAGGCGAAGTTAGTTGGGGATTTTCTGAAACAGTTTTTTTTTGTTGTTGTTCAATTTTAGAAAACTTTAGTTTAAAAAAAGAGCAAAGAGACAGATTCTTACCTTTGTGGAAGCACTGTGGCGATGGATGACATTGGAGTTGATACAACTCAGGTTGTTGCCCTAAGCCAGGGGCGATCGAGGCACCTGCCCCAAACATGGGTTCCAGGACGGCCAGTTCCTCCAGGAGGGACTGAGTGCAAGACACAGCGGGCGTAGGCGAGGCGATGGGCGTGGAGGTGGTGGGGCTGGAGGAGGCAGTGAGGATGAGGGGAGGGGAAGCTGGAATGGAGGAGCATGAGGACACAGGAGATGACACCACCTCAATCTCCATTGCTTCCTCCGCTAGCCCCTCCCCTTCCATCTTTGCCCCGGCCTCAGCAGCCGCAGTCGCCCCGCATCCAGCCAAGGAGTTACATTGCGCCGATTGGACGCTACAGAAGTGGCCCACTCCCTCAAACTGGGAGGGTTGGCGCCAGCACACTGGGGTTTGAGGAGAGGTTGGGCTGGAGGGATCGGGCATAGGAGAGGAGGAGGGGGAGGGGGAGGAGAGGCTAGTGGGCTGAGGAGGAGCGAAGTCATCTTGAAGGAGGGTTTCTAGGATGCTCTCTTCAAACAGAGAATCATCATCGTCGAGGAAGATGGGAATGTCCAGACCTCTCCATGCTTTGATGGGATAAAACTCCCTAAGCATGTGGACTGAATCAACATCAGCATTTTCTAAGGTGGAAGACAGGAAGGGGGAGGGAGGGGAGGACGAAGGTGACATTGAGGGGGGAGAGAGTTTGGACAAGAGTGGATCCAGGTAGAATCCCTCTGCCAGGGAGCTGATTCGCTGAGCTAAGAGGGAGATTTCTGCCCTCTCCTTCTCCCTTTCTCTCTCCAGGGAGAAGAAGGAGAGGCAGGGCTGTTTGCCAGGTGAAGCTTCAGGGGTGAGGAGGCCCTCAGGGGGACACTGAAGGGGCCCAAGTGGTACATCTACATACAGTGGACCCCGAACCTCGGGCAGGGTCATCACTGTGCAGTCACCATCTCCGGGGCTGTCGGGTGTGGGGGGCAGTTTCTCATACAGGGAGCCGCTGCAGGGGTCGACAGAGAAGAGGAAGTCGGTAGATGGAGCAGGCAGCGCGAGGGGGAGCTTGGTGGACAGGGTGGTGGGGGGAACAGGGCTGGAGGCAGTAGTTGGTGGGGCTGAGGAGGAAGCTGCAGGGGCCAGTGAGGTGGTGGCAGTGGCTGTTGTAGCAGAGGGTGGAGGAGTGGTGGTGCCAGTTGGGTCAAAGCTGAAGAGGGGTTCACCAAATGGGAAGCTGGCGCCGCCAATCTGGGGAGTGTAGGGCGGTGTGCACACAAACTCTTTGGTCTGCTGAGCTTGTGAGGTGGGGACGGGGGGGAGAGGCAGGGGGAGAGCTGGCAGTGGAGGGTCGAGCTGGAAGGAGGGCGGCAGAAGAATGTTCTGGGTTAAAAAGTCTAAGTCTGCTACTGTTTCAACAGTGACTGGAGTAGGAGAGGAGGCTGCTGAGGGGCTTTCGGTGGGATGCTGCTGAAAGAAGCTTTCTTCCTCCAGAGAGGAGATACTGGAGCGAGGGTCACCCTCCAACTGCATGGCCTCGGCAGCTGAACTCCCTGGTTCGTCAGAGGAGCCAACGCTGCAGCCAGCGGTGCTGAAGTCAAAGGACTGTGCTGACAGGCCGCTGCTGCCTGGGGTGAAGACCTGGTCTGGACTGGACAGGGTTTCTGGAGACTGAAGGCTCAGACTCTCCTGCTGAGATGTGCCAGCAGTGAGAACCAGGGTCAGCTGGGTCTGCTCTGAGCTGAGCTGCTGACGCACTGACCAGGCCTCAGACTCACTGAGAGAGAAGAAGAAGAAGAAAAAAAGAGAAAAACAGGAAGTTAGTATGGAGTTTCAGCTTGTATTAATCAGTCTTGTTGTCTCCAGATAGATCAGTGCTGGGCAGTTTAAAAAAAAGGCAGTAAATACCTGATAATGTAATTGTTGCTGCTGATGGGGATTTCTCCAGGCTGCAGTTGAAGCACCATGTAGAGCCAAACCCACGACTGGTCCTGAGCCTGCACACGCACCACCATTTCAGCTCTGCCCTCTCCTCCCTCCCTCACTGTTGAACAACAGTCACAGCACAAGTTGGCATCGCTTTGTAATGCTATTAATCATCATAGTTTTTGTTCACTGCGTGGATGCGCCTGTGGGCACAATGTGTGTGTAATTGTGTGGGCATGGATAGTTGTAACTGGTAGGTACGTGTGAGGAGTATACTTACATAGGCTGCGATGCTGAGCGGAGGCATGTGACAGATCCTGTGGGTGGAGGAGGCTGTACCAGGAGCGCGAGCGTAAAGCTGTCACATCAAAGCCAAGATAGGCGCTCACACTGTAGGAGAGAGTGGGTGGTGATGCGTTAGGAGGATAATGTTTTACCCCTTTAAGTTATCTCATAAACAAGTTGATACGCTAGTTCGTATTAAAGCAACAGGTGGAGGTAAAATTGTGCTATTTATTAAATCTCACCTGTCCTGGGCAGCCTGCAGCCTCATGTCGCGGGCGTGCTGCGAGTGGAAACAGGCAAGGAACAAGTTGGTGTCAGCCAGGGGAGGGGCGGAGGTTGACTCCCTCTCTGCCCCGGGGCCGGAGCGGGTCGGGTGGGGCTCCAGAGGGGAGCAGAAACACACCCAGACAGGGTTGGAGGTCCAGTAAGACCCGGCGGCCGGAGAGGTGGAGGGAGGAGAGAGGCAGCGAGCTCGGATCAGAACCAGCTTGTTCCCAGCACTCTGCCTCCGCACGGACTTAGAGGTGTTGAAACGACAGCGAAAGAGACGGTCTGCAGAGGAGGAGATGAGAGGAGGTTTAGTCATGATCTATCTGCAAGTCAGTCTGTATTAGGTGGGGAAAAAACAAAACAAAACAAAAAATCCGACTTATCAATTCAATGTAAACATTTTTCTTACCCATCTCAAGTGACGTAGAGGTTGACAGGTTGGTTCTCATGATAAAGTGATCTGAGGCGTCGATGATATCATACACGCTGTCCCCCTGTGCCACAAGATCCACCTGGAAAATTACAGGCAGAAATGTTATTCATAAAGCCCAAAGAAGAGCTGAAATACTCCTTTGCTAAGCTTCAATTGAACTGTCTCTGTGTAGACTCACCATAGAGTGTCCGAGGTACTCGGAGACGCTGTCTGACAGGTACAGGAGCTTCCCTTCCCCGGTCAGCAGCATCAAAAACCCCGGCAGCGCCTGCATCAACTCCGACAGTTCGTGTAAAGACAGAAACCCTGCGCTTTCCTCAAGACTAGCAGCAGCTCCCGCTCCTGGAGAGGAAAATTTGGAAAGAGACATGACAAAGATATGTTAAATTTGTTAATACGCTTCCATCCTATAGGAAATAAACACACGTAATCTCCGCAATGAGAGAAACTGTGGCCGCAGTGTGTTTCAGCACCACGGACAGCGGCGAGGCCATGTCCATGGAGTTAAAGCATCTCAGCACCGCGGACAGCGACACAATGTTACTTAGATGGCTGTATAAGCGTCTTAATCGATTATTTCTGATCAATTCATGAACCGCAACTCTACTGTTTATCCCCAAATTTGATTCATATCAATAAAATTGCTTATCTTGCCACTAAAACACTTGTTGATTCCACTACTGTGAGCAGCCCGACTATGCAGCACCGTTACATGCGATTCATCAACAGGTCTTCTACAGCAGCGTACCATTCATTCTTACCTTGAGTGAAGAAGACGGATTTCCTGGTGTACATGCAGGCAAGTGACATGATGTGTAGGTATGAGAGCCGCGCTTTATCTGCATCGGAAATGGGCAACAAGTCCTTCAGGTTCCGGATCTCGGCGTTGATCTGGTCCCGTCGAGCCTTGGATGCTCCTTTGGTTGAGCGGTACATTGTGGCCGGTTGTTGCTGTGAACTATCGAAATTCCTCCAGGTATGAGTTGGAGAGTTGAGAGCGGAGTGTCGCTGAACGCCGTGCCTCGGCTGAAGTCGGGGTCTCTGTCTCCGAGATGTGTTGAGAGACAGGTTGTAAAAAGTGGAGAGCTCTGAGGTGTGTTATTGCACTTTCATCTCAGCTATTTTGTTTGGTTTTTTTTCTCCAGAGAAAGGTTAAAAAACCCTCTCCTGTCCTGTCTCCGTCTGCTTTAGCTCCGCCACAGCGTCCAGCTCGGATGGCTGGCCGGCTGCTGGATGTCTGTCCCCCCTCTCTGAGTGCAGGTGAATCGGCGGCTGTGGTAGCCGTCTCTTGCACAGAAGTCCGGAACCCGTAAATCTGGTTGAGGGACTCTGCTCGCAAATCACTTATATAGCCTGGGACTCCGCCGGAGTAGGGGGGCTCCCAACGCACCAACACCGACGTAAAACGGAGGGAGGGGGGTTGGAGAGGAAGGGGGGGCCGAGGGGGATGGATATGTCTCATATCAGTGTTCGCTTTGGTGAAACTCTCCCCCCTCCCTCTCCCGTGCCCTCTCCTTTCGGTGACTCTTGCTCGACGTCAGCTCTTCCCTCTACTCGATGATGACGTCGGGCTGAAATCGGGAGCTCCGGCGACGCAAAAAGCCCGATTTGGACAAAACCGAGTAAGGGGCGGAGCAACCGTAAAACGTAAACGGAGTCACCGGACTCCGGTGTATTGGAGGAGGAAGGGGGGTGCGGGAGGATGAGGAGGAGGAGGAGGAGGAGGAGAAGGGGGTGTTGGTAGGGAGACTGGGTTGAATACGAAAGAGGTCTCTGTGTTTATATGTCTGGCACCTGAGGTAGGTAGGCTACCCGTCACTGCCTGTTTTCCCCGATCCTGTCAGTAAACACGGCAGGTACTTGTTAGGTGCGATTCCCCAAGTTCATTTTGACCACATTTTACTGTCAACACCTTAAACATGTGAGATTGATGATGCACACTTGCAGCTAAGCTGTACCGCAGAGCTGAGCACAACATGCTCAGTCATTGAGCTGCTGTTTAAGAAGGCGGACATGGATGCTGAGGCTGTTTTCACATCGCTCCTTCTCTCCGTCGCCTTTTATGAATGGACATCATTTGTGAGCAGCTGAAAACAACCATGAATGCACACATCGACACAGAATTTGAGGATAGCCTCCAGTTTTTAGGTCTGTTAGACATGGATGCTGCGCATGTTCCGTGCATTCACTGCATATTTTCTTGTTGTTAGGTGAAAAATTCTGATTATTCTGTGATGTGTGTATGGGTCCTCAGCATAGGCTGTGGAAAACACGCTGAAACGTTGTGTGTTATTGCTATATATGTGTTTTTTATTATGTGTACTGCGTGAGCCACGCCAAAGAAAAATGCTATTTCCTTGCAACAATACAGTTTTTCTGCCTCTGATACAACAAATAAAGGGCGAAAATAGACAATTTCTGAGTGGAAATTTGACCACGATCGCACTCTGGAATAAATAAATGGAAAAATAAGCCTGATCAAAAATTTCAGAGCATACTGACGGATGCAGCATGAACAGCTGGTCATTAAGGCGCCAGCATATACGACCATCGACCACCCGCAACCATCATGTAAAAGCTTTCTGAATAACTGTTATAATTTGATTGTTTAATGACGTGTACGTGTGCGTCAGGGTCTTATTCGTTCAATGCTTACAAGGACGAGCTTTAAGTGCTTTATGAAATCTGAAGTCTTTTTAATGAATGACATTTATGAATAATTTGACGCGCGCGCAAACAGCAGCCACTATTGCGCAACCTGCAAAACTCGTCGCCAGCCTCACGTGAGAAAGGCTGTGCTGTGGCTAAAAATAGATTTCACAGGTGACCGACACAAGGTCTGCGAGGCGCGCCCGCGCATCCAGCCCCGATCGTCCTATTTATAGAGAGGAGATCTCACTTTTAGCCCCCAAACATCTGTATAAAGGACTTCACATGTTGAGAACACACAGTTGGATCTGGGCCACTGTCCACACACACACACACACACACGCACACACGCACAGTCAAGTTTCATCCGAACAAATTACGCACAAATTTGTCACATATTTTTTCTTTTCTATAATTATTTTCGTTTTTTGTGTGAAGATAAAAATGGAGAAAAATGTTCGGGCTGTAGCACTTGATTTGTATCCACTCACAAGGTGATCTCAGGGAGCTTTTTCTATGAGAGAGTGCTTGTGTGTGTTAATGTGTATTACTCATGTTAGGGTCTCGCACAATTTGATAATTTGATAAGGGATAATGTTCCTACTTCAGTCCCCACAACATATAACTGAATGTCCGTGTCATTCGCGGTTCATGACAAAGATGAAGGGTGTGGTTAACTACATTTATGTACACTATATAAATGTGATAGTGAGTGTTAGACTAGTGGTTATTGGTAGGTTTTTATGGCATTAATAAGAGTCATTGTCTTCTGAAGGGACTGCATCGGATGTAAACAAGTGTGTGCGCGCGCCGATGTGCACACACTTGTTCATTATTTCTAAATGTTTCTTAAAGGGATACAAAACCTAATCTATGATTTACTTCAACTCGATGAATGGAGAGAGCTGTAGAGTCAACAGCACCGGGCTCATTTGTTAAAAATATTGATCACTTTGGCCCACTGTTTACCTTCTTTTGATATTTTTCTCAATATGCAGAGGGGAAACTCATTGATGAATCATCCTGCATCTTGTTGGGGACCTTCAGCTCTGCTCCTTTCAGCCCCTCTGTGTGTCTGGTTTTTGTTCTGTGTTTCTTGCCTCGATGCTTGTGGATCTGCCTCTGTGTCTGTTTTTGTCTCATATTTCTTTGGTTTACTTACTGGATGACTCAGCCATCTCAGCTTCCTCTTCTATAGTTGTATTTTCACCACTGGTTCCTGTGTGGTAATGACCCAGAGGTATCAGATTGTTGCCAGATGAGCAGAGAAGAATGAGGGACTTGCACTTTTTAGATACAATTCTGATCAATTGAGCTTTTTCTGGTCCTCTTTTTCAAGTTTAAATTATCTTCCCCTCGAGGTCTTCAAGCATAGAAATTAGAGATATGAGCTTGTCTTCCCTGCTGCACATCAAATGGGTGAGCAGCACCATCAAAGCAGAGAAAAATACCTCACACACCAGTCTGTTGCTAAAGTTGGGGACCGTAACGTGTCAGCACAGTGACATCAGTTTTCCTTATGGCTATTCTAGATGCAGCGTCACACTCATTCATTAGTGCGGTTCACTCAGAGAACAAATAATTGTGCAAAGGTTGTGCAAATCTTTTTTAGGCCGACCCTGAAAGGGCTAATGTTGAGTCATGCTCTTTGTTTCAGGTGAATCGACTAGGCTTTCTTTTCCATGAGGTGGCCCTGATGGAGTTTGCTGTTAAAGATCATCCAGGTATCAATTTTCCCTCCGGACGTGCTGAAGTTTGGCGTAAAGGTGCTACAGGTGAATGACCTGAGGTGAGGATGTCCAGGCTGTACTGATGTGATCTTGCACTTAATTTCTCCCTATAATCAATTTTTGACCACCAAAGTCTAAATAAGCAGCTCCATCAGGACCAAAGTGAAACTGGTTGCAACTTGTTGACAGTGTTGAGGCGCTTTTGTTTATGTAGGGCTTCTACTTAAATTTTTGTGATGTCTGATCTTTAAAATACGACATTTTCAGTTTGATATGACAGAAAAGGTCTTGAAATCATAATTCTATATAATCCATGTTTGTTTGCCTTTGTGTTTCACCTGTTAGAGAACAAGCTGCTTTAACAGATTTCCCTTGTTGTTGTAGTTTTTTTATTATTGTCCCCTTTAAGTAAGAGGTTAATTGTTGATATTACAGAATATTGTATTGTTTATCTTTAACACTTAAGCCTCCCGGTTTGAGTCTTTTGATAGTAATTGGATACAGTGGTTCTGCCTAACATTTCACACAGTTTGTACCTGTTTTCTTCTACGTTACTCTGCTTTTCAGCACTCTTTGTCTCTCATTGCCTTGTGGAAATTTGCTAGATCCCCTTTGTTTTCAAATTCATTCCTTCACAGTTATTTTTCTTGCAAGTACAGGAAACAAAGCCAATTATGCTGCAGCTGCAGCAGTCTCTTTGCTGTGACATTTGTGCATGCACAAGGCAAGTAATGATTAAATTTTATACCTGCTTGATTCAGTAAGACACCAGACTCTCAGGCTTTTCTTTGAAATGACCTCATACTGTTTTATAGCATTCCCCTGCTAAATTTCCTTGTTCACTAAAGTCCTCCATCCTTCACCAGGAGTTCAGCTGAACAAGCACTAAAAGTGTTTGTTCCCAAAAACATCAAGTTTTACTGTCTTCAGCAGCCTCAAGGTAACAAATTGTTGTTCAAAAGTTGCACTCTGTGTGACAATACACCAAACATGGTCCTCTGCATCTCAGTGTCATTAGAAATCACAAAATGTTCCGATTTTTTGAAGGGAAACATTAAAGTCTGCTGCATCATTAACTGGCCTTTAAGCAAGTTTACAGCTTTGTCCCATATTGGACGTCATTAGAGTAATAAATGACAGACAACAATCTTTAACTACATAAAAATCTTGTTTTCCAAAGATGACTGACTACAAAATGACTTTTCATCTTATCTTTGACCTCATAGCCGTCACCATCCAATGCAAGTTAATCTGATAGTGAGTTATTGAGATCCCACCTCTCTTTATAGACCACGTCAGTGTTTAAGCATGATTTGTTTCATTTACTGAACCACATATTCATTATTACGGCCATTTGCTAAAACCTTTTTTCTGATTTATGGATCCTTTTTTTCCCCTTACAACTTTTGAACTCTCGATCATATGTGCTGAGTGTTGTTTAACTTGCTCTCCCTTTGTGTTGTTCTCAAATAATGTTTCCGATCTTAAATTATCATCTTGGACAAGACACACTTCCCTAATGTGCATTGACGCTGCCAAAATACACTCACGTTGTGTGGGAAATCTCTGCACACAATTAACAAAGCCCAATGGATCAGCACTTACCTTGATATAATTCATTTGATCTTGGACAGAAGGATGCTGGTGCCAGGGAGGAAAGTCTGGCAGTTTATTTGTGCTAATTGTCGTCTTATCTGTGAGCTCCTCTTTGCTGTGTTTCTGATTTTAACATGAGATGCTTGGGATGGTGAAGGAGGCAGGTGTCAACCACTATAAATATTTTTTTTTAGATAAGGCTTAAAATACTGTGGAGTCTGCTAGCAGTCACGCCAAAGAATATTTGAACTGCTTGTAGATGTTTTACTGCTACTTGGCTGAGGGAGTGCATTACTCTAGATGTGTTGTGATAAAATAATGGATACTTGTTTGAGTTTTTTGGCAAGAAAGGACATTCTTTGGCAACATTTTCACCAAGCTATAAGCGCCAAACTCAGTCTGTGAGTTGGTTGTCAAAGCACTTTTGGTCCACAGTGAAATATTTTGAAAATAACTCATTAAATTGGCACACAAGTTTACAAAGACTACGTTTCCCTGATGGTGCATTTCGATGACCTTGTTGATCCTCCAGTGCCACCATGAGGTTGACGTATCTGAATTTCAGTGAAATATCTCAATAACTACTGGTTGGATTGCCATGAAACTTGGCATAGATATTCTAGTCTTTCTTTTAATTGTAATAACTTGGTCATTTTTCTTCTAGCGCCACCTTCAGGTCAAACCTTCGATGCGTCCAATATTTCGGTCTGTGCAAAAATACCATCCAAACTAATGACGTTCACTACTTTGTACTGCTTTATTTTCAAAAAGCTAGAATGCTGACACATTAAACATTTTATCAAGTTAGTACCAGCATGTTAGCATGTTGTTAGCATTTAGCTCAAAGCATCGCTGCACAGCTGCAGTACAGTTTTAGACTCTGGGTCTCTGCAAAGCAAATTCAAGTTAAAAGTCAGAGAACTGAAAGATCTGTTGTAAAACATCAGTTTCTTGATTTGATATTTTTTGCTGTGATGTAACCACAGGCACTTATCTCCTAAAGTAGTTTTTGTGAAAAGGGCAGATTTTAAAATTTTATAATGCAAACCTTTTTTTTTTAAGTCATTATGAAACCCAGTTTATGCACAATGATTCATTAAATAACACAACAGCTTTTCTCTGCATTTAAAATAAAAAAGAGCACCGCTCTGTGTCTGCTGCTGCACATGTGAATCTCATTTTCTTTTCATTTGTGACTAAGCTCACATCACTTTCTTCAAGATGTAACATGTTCAGAGATCGCCTTACAAAACACCACGCTGGCACACTTTCTGTGGGCAAAAATAGCACACATCTGTATGCAGGAGCTCCCAGAACAAAAACACTCAAAGTTGTTTGTTTTGTTTTTTTTCCACCCAACAGTCTCGTAGGTACTTAAGCTGTCCCGGTGTCCCACACACTCTCTTGTCTCAAGCGCTGCCATTGTAACGGTTGTCATGATAATTCCTGCCATTATGAGACAGGGTTGTGTTGGTATCATAGGTGGGTGGCGGAGAGGAACATGGCTGTGGAGAGGCAGATGGGTGAAGAGCGAGGGGTCGGAAGGATGAGTGCCTCGTCTCCCTGACAGCAAATGGACTCAAATGAATCCAATTAGTGGGCCGTCTTTGTGCCAGAAACTCCTGTTTGTCTCAGTATTCATGTGGAAGCTCAATTAGTCTTATAACCCTCTTTACGCTTCACTCATCCAGGCACATTAGGACTGGCACTCGCTCACTCATTCATTTATTTTTCCACTCAGTGATTCACTGTTTTTTACCAAGTAACTCCCTTATTTTGTCATTTGCTCACTCATTCACAAAAGCATGCATGGTGCGTTTTGAGTTGGAGAGTGCTTTGTTTGATTGTTTTTTTCACAGAAAATTTATTAAGAAATTTCACTCAGACAGAGTCTAAATAGCATATTGAGCTAACAGTCTACAACAGATTAACTAAGTGTCCACAGTGGATCTGTGAGGCTGCACTTAGGCACAACTGTGCTTTACCAACATGCTCATATTATGTTATATCATAGGATCAGTGCGGACCATCATTTAAATGTAAAGATTTTTCAGTTTTGTGCAGAAATGTGCAAAATTTTCTTCAGGAGGAAATTTTCAAATGGTCAGAATGTGCGATATAAAAATATTTAAAATATGCAAGGCAACAACCAAAAAAAGATGCAGCCTCATGCAAGAAAAGATGTGTGTTAATGTAGCATGTTGTTACCTGCACATCTCAGGTACATGGTGACAGATTGCAGCTGATCATCTTCTTGGCAGAGAAAATGATATTCACACATGATTTCTGTTTTCTTTTCACGTTCACTCATTTACCTGCTCCTCCACTCAGGTTCATCCACTCACCCAAACATATGCAAATCCTCTTGCTGAAGCTAATCGCTCAGTGGTTCAGTCACTCACTCATAACTTCTGTCACTTATTTGCTCTGCTATCTATATATTCACTTTTTCACCTGCTTGAACCTTCACTTTCTCACTCATTCATCTTCACTCAACCTCACTCAACCTCTCAGGTTCACACACTCAATCACATTTCACTCATTTCATCTCTCACCGCCCCCCTCACTCACTCACTCACTTACTCAGTTATTCACACAATTACACACTCACTCACCGACACTTACTCTCTGTCACTACCCTCCATACACACACACACACACACGCACACACACACAAACATACACACACATACACACACATACACCGAGCAGATGTACAAAGCGCAGGAGTATTCTGGGTCTTTCTGTACACACACACACACTCACACACCCACACACACACACACAGTAGTACACAGTTTTCAGTAGCAGTGGCCAACAGGTGTGACTTTCACAGCTTCAGTCATTGGCAGACTGAAACTGCGGATGAGGGACGAGCAGCATGTTCCTCCACATCCTTAGTCATCACATCACAGGGAACAGGGAGGATAGATCATCAGTGTGTGCCACAGCTTCATCGTACAGCAGCACGAAGGTTTATTTCTGATAAAATGTCGAATCCCACTACGATGAAAATCAAGTTTTTAACCTTGTTACAGTAACATGCCCAGAGGGTGATTTTTTTTATGCTACAAGACATATCAAGAGCAAAATAAGCCAAGCAGTCAACATCACGGCTGAGCATTTCCACTTTGGAGCTGCAGTGTAGCAGTGAAAAACTGAAAAATATGGATTCAGACTGCCACAGTGTCATATATCACATATTTAGGAAAACAATTCTGTCAGCTTGGTGGATGGGACTTTCTGTATCATGATAACGTTTGCTCATTTGATCTTTCACTGTTAGGTTTCTATCATAGTAACAAGTTGAGTTACATTACAACTCTGGCACATCAACATGTAGACGACCTTCTGCAGTTTCTTCTTGTTCCTCTTGGAAATCCATTCTGGTTTGAATACACAGCTGAAATACTCGTTACCTCTCGCCATTGTCTAACATACAGTGGCTAGCAACAGAAAACACACTGAAGTTTGTGTGTTTGATGAGCATCAGAGGGGTGGGTGGAGATAGAGGCGGAGACTAAATTCAAAGATCCCTGTATGCTAAATGAAGGCAAAGGTGTACAGCAACTCCTAAACCATTTCAAGGCATATTTTTGCTTTCTTTATGAAAAAAAAAACTAAACATGTAATTTTGATGATGACAGAGAGATTGTGTTTATCTCAAATGTTAAGTGGAGGCTATAAATGAGTGAATTATTTCTGTAGCACTTCAGGGTGAAGAGTGCAGGAGATGAGTGGGCGAAAGAGGCCAAGGGGAGGTAATTTCAGGGTAAACAAAAAGTGTGGTTCTCATGTCAGAGGTGAACGATACTTGTCCTTTTTCCCTCTAAGACTGCCTTTTCTTTCTTTCTGTTTATTTTTACACCTAGAGAGTCAAGGTCTGAGCTCTGCTTCTTGAAAGGAAGGAGCTAATCTGTCGCCTAGCAACACCTCCCACTTCTGCATCGAAGCGGGAGCAAGAGAGAGGATGTGGAGTAAGGAGGAGAGTTGAAAAAAGACAGAAATTTAGGGACAGAGGTAGAAGGGCACGGCAGGGGGGCTGAAAGATGGACCTGAGTGGGTGAAATCTGAATAATGGCACACTGAAAGAAGGAGTGAGGAGACTGAAGTACAGCTTGTTACTGCATACGTGTATCTACTTTAGGGGTGGGGCTTGCAGCGCTGGACATTTCTGATTGGTTGGGTTCTCACAGCATTTTATTTCAGATACCATTTTTAAAAAACGTGCAGCGACAAAACGGTTTGAATTTTGTTCACTGTACTTCGGAAAATCGACATGAAGTTACAGAGGAAAAAATGGTACTGATGGCCTGATGTCATTGTTGTAAAAGTCTCACACAAAAATGACATATATATTTTTATAAGTATTTTAGTGTTTAGACTGCAGTGGAAACACAGACAGCAACAGACTGAAGGAACCTTTAGTTCCTAGAAAAGTTGTTCCAGTAAAGGTTTGGGGTATTTTGGGTGGAAATGCAGCAAAAGGTTCAAGGCTGGATCAGCCTGTTATATATTTATACATTTTAACAACTTGATCACCAGGACCAAGATTTTTATGCATGAAGTACCTGTTTCTGTTTTGCATTTCTTTTACTTCGTACATCAGTTCATCAGAGGCCTACAAATATCCAGTAAAGATCTGATCCGATCAAAAAAGAAAACCGAGCAAAAAAAATCCAGCACAGCTGATGTATTTTCACATCAAAAAGAGATTTACAGTATTTTATGACGTTGTTAATGTTGCTAAACATGACAGAGTCACTTTGGGCCAAGAAGAGTGGTTAGTGGTTAGTTAGCCTCCCCATCCTTTTGTTTGTTTGTTTTATTGTTGGTGGAGCTACTGTGCCTTTATTTCTCCAACTAAACAGTGGAAATGTGGACAGGAAATGGGTCCACAAACATCCAGCTGTGGTTAAATTGTACATGTCTTAAACCCTCAGGCTACCATGATGTCTTACAAGAATGTCTGCAGGAAATCCAAAATTATTTTGAGCATATCTGTCTGAGTATGAGACATTTCGAAAACATAAACAGTGGAGGGGACCTGTGGGTGCCCCTCTCACACTCTGGAGTCGTCTGGTTTAAGTGAATGTGTAGCTCTAGGTCAGCAATTTGCATCATTTTGACCTGTAACCCTTCAAAACCAAGAGCCAAAGAGTCATTTTTTCCCTTATTTTATTCGATAGAGTTCTAAAAAAATAAGTTTCCAATTATTTATTAGTAAAAAAGTAAAGATTTCAAAACCATTAAAATTGGCATATTTTTGTATAACAGCAATATGTTCGCTCTGCTTTTTTTTTAGTCATCTCATTAATCCTCAGATTCATCTTTTGACCAAGTGTGAGGCCCCTAACCTGCTCCAGGCGAACCTACCTCTGACCTGGTGCATTCTGGGAAAAGCCTCAGCCCTCCCATTACCAAAGAATGGGATAAGTTGTATTGAAAATATAAGATTCACAAGTTCAGGACAGAAATTGTGCCTCTAAAAATACCACAAAATTCAGAAAATTACATTTTAATGACAGCGCATGTAAAAAAGGCGTTGGAATTTCACCAAATTAGTACAATTTGCTCAATTTAATGTATCAAGGGGAAGAAATCATCATAACTTCTACAGTATTTGTGCATTATTCAATCATTAATGTCATCTGTTTCTCAGTTTGCACACAAACACCGTCTGACTGCATGTCAGCCTGTCTGATCCATCGACAGACAGACAGACAGATGCAAACCTGTGAAAATGAACCTTACAAACACCCACACACACACAACAGCTCCACCCACACCCTTGCTCCCCACCTCCCACCTTTATCCATCATTACCTACATCCTTCCCTCAGTGTGGCTTTGTGAGCCATTAGCCTTGTACCTTTTCTCTTCGCTTTTCAATATCCGGTTTATTTTTAGCCGGCAGGGCACAGAACAGGGGGGCAGAAGCTTTTCACAAGAGCTCTTTAGTTGTGTTCAGAGTTCTGTCTCCCAAGGTCCCTGGATTATACTTAGACTCACAGGAAAATACGGGGACAATAACTCGGTAAATAGCCAGGATATTTCTATTGAGGATGCAGCCCGCCATGAGAGGCTGCATTATACTGTGAGGAGATTGAATGTGTCTGTGCTTAAGGATAAGATCTGTATCAGAGTACATTCGGAATGCAGTTTTTCAGCTAAAACATCCATCATTTCAATATAAGAAACAAGAACACCTGTTTTATTTTGGAGATAATTAAATTTTTAATATTTATAGTTGTATATTTATATATAAAACATGTGTCCTCATTGAATAATTTGTCTTTTTATTGTTTTTTGTGAGACTTTTGCTCTCATAGTACTGTACTGTGACATACCAGCACAGACACTGACTCTTTCTCCCCACAGTAAGTTGGTGCTGATGCGGGGTTGCCATGGTGACGACGTGATGTAGATGTGTTACATCACGAGAGGCCTCCTAGCAGCAGATCTTTCATTGAGACTCCCTCTCTACCTTCCCTCTCCCCCGTTTCTCCCTCGCTCCCCTCGATTAGCTCTCAGCCTCATTCTCTGACAAAAGGTCAAGCACAGATCAAAAGACAAAGACGGAGGACCTGATATCCGGATAAATTTCACATTTTGCGTCAGCTTAGGCTTTAATCTTAATGTATATTGCTCAGACATATGTGGTGAGGATGAGGAGCTCGAGCAAGGTGTTGCATAACAAAAGCAGCGAGTGGGTGGATGAGGGTGAGGGAGGAACAGATGTGCTGAATGAGCTTCATATCAGCCAATAAATCACATTTGTACCTGATTCTTTTCTCAGACTTGGTCCACTTGTCCTCTCATCGCTCACTGTCCTTGCTCAAAATACATTTCTATTGACCTGACGTTATGATACTGATCATGTGACGCCACTCACATCACCCAGTCTATGTCATTAAAAGTCCCCTGCAATTAACTGATTCATTCATTCTGGACTGTTTCATGAATGGATGGGGTCAATGGGGGCTGTGGTCTCTTAATTTGTTCCTTTCCATTTTTAGCGCTCCAAAAATACTTTGAAATCACTAACGAGATGTGTATGATGTCAACAAGCTGGACACAGGTGACAGACTCAGGACAAGCTCCTCTTTTCCAGCAGCCTTTTGTGGATATTATCATTATATTGGTTTGTTGATTAAAATGTAATGAGGAGACTTAAAATCACGGCCAAATTGTTTAAATGCTGGAAAAGCCTGATTGTTGCGAGAATTAGAGATTTGTTTATTTCAAGAGAAGCTGTAAAGGGTTACTGGGTAGATATGAGGCTCATGGGGGCAGAAGTACAGTATTACTACATATATTTACTTTGTCTCTTTTGTACTGGAATCGCATCTGTATATCCTTTTTCTACTGCTATACAATTCACTAAATCTCAGAGTAAATACTGTTGTGTTTACTCCACTGCTTTTATCAGACAGCTGTAGTTACTTTGCAGATTAAGACTTGACAAACAAAGGAATGTGATAAGGTTATATAATATAATTATCTTTGACAGATTATGCTTCCAAAACACACATATTGGTTTTGAAATGAGCTCAACCTTAATGACATATAACCTCAGAATGCTTCCTTACATGCTTTTACAGCAGGAGAAACACGACATACACACGACAATAAAACTGTGACAGCGACCATTATATTGTTTTTGTATTTGAGACTCATTTTTTATTGTTTAGGTGGGCAAAAAGTCATCCACAAATTAACATACAGTATATTATCCTGTATTATGACATTACTCATATTTGTGGAGTTACAGTTCAAACATACAATATGTGGCATTTCTACATTAAAATATCTAAAAATTTCTTATCTTTGTTGTATATTTTGTTAAATCATGTAGTAACGTTATCCCAGATGTTTCCAACAGTGTTCAAACTCAGAGAAATCCAATTTTTTTTCAAAGTGACTGCACGTTTCATTTTGCCTCCAGTCAGAGAGAGCAAGAAGGAAGTCAGAAAACTTGACTTAACGCAACATGAATGAAACTTTTATCTATAACCTCGTATGTGAAAATTGCTGCCTGAGTCAGTCAGACAGAGTTTCATCTGCAGTGATGGACGTTTAACACTGAAATTTAACCAATACCATGATCTCGCACTACTTAAGGACGTCATCAAATGGCGTCTTTTATTTTTATTGTTTTGATAGAGAGTCCCCTAGTGGCAGAAATGACAAGTTGTAAATTTGAACCTCAAAGAGGTGAAACATTTAACAAAAGATTACACACTGATAAATCCTGATGGACTTAAATCGTACTAAGAAGGGTAGAAGTGAAGAAAAAGTAACATCAATACCAATTATAGACATATA
>JAQMCX010000058.1:15488415-15568492 GCA_029814765.1 Acanthurus leucopareius | reverse complement strand
TTATAGACATATACCATAAGTTAGTAATTTTATTGTATTTATTCATATTTTGCTGCTGAGGGCTTTAAGACCACAAACAGAGGTAACGTGTCATTTTCTGCAGTGAAAAATTGAAACATGTCATCACCTTAAAGTCTTTTTTAACTCTTTGGAGCCCAGGTTGAGTTTATGTTTGACACCTTTTTATCTGTCCAACACAAACTCAGCTGTAAATTTAAAACCTTGTTAGTTTACCAAAACATAAAGCTGACAAGAACCCAAAAACACAAGAAAAATCAATTACAAAGACACCTTAAAAAAAAAATAATAATGGAAAGATCTTGGTTGTTTTATTGTTTATACACTGGAAAGATGTAAGAAATAAAATCTAAAGTACATTTCTTCTCAATTTATCTGCACTTATGTAACTAAAAGTTATGTTTTTGTCAATAAGCATGCAGACAATTTTAACTAAACTGACTCTTGAGTGAATTATCATCAAACAGGGAAAATTACAGGACATACCATGCTAACAGAGCCATGTAAAGTTCATTATTTGAGCCATTAAATAGAGTCTGGAGCGTCCAGGAACTCAAAGTATTTTAACATTCTGGTATTGATAGTTTTACTTAAGCAAAGGATCTGAATACCTTTTTAACACTGGCATATTTACAGAAATGGACCTCTGCAGACTGTCTGGTTGAATCCACAGTGAGTTTTGTTTTTTTTTTTATCTCAATTCAACAGAAACGCCTCAGCAACCCACATTTCAGCTAAAAGTCAAAGCCCAAATATCCGTTTAACAATCAGCTCGTGTTTTGTGATTGACAAAATTCCTCTCCGGCTTCTGCTCCCTGCCGCTCACATACCCTCAAGTTTTTCACTTCTGTTATTTTTCTCAGGGCTGAATGTCTTTTCAGCATAGGTCCCTTTTGCCGCTATACACCCACACACCCATAGCAACACGTTGTCGTTTCTTGGTAACCACATTTACGCAATGAGTAAAGAAATTGAAGGTAGAGTAGGCATGGATAAGGTCTAGCTTAGAGCCTTATATAAATCTATCCAAGGCTCTCATGTAATCCAGTATGTCAGCTGAAGTTTGGTTTGTTTGAACGACAGAGATGCTCTTCAGGTGCAGCTGAATCTCTGCATGGGAAGTTAGCAACATGATGTATGTGCAGTCGTCCTCTCAGACACCTGAACAGTCTTATTTTTAATTACACTGCTGTTAATCACTGACATGTGACCAAATATCCTGCTCGCTGCAATAGCCTGCACTAAATTCCCAGGGTGTTGGTGGGAGATTACGCTGACTGGAGGTAATGAACATGCCCAGCAGTTGAACTTGTAATTGGACCAGACTGATAAGCTAATTATTTCTAGAGCTAATGAGAAAAGACCCCTGTTGTATTTAAGGGGGGGGAATTTGGGGATTCACGTGTGTGTGGAGGTCACTTGTCGTCAGACAGACAAAATCCTGCACAACTTGTTTCTTTAAAATAAAAAATCCAATCAAAACTACATATGATAAAAAATGTCAAACCTCTTGGGGGGGGGATTGGCCTCACTAAAAAAAATCTGAAAAACTATTGGATGGATTAACATTCAGTCTTTAAACAGACTTCCATGGTCCCTTGAGGACAAAGTTTGCATTTTACTGCCATGTAGTGAGGCACTGACTAAATGTTTTATCGTTTATCTCTTTTTTTCTAAATCCATTTTGCTTTTCTGGTCAGTGGATGTGTGTCCTGTGCAGTCCATCAACTGTAGTCCTCAGTTTATTGCTAAAATGGACAATAAACAGTGACACTGAAGATCTATCTGACAGTTTTTCAATCCAATTTGTGTTCATTTTCTGCTTTAAATACAAATACTCAAACAGACTCCTGTTTTCCTCCTGATCTACTCTGCCAGCCCTGCTAACTGGAAGACTAACCTCTGCAGTTCAAGTACCTCAGGTTGGGAAACACATTATCCAAACGCAACCATGAAGACTTGATGTAACACCAATGTAACACTTTTATTCAAGGCAAATCCTCTGATGGCTTTCACCTACAGGCCTTTCACCTACCTATAGATTACATACAGAGATGGGGTTTTTTTTTTGCATTTCTTACTGCCTCCATGGAAAAACAGATATTTTGTAACATTATTTGCAACACAAATTATGACCTAATGTATCATGCATCCACACATGAAACTGATATGATTGTTTATATTGTATTGTGTAATTGTTCCCCCTCTCTGATCAGCCGCTCTCTATATGTCTTGTATATTCAAAGGAGAGAGAGACATTTCCTGCCTCATGCCCTCACTAATTTACACTCAAATCACACGGCCCTCTTTCTATTGTGCAGCCTGTTTTTGATGTTCTTCAGATTCCACTGCCCGCTATTTTCATTAATGAACTAATCTCAGTGCTCGAGGGGGGGGCGTGGGTGGAGGGAAAATGACACTCCACCTCACTCTTTCATTCATAAATATAATACCTGCATTGTGGTGTAGTGGAGAGGGGAGGCTTCGTGAGCTTTTTGTAATGCACTCAGAGGAGATCAGAGTGTCAGACCCGGGGAGTAGATTTCACCTCCATCATGGCAGCATGTCTTCAACTGAGGGACAAAAGGGATTGTAAAAGGTGTGTTTTCTGTCTGCCATGTTTGTTCCAACGTACCGCAGGGGCTGGTGCACTCTGGCCTGCATGGGCCTTCGTTTTCTCCCTGCTTCCGGTCCCACGCCGTCCCCCACTGCGGCCCACAGGGCATGGCTTGCCCAGAAATGAGATCATACCCGAGCAAAGTCGCCAAAAAAAAATGAGGCCCAGGCACTCCAGCACTCCCCTCTGCCACCCCAAAAACACTCCTCCCACTCGTCTGTGTGGGCAATGCCACTCTCGAACACATGCTCTCCTATGTAAACACCCACACCCTGCACACACATATACACACAGCCACACGCATACACTGACACAAACACTGACAAAGACACGCAGGAACATGTAGAGTACATCAACACACTCATATACACTTACAGATACACACACACACACACGCACACTCCACTGTGCTCATACAGTGTCCATGGACGGATTAGGAAACAATGGGCGCAGGGGCAGAGATATGTAAAAGCCCCCACCCCCCACTTACATAAAAGCAAGACATCTCAAGTGTAACACACACAAAATAACTACAAAAGCTTTCTGTCTTTCCCCGATTATCTTGTGTCTATTTTTAGTAGTTTTGCATTTATTTTTAGTAGTTTTGCGTTTCTTTGTGGTCTTTTTGCGTCTATTTTTGGTCATTTTGTGAATCACTCTGATTGTTTTGCATTTATTTTTAGTCATTGTGCATCTCCGTGTTCTTTTGCGTCTCTTCATGGTCAATTTTGCCTTTTTGTTTCTGATTCTGGGTTTTTGGCCAATTTTTAATTATATTGCATCTCTTTGTGGACATTTTGTGTCTCTCTGAGGTCGTTTCACAGCTATTTGCACTTACTGTTTCTCTATAGTTGTTTCTCATCTCATTCTTCAAGGTTTACATCTATATTTAGTCATGTAGCATCTCTCTGAGGACATTTTGTGTCTATTTTTTGTTTGCTTTGTGTCTCTTTCAGTGACAGTTTGCAGGTGAAGCCCCCTGGGTCCCTGAAACCACTAGGTCCTTTTAGAAATCCATCCATGACAGTGTCATCCTGTTTAAGGCTGGTTTTCTGTCTGTCTGATTGCCAACAGGAAATGCCAGGGGACTGGTACACTCCCCTAAAGTAAGCACACACACACACACACACAGAAACACCTCCTACCCTACTGCTCTCTTTAACACCACTAGGCCCTGTCATCTTTGTTCTTCATCATTGCAGGATGCAGAGTTATGCAAGAAAAAGTCTGAGCTGTGCGACATATTTCAGAGCGGAAAAGCATCTCCGTGCTGTAGTGGCTCTATTGTGGATTATTTTTTGAAAAGTAGACAAAGTTGCTGTCACTTTTTCCTCCCACAGGTGTATGAGTTCATGGAAAACGGGAGAAAATGCAGGCTCTCTAGTCAATTAGGTTATAAAACCAACACTCTCTCCTCAGGTTGTTGCTATTCCTGGACTGCTGCTGTGACAGGAGATCTGTGATCTGCTGCCTCCTGGTGGCTGAATGCCGTCTGCTCCGATTACATAAAACAGGGCTGCCTGTGTGAGTCATCACCCCCCAGTGAGGACAGATGGGAGGTGTGTGTGGTGTTTGTGTGTAGGATTGGGCGGAGCAAACAGCAGTGGACTGTGAAATAAGGGCTTTCCCCTCTCTCTTTTTCTCCCTCTCTCTCTCTTTTTCCTTAGTTTTTTTTTGTGGGTCAGGAGAATCAGTTAGCACACAAGTGAAGTGCTGTGACAGTAAAAATAGAGCGAAGGGCTGCAGAGCTTCAGTCGTGTTTATTTCAAACTGCAGAACATGTCTGCCTTTCCTCTCTTACTTAAAGACATTAGGAGGATTTAATCAGCCTCTTGTTGTCACAGAAATGAACATTTATAGATTTCTAATGAAGACAAATCAAAGCAGAGCATTGATCTTTCGGTCTGTTTTGTCCATGATGCAGTTATGCTGTTTTGCTAGGAGACCACAGGCTGCAGTGGAGGGCATTTTTTAGGAGAGAAATTGTAATGCTAGCTGTTAGCTTGTTGTGAGCTGGTGATGATACAGAAAGATGAGCATATATTTTGCAGTTGAGGGCTGTGCTGAGTGTGTGGGTGCAGGTAAAGAGCGGGGTGGATATGAGACGCTGGAACTCAGTCAAACACTGGTTACCCTGCAGACTGCTAAAACACTCACACACGACTTCATATTCAATCCACTCTCCTCTTATGTAACAAGGGAAATTGTTAACTGATGAAGCTAAATAAACAGAGGTGGTGGCTGGACTACTAAGAAGAAGCCATTTATATGTGTCTATACTTAAAATATGTCAAATATTGTCAATTAATGTTAGATAACATTAAAAATAAAATAATAAAAGTTACAATTTTGAGCCAAGGTGACAGAGTCAGAAGGTTTTTTTTGGGTATCACCTGTATAAAAGCCAAAGATGTTTAGTTTATAATGATATAAGAGAAGCAAGAATAGTCAGTCGAATAGTCAGTTAGTGTTTTAGCTCTGAATGTCTTTGGAGGTTTCACAGGAACTGATGCAGCAGAATAAAGAAGAACCATAAGGATGCACTTGTAAACATTTTAACTGCGACACAGCGACTAAAAGTATGTTGTTTTATTTGAGTTTAAATCTTAGACAAAAAAAACAAAAAAAAAACAAAAGTACAACATGATCAGCAATGTGACAAACCTACAAAGGGCAGTGAGGGAGAGCCTGAACATAGGAACGAACAGTGGAGGGTGAAGGAGGAGCCTGGATACTGAGGTCTGATCTGAGTGGTTACTGAAACGCGTCTGTCAACAGGAAACACGGCCGACAAGAACAAAGTGACAAACAGAGCTGAGCCGAAGATAAGGATGTAAACTGGTGAAAACAGATTAATCAAGTGGCACTGGGCGTGAATCACTCCAGCTGAAGGCAAACTGAAAATATGCCACACAGATTTGTTATCACCTTGAACAGATGTGAGGAAAGGAAATCTTCAGAGTAAAATCCCATTTTTTTTATACACACTGACCACAGAATGATGCTGTCAGATAGGTGTGAAGACAAAACAACAGTAAACATGATATAAGAAACAGAAAAACTGATACACAATAAACAAAAGGGAACAAATTTGACTGGATAAGTTGTTTTAAGGCTGTTATTTATCTTTGAGGCACAAAATGTATCTGTTTACTGCATTGTATCCTGTATTATACACTGTATTGTCTGCATATTCATACATGTAATATAGTGGACTGACGACAATGTTTGGCTCTCTTTGGCTGACTGAGTACAAAAGAGTGTAACATCACAGTGACTGGTTTGACCTACAGCTTAATTTTCCTTCTTTTTGCATCTGTGTTTCCTCCCAGTTCTCTCCTTCTGCATGTCCCTCCACTCTTCTTCTTCTTCTTCACTCTTCTTCTCCTTTAAAAGGTGTATGGCCCGACGTAGATGGAGAGTCTGAGGGCGGAGCTGGTCTGATAGCTGCCCTGGTAGCTGAGCAGAGGGTTGACTGACACCATCTCCAGGTCCAACGTGTACTCTCTGGGCCCCGACACGGCACGGGCGAGCACCAGCATGGCACTGATATTATTGATTTGCTGAAAGAGAAGAAACGAGTATTTTTGAGGTTGAGTTATTCCCTTTCTCACCCAGAATAAGGTGAGATCAGTACCACTTTCGTTTGTGGCCATTAAAGGTGCAATGTGTGTGCAGCTCTCTTTGGCTGGAGCTTTAGCTGGTGTTAGCATGTTAGCTCAGTTTGTTGTGCAGCTGGCAGTCATGTTAGCTAATCAGTTTAACTTGATTAGGGGCTTAGAAATGAGTGTTGGTGCAGCAGCCTTCCAGTGAACCCAGCTGGAGTCGACTGAGGTCAGAATGACAACAGGGATTACAGGACCAAAGTGACTTGTAGCTCTGACCAGGACTCTAAACCTGGGTAATGCAAGGACACGGCTAACAGGGTCAGGAGAGGCATGAAGCAGGAGAGGAGTGAGAGGATGGTCAGGCATCAGGAGTGATGATTTTCACATCTAACTCAGTATCAAGAGTTTATTTTGCCAAAAGCAGAGTTGAGGAGTGTTGGAACAGTGGAAAGACAAAATGAAGATAGTTTTGATGCATTTATTTTATTCTGTCGGGTCAAGTTTGAATTAAGTGTGTTGTATGGTGAGTTTACAAGGCAATTAAACTTGAGACAGGAAAGGGGCTAGTGGGTTAGCATGCTAACATCAGTAGATCTCTCTCTGCAAAACAATATTCAGTCTTTGAAAAATCATTAAAACAGTTTATTCTTCCAATTCTGTGGAGAATGTTGGTTTGTTTTTCAATACTTGATCATAAACTCTCAACATAGTTGGCCATTATATCAGGAATTAACGTTAAGATGCCCTCATGTGATTTAAATAAGGTGGGTTACAGAACTCTTTCTTATAGTAACTGGGCCTCAGAAGATGAAAGTTCTTGATCTCCTTTTTTAGTATTTGCATAGGTGTCAGTTCTCACCCTGATGTAGAAGTCTCCATTTTCGTCACCAGAGCGGATGCGGAAGGTGTTGTAGGCCCCTGGAGAGACGCTGGTGGCCTGAATCTGGAAGATGTCAGAGGGGACGGAGCGCTCTGAGGTGATGCTCATGTAGCGGTGGACGATGGAGAAAGGCAGCTCTCGACAGGCAGGCTTGTTGACAGGACACACACAGCGGCTGGACACACACACACACACACACACACAGGGGAGCAAGAGTCAAGAGCTGCAGGGAAATATACTAATATTTGGTGCAGAAAAAGTCACAGTAGTTCATAAAATCAGCCAGCAGAGGGAGTACTTTGATTAAGAGGTAAGTTCTTCTAAATCTAAACAAATATAGCAAAGTAGCCATTTTTTCCTTCATGTTTTTTTCTCAAACAAATTTTATTTTACCAAATCATGTGGGATTCTGTAAATAGTGACCCACACCTGTTACCAATCCAACACTTGGTCACTCTGTAATAGTTTTTTTATTGCACTGGAGCATGCTCAAAAAGAAAACTGCAAGTTGGACTCATATGTGGAAAAAGTATTTGGGGTAATCTTGCAGTTGAGCCATACTCCATACAGGGGCTGATTATACTCTGAGCTGATGGCCAGCACATATTTGTGTAATTGGGACAAGGTGTGTGAAAGTGCCTGTTTGTATTTGAACACACACAAGCTTTCATGAGGTGTCACTCACTTCTCAGACACTTGTACATAAGGGTCTTGGCAGCGGTTTGTGTCCACACACTGGTATCCTCCGTAGATATTCACACAGGTCTGCGTGTTAGTGCACTGATGTACACCTGTTTCACATTCATTTGTATCTGCAGAAGAAAAACAGCTCATGGTGTTGGATCGAGCAGGAACACAACAAGAATAGAGCTGCTGTCAAATGATTAAGTATTGACTCAGTGCAGCATTTGTGACTCTGAGAGCACAGAGAGGTAGGTGTTTGGTTTTCGGGAGGAAATGGAGGCGGGTGTGCTTACCCTGGCATTGTCTGGTGCCTTGCAGCTGGTAGCCTTCTGGGCACACGCAGGAGAATTTCCCCGGTTCATTGACACACTGGTACTGGCACAGGTAACTGGAGTAGCTGCACTCATCGATGTCTGTCAAGTTGCAAGTTTAGGTTTTATTACTGCTCACAATTAAAAGTAGGACTGGAACGGAAAATTAAGCAAATTGGCACAGAGACTGGAAAGTTTGTTGTTTTTCTCATATGAATCCTTTTTTTTTTTTTTTTTTTTTTTTTAACAGACAGGCAGGGTAGATTTCTTACCATTGCAGGCAAAGCCATCAGGACCCAGCTCGTAGCCCTGGTCACAGCGACAAAGGAAGGTGCCGTATGTGTTGTAACACCTCTGAGAGCAGGGGGCACCCATGTCACATTCATTCACATCTGAAATTAAATGCTGAAATGTCACAGAGCACACACACACAACCAAAACGTTTTACAACTGCTGGAACAAAACCTTGGACTGTAAACAAAAAAAAAAATCTGAAAGGACAAAGGCGAAGAAAAAAATCTTTTTTTTCCATTAGCTTGTTGCTTAATGATGGACTCTGACATAGGCACACAACTCCTATTTTGGATTTTAACACAGAGGTTTTTTGTCTGGCTGGTTTACTTCGTTGGACTCTGATGTAAAATAAAACAGTGTTACCAACTGTACATCTGTGCCAAATTTAGCAATAGGTATCATTACATAATGTACAGCAACTTTTGCCAGGTCACTGTCAGTCAAATATAATCAAACAACAGCTGATAAGACAATAAGCTAAGCTTCTCTGAGTAACACCCTTAATACAAATGTCTTCTTTCCTAAGTCTTAACTTACACTGTTACCCATGTAGTCATGACTTTTTAATATTGAAGAAAAATGTATACAATCTCTGATATGGCATTGAACCTGTGCAACATTATCAGACTTCATGATTGACATTTTCTTTGCTTTTTCCATCCATTCCTCTTCCTATTTTAAACCTGGTGCCTACATTACCCACAGTGCAACTCAACCACTGAGGTAAGTTTATTTCTATTATGCTAGAGCCAGCCACTGTAGCCTTGAGCTCTTAGTCTGAAGCAGAGATGAGAAGTGGGCTGCAGAGGTCTTGTAATCTTACTTCTTTTTAACTCCACACCCCCAGAATTTTTTCAGTTTCAGACTTGTAGTTTTTCAGTCTAAACCTATGCTGACTAAAGTGGCATCATTTGAAGCAGATTATCTAATTTCTCACAATTCTTTCTGGAGCCACAGAGGCTTTTTACAGCTGTTTTTTCACATATGCAGTAGTTCTCCCTGACACCTGTAAACCTGTAAAATATTTCGAAAACACATTTTTAAAGGCTTTAATGTTTGTCAGACTGTTTACAAAGGATGAGTCAAACCTCTGAAAGGTTGAACTAATTGGAAGCCATCAGTATAGTGTGCAGAGTTTTTGCTTGATTTCAGAAACAGTCCATACAAAGGCCGAGTCTTATAATAAGTTTTGGAGGACATCACTTACCGATGCAGGACCTGTTGTTCCCTGCCAACTGGAAACCAGGTTCACACTGACAAGAGAAGGAACCGGGGACATTGACACAGCGATGCTGGCAGTACCTGTACCTGCACTCGTCGATGTCTGAGAGAGAAAAACAGAGTCAGAGAGGAGCTTTCACATTCCAGCAGGTTATGAAGGTCACTGTTGCCATAATAACTCCAATCTTGGCCAAGTAGAAAACATTTTCCTGAGATGCAATATTTTCATCTGCTTAGCAACACAAGCTGATGATGAATTCAAATTATCTCACCGATGCACTCTGTGCCAACCTTGCGGTAACCATCTGGACACTGACAGGTGAAGGCACCCACTGAGTTGATACACTGCTGGCTGGGCTGGCAGTCATGTTCGTCTCGCTCGCACTCATCAATGTCTGTGTTTTAGGGGGAAGTGAAACAGGGACACACGTGTCAAAAATGTGGTTATTGTGAGCAAACACACCATCATTCAGCATGACAGGAAGATAAAGTGTGACTGCTGGAGGGCAGACGATGGCCACTCTGTTCCCCTCATTTGCACCCGACAGCTGAATACATCACATCATAGTGAATCATGTTTACTGTCTCATTCGGGCTGATGAACACCTCGCCGTCCTCGAGCACAAGTAGGTTTGTCGCTGTGAGTGCAGTTCTTAAACCACAGCAGCTGTTCTCGTGTGAATCTTCCAAATTCCTGCACTGTCTGTCTGCCCCCCCGTGGACTCAAACTCACTCACACCCACACAGATCGCACCAACATGATGCCTCCAGTCCCAACACCTGCTACGGCCACCTGTCCCTCACAGTCTGTGGCTGCCGACAATAAATTTACACAATCACACACACAGACACACACAAACATGCTTAATGATCACTCATCCTGTTGCCACCTGTCCATCTTCTACCCCCCCAATCCTAAAAACCAGACACCCACCCACACAGCTGTCTCCCTGCGGCTCGTAGCCCAGGGGGCAGAGGTTGGTCACAGTGGGTGTGATGGGGGGCTCCGGGGCTGGGATGACTGACGCGGAGCGGGGAAGACACAGGTACCCCCCATAGTGGTTGAAGCACTTCATTTCCCCTTTGCAGGCATCTGGAATAGTCTCACACTCATTTATGTCTGATGGGAAGCACAGAGACATCATTTTAGGCCATAAACGTACTTGATAGGACCAAAGCAGCAGCAGAGGAGCCATGAAGATGATCAAAACTGTTAATATACACAAGAATCAGATGGTGGGGTAAAAAAAAAAAAAAAAGAGCTTTACCTTTGCAATGCTCAGTTTGAGGATCCCAGTGATACCCATCTGTGCATTCCTGCAAAGCGCAGCAGAGAGAGAGAAAGGAAGTGAGAGAAAATGATGGAAAGAAAGATGTGAACAGTCCCTCTGAGCCAAGTAGTTGCATAATATATTCATAATACATAATAAATCCTCAGTAGTGGGACACGAAAAAAGAAACCAAGGATAGAGAGAGGCTTGTTTCCTCTGTATTCATGTTGGACTGTCGGGCCAGAAAGACAAAAAATCTGCTGCTGTTTAAGGATTTGTGACATTTTGTACTACTTAAGCCTTATGTCACCTCAGAAACAGAGAATTTAAAGCCACTGTTTGGAAAAAGGGTCATTATCATCCTTCAGAAAAATATACTGAGATGAAGGGAAAGAAAAAAAGGCCTAAAGAAACATGAAATTAAAGCTAAAATTATCCCCAGTTATGACTAAAGGAAAATGTTGGAACAAGGAAATTCGCTGTGGAATATTAAACAAGAAGATGAGGACATAAGGAATACACAGAAGAGAGGAGAGAAAGAAATCAAAGACAACATTTACACAAGAAGCAGTAATATTTACTGAAGAACGTTGAATGCATATTATAGAAGAAAGAAAGAGAAGATGCAAAGAAAAAGAAAGGAACGAGAGAGGAGAAAAGAAGCAGGGGGAGAGATTTGTCCATCCTTACCGTGTAGGTGTCACTTTCTGTAGGTGGCTGTGAAATAGCACTGCGGAGGAGCACAGACACACATATGCACACGCACAAGATTGACACACAAGCGCCCTGCATACTAATGCACTAATTTGTGGGAGACGGGACAGGAACACACGTAAAACATGCACACAAACACAAACACACACACACACACACACACAGCTAACAGACAGGTATCCGCTGCGGTAAAGATGAGAGAGGCAGCAGACTTTGTGATGTGCAGAGCAGCCAAGAAGTGGTATCTGTATTTCATAGAGAGACAGGGGAAAAGAAATAAAAAAAGGAAATATTAGTAACTCAGAAATTACAAAATGGTTCAACATAGTCTCAAAACACAGTGGTGCTGGTGCTGTTTCTGCAGCTGAAATGGATAAATCAACTTGGAGCAAAGGCACTACATCTAATTTTTTAAGAAGCCACTAAGACCACAAACAGTTTGCTTCTCAGACTTGCTTCACTGTTTGTCAGCCAAACAGTTCCCCCTTGATTGCAGCAGGAATAAATGGAATGAATCACTGCCATGTTAAAACATAAACATTGTGACATACTCCATCCTTCTGCTGAAAATAACAAAGTCAACATCACAGAAATACTTTGGTATTAGCTGCTCACAGAAAGTCCTCTGTGTCTGCAGGCTGACAGACTACAACTCAGGGGAATGACGGTCTCGCTGAGCGCCGCCTGCAGAGGTTCGCTTTGCTGCGTATCAGAGCAGCGATGGTGGGGAGCACGTAAATCTTGGCCATCACTCGCATGTTTCATAACAGCATCTCCTGCTCAGCTGCTTCAGTTTCCTCGATAAACTTGATTGTCTCTGTGACAAAGAATCTCTTTCTTTGCAGATGCAGAGCTTTATGAGAGCATCTGTGGTGGAAAGACACTAAGCATGTTTGCTCAAGTACTTGAAATCATTTTTAGAAACTTAACTATTTGCAGTATTTCTTCTTGATATTAGATAGTTATTAATACACAGTAAAATGTGCTTCAGTTGTACAAGCACCATTATCAACTCGTTTCACAACCAAAAACCATCAATTAGTAAGGCTTCTGATATGATACTACTCAAATTATATCTATTAACCTGTCATAGCACAGGAACATGTTATTGAAGGTGGGCGCCCTCTAAAAAAACTGGTGTTGTATGGAGTTAGGGCCATGACACAGAGACAATATGACCAAGCTTACCAACCACAAGCAGCCAACATCATGTCAAGCCAGCTGACATGTTGCTGTAAATAAAATAAAGAAGTGCAGAAAATACACTTCTCTATTCCCCACTGCATCATAATCAACTAAACAAAAATAAGACAAATTATCATATTATCTTGTTGGGGTACTTATTTTAAAACTCTGAACTCTGAAAGGGGACTTTAGGAGGGTTAGGGTTAGATGAGTTTTTACTTTTACTCTGGGTACTTTAAGTACACATTGCAAGTAAAATTACTTTTATCCAAGTAGAATTTGATATGCAGGACTTTTATTTGACAAAATGTGTTTTTTTTTACTGCAGTATTGCTACTTTTACTTAAGTATTTTAGTTCTTTTTCCTTAATGGTCTTTTATGCCATGTTCTGTAAAGTGTAGTATGTTTTTAGGTAGATTTATAGTAAATTATGTTTGTTGAGATTAACTGGGCTTTTCTTCCACCAGACAAAAAAATCATCCTCTAGTCGCTGAAAAGCTTTAAAATATTTAATCTGACTCCAAGCATAAACAAATTACAGATTCCTGCACTCACAGGCCATAAACTGAGAAAAGACAGGCCAATTTAAGGAATTAAAAAAAAAAATCTAAGCAAGTGCTGTGCAAAGTCAGAGAGCTCCAGTTAAAATACAAGACAGGAATTTATAATCACTGGCTGTCTATGTGCATACAGACTCGCTCTGATGTAAACTCCACAGGCCACATTTGCAGACATAGCTTATTGGTATATGTAATATGGAGACAAACAAAAGGCCACAGGGTGACGTGGACGCCCTCAAATACTCGATGGATGACATCACGGCCCGCCAATTCGTGACCTTGCATGGTGAAAAGCGGCAAAACATGCTTTCAGTCTGTAAGCGCAGACGGTAACACGTACCACTGTGCAATGAGACGGCCGCAGTACGTGACTTCTCTGAACTGGCCCACTGGCCACTTACAACCAACAAGAATGTGACCCAAAACCACCCAAAAACAAACTGACCATCAGGCCGAGGTCCAGTCACTCACTGGCTACTGAGCTTTGGGCAGTAGGGATGCATGGGTGTTGCCCCGCTCCTGCTGCAGATCAAGTGGCGGTGGACCTCTGGAATGCCCGTGGCAAGGATGTGGGCGCCAGTTCCCAGCTGGGATGCCCTGCCACGGCAGTGGTTCCCAGAGTATCAGGTTCTGGGAAACCCCCCATGGATTCACAGAAGGGGATAGCTGGTGCCAAACCTCCAGCCACTGCTCCCCTAACCCCTCATCTCCCCTCTCTGTGTAGGAGGATGTCAGAGAATGTGGCCAAAGTTCAGAAATTTCATTGTCTGGGTTTCGACTACAACTGACGTAAAGGAGCGCAGGCTGACTGCAATACGACATCAAGAGGAAAGATAATCTGCAACTTCAGTCATTTTTTTAAATCAAAATCCCAAATGTTTGGTGGTTCCAGCTTCAAAAACAGGAAGATTTGCTGTTTTTTTCTTGTCATATGTGATAGCAAATGAAACATCTCTCAGTTGTGCACTGCTTGTAAGACAAAACAAGACATTTAATAGCATCACTCTTGGCTCCCAGAACATGTGATTCACATTTCTTTCTAATTACTACACAAGAAATTATATAAAATCAATCCATAATGATTATGAAAGTAGTAAGTTGTACTGCCAGTTGAAACCTCAAATAGTTGCTGCTTCAATACATGTTGTGTACAGTGTTAAAAATAGCTCTCATGATAAAATAATTACAATCTAACATAATTACAAATTGAGGCTCTTGTGGCCTCAATAACAGCAGGCTGACCCATTTTGAAATTTACACAGTCAGCACAATTTAACAAGTAAGATGTCAGGCAGCTCATAAAAGTGACCACATGGGGACCTGAAAAAACACACAGTTAGACCACACACACACACACACACACACACACTCACACACAGAGTGTAAACTGCAGGATGGTCATGTGTTGTAGTGTATACATAACGAAGCTTTGTGTTGTTCTGCTCAGTTGTGCGTGGAGAAGCCTGAGAACATGGTGGCCCAACGCGCTCCAGCTGCGCTTTGTTACAGTTGTGGCAGTGAACCTGCAAATCCAAAACCAGGGGATCACCATCACGCACCCACACACACACACACACCCAACACACACACACACACACACACCCAATACACACAAAGCCTAAGACACTCAGTGATAGATAGTGGCCTGTAGGAGGAGAAATTCACACACTGCAACTATCCCTCCTGAGCCTCTCTGTTCTCCCAGAGGTGATCCTGCTCTGTCTCCTTGTATTAAGTGCGTTAAACGGCTGTGATGTATTAGCATGTGCACAATGTGGCAAAAGATGATGTGCTGCTCTTGGCGGAACAGCGCTCTTTCCTGTTGCTTTTGCAATCCTACCTGAGTCATAATAGTGACGTGGTGCTGTCACATGTCAGCCATTAAGACTTCAGTGTGTAAACTGTCATAAATTGCAGTTTAATAGCTCTAAGGCAGAAGCCTACAGTGTGTGTAATGCAAACAATGTTTCAAGAGAATTTTGTGTGAAAATGATCCTGAATCTGGCACCTGTTTCTCATACTTTGACTTCACTAAAAGTGTGTTGCTGTAGTTTTCCACCCCAAATGACCGAGCCGAGATTGTGACACTGACTTTAACTGTTGTAAAAGAGAGATGAGGCAGAAGACTTTTGCAACATACTGTACAATAATACATGCCCTGTGACTCATTGCTGCTTTTCCTGTCTACCCCCCTATTACAGTCTGAAAAACAGAGCCAAGAAGCAAACTACACAGACTGTGGGCCACGTTATCTTGGCTCTTGTAAGGAGCCAAGTGTAGCTGGGAGAGCAGAGCAGCGGTACAACTGTGACGTGTATGGCCTGTACCAGAAAAGTGGGTAAGAGACACTTCTCACCTCCCTTTACTTCTCCCTAAAAGTCTTGTAAACATGATAAGAAATCCACCAGTTCTCAATTTGACACAAATCTCTTTCAACATGGACATGAGACATTGAGGAAACAAAGGGAAAACTCACAGATTGATCCTTTCGGATGGGTCCTCTGACTCTGTGTCTCCCTCTGACCGGTGTGTGCTTCTGCTGGCTGCGGTCGTCCCGGCTGAGCTGGCGCACAGAAGTGGTCCCTTAAACTCCTGCCTGTCTGACCCTGAGAGAGTGAGTGGGGAGACCGACAGCTGGAGCAGCTGAACACATGCAAAGGGAGGGAGGGAAAGAGCAAGAGACAGAGAGAAAAGAGAGAAGGAGGAGAGAGGGACAGCCCATCCCGCCCCCCCACCCCTTGGCCCCCTGCACTGCCATCCTCCGCTCTAAAAACCCCCTCTCCCTGAACCCCCAGGATGCAAATTCCTGGTCTGCGGCCCAAATACCAAAACTCCAAATCCGTCCAAATAGCAGGCGAAACAACTCACAGATTCACACACTTGCCCCCCCATCATCTTACAAAATGCCCCTTCTTACTGGTCCCACAACACACCTGGTTTCATTTAAACTAAACCCCCGCAAAAGCCCCAAGCTCTCCCACCCTTTCCTCCCTCCCCTTTCCCATTTACCCCCCATCTATCTATACTTACCTCCCCCATCTTTTCCTTTTTTTTTTCCATAAAGCGACTAAAGCCCTCGCTCTCGTCCAATCTGACATGCAGGATATTTATAGCCAGGGAGAGAGAAGTTAATGGAATGTGGACAAAAATTAGAGAGTGGAAGACAGAGAGAGAGTGTGTGCGGAGACCCATTCGGAAAATTTGTCATCTTACTTCGCAGACTGAAGTGGTGGCACTTTCTGGGATAAAATACAGAAAATAAACTACATTCATTATTCTTGACCAGCGCAACAACTCTGCTGCTCTCTGTTTGGGCATGACTAATTCATTACTGCACGTGGAAATATTTCCGGCACTATTTATTCTTGCAAAATTTGCAGTCTGTTGTGTTGCAAACAGGTCAGGAGGTTGCTTAACTCGCATCAATCTTTAATAGTTTAAGACTGACTCAACTTAAAGTCAAACTTGAAGGTCAAATGAGTAAATGAGCAGCAGCTACATTTCTATTACTGCAGACTTAATTCTGAGATGGAAATACAATACACTGCAAACTGTATGTGAACCAGTATTAGCCCTTACAAGCAGTCATTTTTAGATGTACTAACATTTATATTTTTAAAGAGGACAATCGTGCTATTTTTACAATTATAGGAGCGATTACAGTGTTTTCCTCTTGTTCTTCCATATACAATCTGCAGAGTTGTCTTTTAAAAACATTTTCTTAACCTCAGACTGTTTATCTGTCCTGTCTTTCTGGGTGGTGGCATGGATGGCAGCTGTCATTACGGGGGATGTTTAAAGTCACACTGACAACCCCCTAGTTGGACCAACTGTGTCCCCCCTCCAGTTGGTCCTTTATTCCCATGACCACACACAGACACCTCACACACAAGCAGAGGAGCTGATTCATGACACATGAAATCTGCTGCTCAACATCTAAAACACTAATGTAAATGATAATGAGCGCAGACTGCTGAATCAGGGTTTCTCAAATTGGCCATCTTAACCCTTGCAGTGTGTTTCATATCGTCTCTCTTTGTATGTCGAATCTCCAGCCAACACTCAGGATCAGTAAATCTTGTCCCTTGAGTGGGTCAATGATGACATCTTTCCACGCAACAAAGCAAACGAAGCAATAATATGAAACAGAAGGGTATTTTGATGTAAAGGAGTTTATTATATTTACAAACCAAAATTTACAGACACAACGAGTGCAAACAGGGAGGCTGAGGGCGATAATGGGGCTTGAGAAGCAGATCATCACCATGATGAACTGGAAACAGAGAAAGCAAAGAAACCGAGGGAATAAGATAACAGCCTCAGCAGGGCAAACAGACAGAAAAAAAAACAGAGGGGAAGAGCCACAGAGAAGAGGGGAGAGAGCCGCAAAGAAAAAACCCTTCAGTCGTGATACATCTTGAAGATACAGCTTTTGATGACGCCCATGTATCTGTCCCACACGACCTGGTGTCTAAGGGGCAGAAACACAGAGACAGAAAGAGAGCAAACTGTAAGTGAATGGAGCAAAGAGGTACTGTAAGTCTTCTGATGAACTGTTGTTGTGAAATCTGGGTGAAGAGAGTAAATGAGGCAATCTTTGTCCACTCAGTGTAATGGGGGAGTCTATGTTTCTTTTTATGAATATCTCTTTGTTAAGCATGTAGTGGTGCAGGGCTGTGTAAACCCTTAACTACATTCCAGAGTGTTTGCATGAGAAACAAGGTAACTACAGTTTAAGAAATCAGGGGCAAGACAGGGTGACACCCACTGGTAGAACAGGAACGTCAATATTAAAACAGATTTTAACATGATTCGTCATGCTTGAGCAGCATTTAATGTTTGCCAAAGTTGATATCATTACTCGGTTATTGGTTAGTTTTCCCAAAGCTCTCTACAAAATCATGTCAGAATTTTTTAACATGAGGAGCCCCCTTGGGAATTGATAACCAGCGCAGGGTTGCTGTAACACTCCACCTGATAAGCTTCTACAGAATAAAAGCACATAAACTCACTTGAATGTGTCGAGTATGTGTGCAGAGTTGGTGTAGTGAGTGAGGTAGAGTTTCATATCTGCTGCAGTCCATCGGTCCGAACGACACGGCTCAATAAACTGGGGGAGAAAAAGGAGGGAGGAGACGTTACATCACACCTACTCAAAGGCAGACTTTAAAGTTGAAACTGGCCTCAGAAAAACTGGTTGAAGGAGCTGTCTTTGCTCAAAAACAGTGACAGTACACACCCTCTCCACAAGGTCAATGAAGAAATCTCTGACATCTTTTGTGTTGGTTAACTTTGCGGCAATGTTGACAAGGCCTCTCGAAAGATTCTACAAGAAGAAATTCAAAAATTCATTCAAAATTACTATTTTCTTTTATTCTAGAGATAAGTCAAAGATAACATTTAGGAAATGATTAGGGCATATTGTTTTTCACCTTGAAATTAGCCTCCATCTCATTAAAAGCTTTAGTCTTTCCTCTGAGAGCTGTGCAGACCAGACTGCACAGAGAGGAGAGAATGGAGAAAGAAGTTGGAAATAATAGAGCGTGAATGATGTTATTTTGGTTAAAAAGCCAGTCTGTTTTTCAGTAATCAGCAAAAACTTGTCAGTTTTTCTGTGTGCTTGTGTTACCTTTTGTGTTGATCCAGCAGATCCTTGTCAGTGATTAAAATCTTTAGTTCTTTCAGTTCTTGTAAAAACTCCTTATCAAGATCCACGTCCATGTCTTCCACCATGTTGTCTACAAAGAAAACTCAAGTCAGGCACTGTCAAAACAGTTTAAATGAGGTTTTTTCTTTTTACTTTAATCATGGCGTATGCTTTTTCTCACAATTACTGAATTTCTCATGACATTACCCAAACTCTTCCCAAACCCAAATAACACATTTTACTTAGAATTGGTTTATTGGTAAATTAGAAATTTAAAATTCAGCTGCATTCTAATAAAAGATATGCAAAACCTGAAGGACCTCTGGTGGTCAGTGGGTCTCACTGAAGGAGTCAGCACTCTTAGTGTTCCTTATTCTTAAATAACATACATATACAACATAACTTTTACATTATATATATATTTTAAGCCCTTTTATATTTGTCTCTTGTGTATTTTTGTTCATCTTGGTATTTACCATAAATCTTTTGTTGCTCAAACTAAGATACATTAATGAATTTCAAGCTGATTAATGTATCTGTTTAAAATGTCATTTAAAATGTTATATATGCCCCTTACATCTCAGATAAAAATGACTCTAATCAGCCAAAGGAAACACACGATATGACTCACCAACAGCCCCAACGGTCCAGTTGTTGATAAGCTGCCCAGCACAGAAAGCAAAGTCTTGAAAAGTGAGATACTGCAGCTTTCTTTTCCCTGTCTCAAAGCGATTGTTGGCAAAGAAAACAATGGCAGCATAATCCCTAAAACAGGCAGAGAAGCCAAGAAGACATTTTAGGAGCTAACAGAAAAAAACAAGGCAATTGGTTTTTGTTTGTTGTCTTTAACAAGTTTGAATATTTTGAACACTAGTCTATGCAGGTGCTGTTTCATTGGTCTTAGTTACCAACACAAATGCAAGTAATAATTAACCATGAAACCCACAACAAATTATATCTAAAGCAATACTTTAACCTTGGAAAATAAACCTGACGCAGGAAGGCTTCTTTCCTGTTTTTCCCACTGATTACCTTGCAAGCTTGTCAGAGAGAAGAAAATGCTGACGAATGTTCTCCACCAGGGGTCCTTTCAGCTCTTCCACAACTTTGAAAACACGTTTGAAGTTATCGAACTGAAATAAAACACAAGACACAGGAGTTTTGCTGAAATACTAACAAACGTGACGAGTGTAAAACGTGCATGATGGCCTACTCTGCTGACAGTCAGGTGCCTCATCACAAAAAATAAACTGACACAACTGCAAGAAAAATATTAAACGATGAAAGAAGGTAACTGAAAATGTTTAAACTGTCAGAAATTCTGCAAGACACTAAAACTCATAACACATATAAAGCAGCTACAATACAGCTAGGTTATTAATACAGACATCACAATTATTGCCAGTATAAAAGTGACAGTCAGATTAAGAACAAAACTAGATTGATTCACAATAAATATGAACAGTGTCTTTTCAAAGCTGCTGCAGACTCCTCTGATAAATTGTAAGCACTTTAAACTGATAATACAGATGACTGGTCATGGTGTTCAGCCTGCTTTTACCTGCCGTCGGCAACTCTTCAGAGTCACACTTGTCTTGGCACTGATATCATCCAAGTCCTTCTTGGTTCCCTTGGAGAGTTTCTTTCCCAGGACCTCACGCACAAATGAATCATCAAATGCATAGTATCTACACAAGGAAACATAGAGGGGAAACTTAGAATATACTTTGATTTACTTTATAGTGCCATGGTACTAACTGCCTTAAAACAATAATCACTTCACTCAAAGAAGACAATGACACATGTTTTAAATACCCTCAGATCAGTCACAGAAAAAAACATCAGTTGAAGACATATTAATGATAGCATCATAACTGCACCTCTCTATGAGGACAGCTTGTCGATGAGGTGTGATCTGGAACAGTAGCTGGTTGGCTAGTTTGGCTGGACTGTGCAAGAGACGCTCACACATCTGGAAAGTCCTGTACTGGTCCATAGTGTCACTCAGCAGAACATCTGCACTCGCCTCATACTCCTCCATTACCCCTCCTTCCATTCTTACCTTCACTGCATCATTCACTGTTAAAATGAAAAAAAAGACAAGCTTGGATCACAATGCTGGGATCTACTTGAGGAAAACATCTGGAAAAAAGGCTACTGATGTGGTTTGAATATTCAACAGCACTAAATCCCAACTGCGTTATACTTCACATTGGATAATATAAATGTGCAGGTGTGACTGTGAACGCTACAGAATATGAGCAGTTCATCATATGTTTCAGTGTGTTTTTCAGTGATATCATACATTTAGCGGTTTCCAGTCTTTTCATAATGTCAACACTTGAAAGGAGCAGGAGGTCTATAACTCTGTGACACTAACAGCTAACAGTCCTGAATCCAGATCAGGAATCACTGTATTTTTAATGTTTCTCACAAATATCATGTGAAAAACACAGTGTGTATTCTCAGTCTCCTAGACTGGGTGCCCACAAATATTTGATGTGACCCATACCTGTGTATCCATCTAGCCAGAGCTGGTACACTTCTTCATCCATGATAGTGGTGTTGCCCACGAACACATCGAGCTCCACTGCCATCTGCGTTCAGGCAAAGTAGCAAACACGAGTGGGTCAGGAGATGTTCAACATTTTTTAAGCTTATGGAAACATCTACAGTCAGGTGTCAGATTAGCTTAACGCTATTAAAGTGCCTCACACAGCCAGGGTAACGTTATACCTTGTTTTGAGTGTGTTGTCCCCGCCAATTCCAGGCACGAAGCTACAATCAAAGCTGACGTGTATTGCGTTAATGTCTATTTCCTTAACTTATACTTTCTTTCCATGGCGTCTTAGTTAGCTAACTTCCTCCATTTAAGGGTAACGTTAGCCTCCGATGCTAGCTATAACGCAAAAATTAGCACCGTCAAAGGAGACGAAACTGACAACTAAACAAAAGCACGGCAAATTAAGATCAAATCAATAAGCTGGTGCAGTCAGGTAACTTTATCAGCAAATCTACTTAAAAATATTAATGTCTACCAAAAGGTAGCTTCACCGCATTGCTATGGATGCGCAGTGTCAACAACAGCAGTCATGCAGCATGAACTTCCGGTTTGGTTGCGTCACAGGAAAAGCTGGCCATGCACTGTTATATCATAAGTCTCTTACAATAGCAAACGTTATCTCCTCTCTAAACAAACAAACAAAACAAGTAAATAAGTAAATCTGTGAGGACTTATTCAATTCACCAGCGATAATCTTTTATCGTTAAACTATTCCATTTTAATGTTTATTCTTATTTAATAAGCCTATTGTTTCACTTTGTCATGATAGACCTATGTACCCCTGTGTTTTTGTACTTTATGATCCTGCACATTTAACAGTAAATTTCTTAAGTAGGCCAACATTACAGGTTATTTTAAGTTTGATGAAGAAAGTTTATATTGTTTAAGTGTATTAAGGACGCGTGTGTAGTGAATCAAAACCTGGTGAACAAAATTTTAATACATCTATCAGTCTATCATTATCGACACAGATTGTTCAGACTGCAGCTTATTTTTTATAGGTTTGAGTTCAATACATATTTAGTTAATATTTTATTTATTTATTTATTTATTTATTTATTTATTTATTTTTTAATTTTGCTCTAGCCTCAGTTTATTACCAATGTCTCCCCTGTCAGAACTTCTCATTTAGACTCTGTGAAATTGTCTTAAACATTTTAATCTGCGTTTCTGTTCCGCTTTTTTGTTGCCTCTTAGCCACATTTTACCACTGAACACTTTTAACATTGAACACAATGAAATTAGATAGATTTCAGTATATAGGCTAGATTTTAATAAGAGACTGCTTCACTGATTGTTCAGTACTTGGTTAATGTACCATTATGGAAAGCATGACGTCAGAAATGTCATCATATTTCTAAAATTAAGGCTGCATATTTGCCTCTTTTTTTCTTTTCCTTTTTTTTTTGGTCCTAACCCTAACACTTCTTCGTTCTTCGTTGTGCCACTCAAAACCCTAAACCTAGGATGAAGGAAAGGTGTCTCTTGCGTTACTAGCAGAATGCCAAAATGAGGCCCATGGCCTTTTGCGACCTGCTGTACTGCCTACTAAAGGCCAAATGTGAGCAGAAAAGTCGGCCTCTTTTTAATCCTTCTTAGCAGCACCACAGCGGTTGCATGGGATTTCTTTACTGATAGGTACAACTGAGTGATTTCACGATGAAATGGGCAGATGATAAACCCAACTGACTCCATAATTTGGATTTATAGGTCCATTACAGTGTACACCGATTAAATTATAAGTAAGAAAGCAATAAATGGTCAGGGCAAAAAACAATAAGCGATTATGTTGAGAATGAAATTACAATACCGTCTCTGGCAGCCGGGCAGCAGCCCATTGCTGTACCTGCCCTTTTATTTGTGCTCTTAGTTATTTAAAATGTGTCGATCAGAGATAGGCCTAGGCCTCTGTATGAGCACCCACCACCCTCTCCTCTCCCACCCCTCCCTGGCCCTTGTGCTTGCATGCTGCGTGTACACAATCTGCTCTCTTTTCCTCCGGCGATTAATCTAAATAAATCCCTGCAAATCCCTCTCCTCACCCTCCCTTTCTGTGTTTCTGCATGTGTCCTTCAAAATCACAACATAAGGGAAAACGACACAGTCAACATGTCTTTTTGTCGGATCCCTCGCTGCACATCAACACTCTCATTTCTAACCTCACATGACACCCTGATTCCCTCCCCAGCTCCCCCTTGCACGGTTAACACCCTACATTGTTGTAGCCTCAGTGAAACAATGGAGGTGGGACAGAGGGCGGAAGGATGTGGCTGAATGCCTCAGCATAAACCCATGGAAAAAAGCCTGCAGTCACACTTTCCGCCAGTGTTCTTTGAAAAGGAACGAGTTCAGCAAGCCACTTGTACATGTAGGCTACACTGTACTGTACCGCCTGTCTTTATAGGAAACTCCACAGAAAGTTGTTATTTTTTAATGATTTGCAAATATTTGGGGATGGCAAGGATGTATGTATGACATTTAGTCTGTACTTTTAAAGCAGAGAAATTCTTAGAGGATATGACTTAGCACTCACTGACATTTCCTGTACTAGGACTACTTTTCTTCGAAAACTGTTCTTATCCTAATTTATATATATGATTTTGAATCCAAATGGGGGCGCACAAGCTCCTCAGTCAGAGAGCACATGGAGCAGCTCTTCATTCTTACATCTTGGTGTTTTTCTTAAGTAAGCTCAGAAGGCAAGAGTCAATTCATCTGGAACTAAGCTCGATACTATTTTGCCATTTACGACCATGCAAAATGTATGGTTTGCGAATGGCCGCTGAAAGCCTCAGAGGAAACCACAAATATTCCCGATTACTATCAAACAAACGAGTGAAAGCAGCAGTAACCGTGATAAGTGAAACTTCCGGAAAATCCCTCGAAATAAAACCAATGCTCTCAAGAACAACGAATGTATTGAAACCCGAGTAAAGCCTCTCAAATTAAAGTCAAAAAAGCAAAAAGAAAGAAAAGTATATTTTGGTAGAACAATTTCCCCATAGCGTCATTTTATCTCCTTTTTCGTCAAAATTACGCACTTCGCTGCTTTTATTTTGAAGGCCACCGATGATGGCTTCCGGTAGTTGTTCAGCTTGACCAGCAGCTCGCAGTTTAACGGAGACACAGCCGTGAAAGTGGCGGAGGCGGACATTGTTGTGGTAACGGTCCAGGCTCAGAGGATGAGCAGAGATGATGCACTTATTTTGAGCGGATAGAGAGCGAGACTGGATTGCGATTCCCTCTGTTTGGCTTTTAATCTGAAGAATGAAGCGTCTGTAAAATAAAAGCCAGCACCGTGCGGACTCATTCTCCAAAACAGCAAGGGAACGGAGTTCAATCAGCCGAGGCGAGCGAGCGGAGCACACAGTCTGATGACACGATGCCAGCGATGTAAAAATCACAACATCTGCAGAGTGTGCATCCGGCGCTGCTGGATTAAGCCTCCGTGGATCGACTAGCCTTTGTACTACATACAACGCAAAAAAAAGCCAACGGGGTGGTAGTTGCCTTTAAAACACTGCGAGAGGAGGTAAAATAAGGGCAGTTGTATTCGTGGAGGCCTCTGGAGAACAGACTGCTGTTGAGAGGATGACAGATTGACATTAACGAGGGTTTGCAATGCTTTTCCTCCACGACCTCATTAAGGCGTTATACATGGAGTACATGGGTTCAGCACAGAAATAGGACTGAAGTCACAGCGCCTTGAAGAAAGCCATCTAAATTAAGATATCACATGTTTCTGCTATGATTTGGCCTCCGGTGCTGTCGTGATTGCACACGACATCTGGAACACACTGGATGCAGATGAGGAAGATGATGTGATGCCTCTGTGTTGAGCATTGAAGCACCCAGCTACATCTCAGCGCATTTATTTCGATTCTCAGGTACCTTTTAGGAAGGCTCTAGGTTTTCAATACAAAATGAGTAGCGAAGGTGAGATAATAAACAGAGAACTGTCAAAGATGTCTGACGAGGATCTGCTGGCGTGCTCCAAAGAGGAGCTGGTGAGCCGGCTGCGTAAAGAGGAGTCGGATAAAATATCTGCTCTCATCCAGCGAGGACGGCTTATAAAAGAGGTAAATAAACAGCTGCAGGGACACCTCCTTGAAATTAGGGAACTGAAAGTCATCAATCAGCGCCTGCAGGAGGAAAACGTGGAGCTGCGGGACCTGTGCTGCTTCCTGGACGACGACCGGCTCAAAGTGAAGAAGCTGGCCAGGGAATGGCAGCTGTTCGGGCATCACGCAGCTAAAGTGATGCGGGAGGACCTGGGCGGTTACTTGAAAAAGCTCGCAGACCTGGAGCGCATGCAGGACGGGCTGGTGAAGGAGAATTTGGACCTGAAGGAGCTGTGCCTGGTCCTGGAGGAGGAGTGTGTCAGCAGGAGTGACTCCAGCCCCGGCGGGTCCACCGAGCTCAACCTGCCTTGCATGGTGGCCCGGGACCTGGGGGACGGAAGCTCAAGCACAGGCAGCGTGGGAAGCCCAGACCAGCTCCACCTGGTGTGCTCACCTGATGACTGATGAAAGGTTTATGTCAGCAGTCAGGCCTTCTCCGATTCAAACAAGGAACATGTAGAGCCGAAGAGATGCGATTGACAGAATGAAGACACAGAGACTTTGTCAGACAATACAAATTGAATTGGTGCAAAAAAGCATTAGGGCTTTCTGAATGCTGCAAAGATTTGTGTGCCATTAGGTTTCGACTTGACAAAGATTCTACAACACCCCTAGACATTTTCAGGACTTTACAAAGACATTTAATAGATGTTTGCCAGATGATAATGTATCTAAATTTTACAGTGTTTTTCTAATGACTCTTATGTTTTTGGGAAATTCTCCTTTTTCAGTGGTCTGTAGATGAAAAAAAAAATGGGACCAAAAAAGTGGGTCACATATATAAATTTATCTCATGCACTGGACTAGCCTACACTGGTAGAAGCCTTTTTTTTACTATTGCACTGGACAGCGTTATAATGGATCTTTAAATAACAGATCTAAAGATTCATTTCAATCCAGTTTTGAGCCATATTTAGTCCACTGAATTCAAATAGCACTGAAATAGATGAGTTGTGATGAAAGAAAAATATGAAACTATTTGATATCTGCTTTTTGCTAGATGCCCAATAATGTGTAATATTTTATGCACTCTCTTCCTCAGGATAGGATTGGAGTGCCATATGTGCATGATGATTGTCACAATTTGTACAGGCCTGTTAACCAGTCTGATGTGAGGGCCCTTCAGGTTTTTCTGTGGGTGGGGCTGCTGTGCATTATGCACATGTGCTTGAGCCTGGGCAGAGCCAGCACACTTGTTAAGGTTTTTGGAATCAGACGTGATAGATGTCCTTGGACCTCACTCAGAGCTGAGAAAAGTTCTGTCACTTTTTTAAAATCCAACTGGAAACTCTTTGTAACAAGCTGGAAGGTCTATAAGAAGTTTGAATGATTTCTGTTCTATCCAAAACAAGCTGTTTAAATTCACTTTTATTACATTTTTTTTAAGTACATTGTTGTTGTTGATGTTCAATTAGCATATCACAGAGTTTGTTTAAGTTGGCGATGGCCAGCTTTTTCTTCTGTAACTCCTGCTTTGTATTTACCCTGTAACATTAGAGATAATCTTAACTTTGACCCTTCTTTATCTTGGTTTATCTGTATTAACTAGCGTTACTAACCGATTTCAGTTTAAATCATAGATAATGCACATGGATTAGAAAAGATTTATTTTGTCGTTAGCTGATTATTGGTGGGCTATGCCTGTAGTGCATTGAAGAGCTTTAAATACAGTGGGTATGACACTTCATGCTGTTCTGACCTTTCTTTGTGCGTTTGACTTTGCAGAAACAAGCATTTACATTTACATGACACAGAATGAAGGATTGATTTCTGCACTTGTTGTTTTGACCTTCGTGTCTGAACCAACAGCGCTTGATGGATGTTCCCTTCATGTCATACAGACTGACGTTATGGATGTTCATCAGTTTTATTTTTGGATCCCGATTTGCACAGTCTGGAGAGCTGAAGAGTGCAGTAATGCTTTTACCCACTTAGTGATGCACAGGCATCCTTTGACAGCAGCACACGCACACATTTTTTTTCTCCCTCATACTCTCTAGCTCTCAATCCGACTCCCTCTCCATCTCTGTTTCTCTCTCCAACCCCATTTTAGCAATCCAGTGCCCTCTGAACCTTGTGTGTATTAGCAAGTGATTCACTTCATTTTTTGGAAATGGAGTGACAGAGAACACAGTGTTCACAGTTGAGAGGCATAAACCTGTCATTGGAGTTTGACAGGACATATTTCTGCCATCAAACCCTTTTAATGAGTGTCAGGAAAAGGGCTGCAGCTTGTGATTGAGCGTTTAATCTATAAATTGTTTAAAAAAAAAAAAGAGGTATGCCACTTACAATACCCCAGAGTCAATAGTTATTGACAAATTGCTTTTTTCAAGTCCAAAACACTAAGTTTTCATAAAGCACAGAAAAGCAATAAATTGCAGAAGCTGCAACTGGACAATATTTAGTTCTCAAACACAAAGTAGTTGCAGATTTATGTTCTCAGTTTGATTTCTAAATCAGGAGTATTGTGGTGTCTCAGTGTTAAGTTTACGAAATGTAAGAATGTTTTCGCACATTGAAATTATTAATTATCACTTAGAAATGTTGTTTTTTAGATGTGTTTTAGTCTAATCACATTCTCCTATTGTTTTTTTTTATCGGTGATATTACATCATCACAATTTTCACACAGTTATGAGCTGTTATTCTTTATTGTCAGGCAAGTATTACAGCTTTGACATTAAACAAAAGTAAGGCACTGCCCACCATAAGAGTTCATTTTTCAGAGAAAACATTACCCAAAATATATTACACTCTTTAAAATAAATACAAGATTATATAATCTATATTAACTCCTATGGCCCAGCCTTAGTGGTCAATAATTTGCATAGACAGTATTAGGATTCTTCAGAAATTCATACAAAAATATGAGTCATTTATTTTTAGGTACTTTTCCCTTGTTAAGGACATTTATAAAGTGTGACAATGCATTAAGTAACAATGTAACAAGTCATTTAATGTAACATTCAACTGAATTATAACTATTAATATATTAGTAGACATAGTAATCATAGTTATTTCCAAACAGAAATAATAATATTTCTAAATATATTTTTAGAGAATATACTCTGTCAATGCTTTCATAATAAACCTCATTCTACTTGAAAGATTTTAAATCAAGAAATATAAAGATTTTATATTCATATCAAAACTAAAGAGTGTAACAATCATATCCTGATAATGCCACTAATTTGCACCTCTAAGGCATAATCAACTCTTTATATAGATGAAATGAAGCAGATGCATGCAGCTCAATTTGAAATGTTCATCACAATCATTTTTTTTCATTTCAGCTGTGTTTCTCAGCGATCCTTTTTTTGCAGACAGCAGTTTGCTACAATGAAAGGGTCACCAATCACAGGGTGAGGATGGTCGGTGAGTGCAAGGAGTGATCCGATTGGTCACCACTGCTGCTGCTGCGGCGATGGGCTATCCCACAGGGCTGTGGGGCATGAGACTGTTGGACATTTCCCTGATGTGATGTAGCCTGGGATGTGATGGAGGAGCTGGTGTCCATCGGGGCCGAGGGATAGGTGAAAACCATACAGGCTGTGAAGGGCGTGGGAGATGGAGTAGATGTGAGAACTGGGGTGTGGAGCGACTCTGATTCAGTAGCAACAGCAGAGGCAGCTGATGCCACAGACTTGCTGGGGATGGTTATCTTAGGTTTTGGCTTCTCCATCTTTTTCTGTAGTTGGGTTGAGGGTCCAGGTCTACTGAACTCCTCTGGCTCCATTTTGATGCCTCCCAAAGAGGAAGTTGATGGATTTGGATCAGAATCTGAATCAGACTCCTCTATTTTACAAATGGGACGGTGAGCCTCCAGGACCAGCTCAAGCTTATCTCTCTCTTTTTGTAGTTCAGCTATTTCCTTCTGTAAGCGTGACTTTTCATCCTCGAGCTGGTCAGTCTCCTATATAAAGGGAAAGCAGAGAAAAACAGACATTTGTGTAAATTATCTTATGCCTGAATGAGACCAGTGCCTTGTGTTCAAGCATGAATGTTATGACATTTATGTAAAGTTCACTCACATTTTGCAGTGTTTCTGTCAACTCCCGACGGCGATTGCGACATTTTGCTGCTGCCAGTTTATTGCGCTCCCTTCTTATTCTTCGTCTCTCTATCTCTTCATGGGATAACTTTGATTAAAAAAAAGAGAAAAAGGAAAGATTTTAATACATGACACAGGTTAAACTAACAGAGTGTAATGAAGGAGTCAAACTCTAAACTTCATTTATTGTCTTAGGTTTGATTTTGCAATCTTGCTTTGGGCAAAAAACTCATCTCAAAATATCAGTTATAGACATGCTGAGAATCCATGATAAGCAACGTGACACAGGAGAAACACTACCACCATGTGTACGCTATGAGTCATCACAGTCATGGCGGCTGAATGATTTTGAACGATTTTGAAACATCTGAGCTTTTGTGCCTTTGTAGCCTGGCTCTGACTTCATGCGGCGCCCTACTGAATATTTGCTGTTCATCCAATATTTCCCGCCCTTTCGGGCTGGTGAGTCACAATCAGACCCCAGCGGTGACTCAGGTGTGAGTCACAGAAAATGACTTGCCCCTGTGAGTCACATGACAGTTCACTTCCTGTACCATGAAATTACAACTTCAAGAACAAATCTGATACAGGGATATGTGCCAACATGTGCCAACATCTGCCTGAGGAAATTTAAAAATTACACTGCATTGATGACGAGTGTCTCGATAGTTCTTTAGACTGAAGTTGCGTTGAACTGGATCACTGTAACATCTGTGACTTCTTGTTCTGACATGTTACCTTGCTCTGCTAACAAAAAGCGGATTTTTGCAAACAGTGTGTCATTTCATTGAGTCAACAATGACTCAAGTAAACATCACTTAAGAGCATAAACAGTGTGTGCTTTACTCTGGAGAGTAAATTTGCCTTTTTTTAAAATGATCCTGGAATAGAAAACATATTTAAATAATGATTTAAATTAAATCTCTGAACGATCTTATGTCATCCTCTTATTTCTAAATACATTCATGTGATGTGTAAGTCTAGATGAAATGACTGAATTGTGTCATAAAGTATGACAGGATATTACACACTAGTTACACAGAAATGAATGAGCCACCATCCCCACCTCACTATCAGCCACACGTTCATGGAAAATATGAATCCCAAGAAAGCAGCTTTGCTTTTCTCTCAGGTTGACAACTCTCCCTTTTTAAACTGCAGAAATGCAACTAATCTATAATTATCAGGATCTTCTCAAAAGATGGTTTTTGGCACCATATCACTCCATTAAGTTTCATTTACTTAAGGGCTACATTCTTACATGTTCATCGTTCCTGCGTCTTGTTGAAACAGTCACGTTTGCAGCGGCTCTAATGACTCCTGGTCTGAGAAGATGGGAGTGGGAAGGCTGTGGACCCAGCGGCCGTGCCCCTGAGAGGGTAGGGTAAGGAGGTGCAGGAGATCGTGAAGGGGCCGGTGGATGCATGAGGGAGGGCTGGACCAGCCACTGGAGGTCCTGGTTAGTTGTGATGGCATTGAGGCTTGGTACAAACTGACTGCTGCCAGCCATTGTAAATTTCTGGAAAAAGTTATTGAAAACATAATGAGGGTAAAGTTAGTGGACAAGCACTGTCATAGAAGACCCAGATCTGGCATGTGATCAATAATTAAAAAAACAGTTTCTGTCAATTCTAGGAGATGATGAAAATTATAATAAATATGTTAATATACATTAAGCATAACTTTTTATCACACATGATTGCAGTATAATAGCCTAGATTTTATTACTACACAAATATGATATATGTGTCAGTAGCTCTATTATTTACTTGGATCGTTTTTCGATTTTTCCAGTTTAATTTAAATACTCTTTTACCATTTTGACATTTAACTGTCTGTGATAACCTGTGGCCTAGTTAAATGACAGCACACCTACCTGCTCTTGTTGTGTAGTTGAAGTGCTGGTGTTTCCCAAGGATACAGGGTTTGACCCAGAGACGTTACCAGAGTACGCCGGGTTGCCTCTCCCTTGACTCCCAAAGTTTCGAAACATCCTTTCGGTTTTAAAGTGAGAAAAAAGTGGTTCCAGCTGTGGCTACTTAGCCTTCGGGTTTCACGAAAACAACTTTCGGGTTGAGTCTCGTGTGTTAATTCAAACTCGGGGTAAGCCCACCTTATTGCGGTAAAACGGTAGAGTCCAAATGGGTATGTTGTCGAGGGGTGAACAAGGAAGCAAACTTCGTCCTGTTTTTTTTTCAAATCGCCGATAAACTTCCGAAAACGACTTTCAGTACATCGTCTCCTCCTTAGTCATACATCCAGAAGCCAAAGTCTGGGAATGATTGTGAGGTTGTAAAGTCTTAAAGCGGCACCATAGGTTCACCACGCCCCTCCGCAGTTACGGGAAATAGTGTTGTCTGGAAATCTCTCACGAATTTTATCACGTGACGTAACGTCATTGACCATATATGGTGAGAATTTCCTCCAGAGAGTAACACGGGATTCCTTAGACAGAAAAAAAGGCTTCACCCCACGATCGATACGTGATGTTTTCTGCTCTGTGATCTCTGTTTTCTGTGAAGTGGTTGAAAAAGGCTACTACTACAATTTCCAACTCCAGTGGAAGTACTGCCACTCACAAAATATCAATTATATTTTAATTATCCTACGTCAAGGTTAAATTTGTAGAGCAATAATCCACAAGGGAAAAGTAAAAAAAACAAAAAAAACAAGATTATTTAAATTAAACCCTCGGCGACTGTTTCAGTATTTCCTCTGTTAAATGTGATCATTACAACTTGAACTTGAGCTAATATATTTTTAAAAAGCTGTGTTTCACAGTTTGAAATTTACCTTTATAAAATCACAAATAAAAGTTACTTATTTTGTAATCACTGCAAATACATGCATAGGTTGTATATTTGTGCCTATGGAGAGCAAAAAAACATTTTTATTTCATTAATATCATTTAAACTGTGCATTGAAATATACTACTTAGTGAAATCTTTTTTCAAAGTGAAATCATTTACTTTAAATTTACTATAGAAAGTAAAAGAGGAGACTAATGAAATCAAACAATCTGTACCATAATCTTAATGTTCCAGATCCATTTCATAACTTATGAATTCTTCAAAATCATTTCAGCATTCATATTGTGTGTTTATGTGGTTTATGTCAACTGCAGTTGAGTTTAGCCTACTAATTTACTTAAGTACAACTCTATAATACTTATGTTAACTTGAAATTAAAGACTTTAATTTATCCTCCAAAATGTACAAATATTTTTACATAACAAGAGGAAATTGTTATCTTTTATTATGTAGGCCAACTGTCAGATCCAATATCAGTTCACACTCTCATAATGAGAAACAGCAGGAAGGCAAAAAGTTCTACCTTTATATCTATGTACAATGTTTGTTTCTCTTAAATATGAACTAATTTCAAGGTCGCATATGTACTATGGAATGGGTAATGAACTGCTAGATTTTAATGTGTGGGTAAAACTGGATGCATGTGCTTAATTGTGCTGAGGTTTTTTGCACTCACTCTCACTTTTTAGAGCACATCAGTGCACATGCATGCCTGTGGGGATGAGTCAGTCAATTGCCACAAAGCAGCTTGATTATTTCACCATCCGTTTCAACGACTCTTTTTTACTTGCAAGCACAATATAGTATCTAGTACAGATTTAAAAAAATGCATGCTGTATGAGAAGATTCGGTAGGCTTAGTCTGGCACAACAGCTGCTGACCTTGCAGTCCCCAAGGACAGAGTTCCCGGCAAAGGATGATTTCTCTTAGCTGCTGACTGTTGAACCAATGTCTCATATTACTGCTAATTTTTCTCCTGAGAGTAAAGATTGTAAATTTGTCTTCAAAGATTCACCTAGGTTACTGAAAATGACAGATTTTATTCCGCTAAGAAAGCCTAGTTTTCTTTAGGAGAAAAAGAAACATGGAGATTATTTTGCTTCATCGATAAAGAAAATGAAACAAAGAGTTGTAAGCTTTAGTCTCCTCATAACTTATGAATGTGTATAGAAACAAAACCTGAAACTGCCAGGAGCATGACATTTAAAGAGGCCTATACCTGTTACTCATCTGCCCATTTTACTGCTGACTCTCATATTTCACATTTCAATAATATTGCACCATGTAATAATGAGAACACACGCAGAAAGTATTTTTTTCTTTGGGGTTGATGGTATCATTTGAAGGGAATATGGGCTAAAGGTGAGGACATGTGACTAAAGCTTCAGGAATGCAATGATGACACATTTGCTGTCTCTAATTGTGGCATGTCACAACATGTTGGACAATTTTCTCCCTAATTACACCTCTGTTTATTGACTGGCTGTTTCCTTATTTTATCTTGAAATGTCTGCTTAACAGACATGCCAAGTTTGATAAATTTAAAAAAATGATTTGTTTATCTATATTTACATGTGAGAGTGCAAGTTAGCTGTTGGTTTCTGTTTACTCCACATTTTCCCTCCAAAAGTTAGCATTTTCTGGAGTTTATAATGATGAAGGAAGTGAAGATTCCATTGTCAATTACTCACACACAAAATCTCAACATGCACTCGCATAACTCATCCACACCCACCCATACACCCACACAACCATCCCACACACTCATGCTTCACAGAGCATAACGGCACCCTCATGCCACATACGGTTGTATTTATGTGGTCTCTGAGTGCTGCAATTCACGCCTTGTTAGTTTATGTTTCAGTAATATGGATAGACTTAGATTATCTTACTTTAATTGTATATTGTGCTTTTTGAACAATCTTGTTCAAGGCAGTTCTGTTTGTCCAGGTCATGGTTTGTTGAGGCACTGTTGATATGACTGTAATTTCTATCAGTGAGAATACTGATTAATGATGATTTTAATTAAAATTAAATATCATGACAATCCAAATACAATTCTGAATCTGAATGATGTGGGAAATACCATATATCATTGCTTGCCATTCATTTTTTAGATGTATTAGCAATAACATGTACTGAGTTAAGAAAAAGTACTCATTCTAAGCGTACATTCATTAAATATTTAAATATTTAAATACAGTCCACATAGAAGCTCCAGTTTAACATTTTTGAGTAAAACTGTTAAAGTAGTGGAAACAAGATGTTCCTATGACAGTAGAGCAATGCAGCTGGTCCAGATGGAGCTAAACTGAACTGAATTAGGCCTACATATGGATTAATCGTTTAATAGCTCAAAATTTTATTAATTGACTTACTTTTGTAATAGAACTCCTGCCAAGCAAAGTATGTAGTTACCTCAGCCACCTGTAATAAATTGAACAGAGTAAAAAGCAAAATATGACTCAAAAATGTGGTGGAAAAGACCCTCAGAACTGGACTTAAGTTGAGTAATAGAAAATTTAATGGATTTCCCTTTAACTGTTAAGTACATAAAATAAAATAAAAACCTGACTTAACTTGATGCAGTGACCTGTAATGAGTATAGCAATGCTGCAGATGATCGTGTGATGAATTAGACTTTCATGATTCTATCATATCCTCATAATATCTATCTGTGAGTGCAAAACCTTATTCTATGTTGAAAATCAGAGTAAACGTGAATATAAAGTAAATTTCTTTTACCCCTTAACTTCCCACCTACGTTCACGTGCCTGTTTATTTCCAATAAATCTGTACATTTTGTCACACACACTGGGTAAAATGATGGAAAATGTTTCTCATTAATGTTTTTTATGACTGATGTTTCAGTATTACCTCCTGCTCAGATATGTGAGTATCCCTGAAGATGAAAGAAACCTACCCTGTTTTTCCCGCTGACAGTTAAGCATGGAAATTAAAGGTAATAAACGGTCAACAGATGTGAGCTCTTGCATAGCTGAGTGTACGTGTACTGGTGAAGCAGCATGATGTGAACTGAGTTTGTACTTACACCTTGTATCTGCCACGCAGGCACACTGAAGTCAACCAACCGCTGTGGATGGGTGGGATCACACCGAACAGTCTGGTAGCCACGTAGCTAGCTAACAACGTTAGCTTGTATAGGTAAGTGCACGTATGCTGTTTTTCTTTATAGTTTTAACGTTATCCCTTAGACAAGTTGTATGAACAATTAGACTGCTACTTTTGATTATATTGTTATCCCCTGTGTGGCTCTATGGAGTATTAACGTCAGCTGAAATTATGTTATCAACTAACTTAGCTTCCTTGGCTAGGTAGCTAGCATTAACTGTAAGCAACAGTGATTACCGTTAAGTTAGTTTGTAGCTACGTATGCTAGCTGGGTAGCTAGCAGTTATTAGCATGAAGATGTCCTTTGGCTAGGCGCTTACAGATATCGAGCAATTTACCATTAATAATTTTAGCTCTGGAATAAAATCACACTGCTTCATTTAGCGTGCTACCCAACATTAATTACTTTTCCTAGCCTCAAGAAAGCCTAACTTTTCATGTAGCTAATGTGTCATGTAATTTTAGGCTACCGTCAGCGAACGTCACAATGGACTTGCCACATCATGGGTACCGAGCAAGTAAGTTAAAGTGTGACAATCAGTTATCATTTGTGCAAAACTACTGCTGAAAGCCCATCTATTGTGTCGACTTCCTGTTTTCTAACTCGGTCAAAACACAGAAGGTTCAACATTCCTCTCAGCTGACTGTTGATACAACTCACACTACTTTCAGTTTAATAGGTACACCTAAATCAAACTAATTCAGTCTAAGACCTTAATTTACTAGCTATTGTATTAATGAGTGTTATAACGTCGGCTTCAATTTTTATACACGACGTGGACTTAATACTAGACACACCTTAAATACCATTCAACAGTGCCTCAGACTACAGCCTTCAAAATGTCAAAGATATTTAATCAGTACCTGTAAGACATTTTGAATAAAAACTGAAAATTATAGATTTTGTGAAAATGAGATTTATTGCGCTTTTACACTCAGACTAGTTTAACAAGGGAACTGAGTGTAAATCTTGGAAGACTTAAATGATCATTGTAAGAATGGATGGAGGCACATTTTTGAAGTAATTGTAGTGAAATGAATAAAATGTCTTTTAAATTTAGCAAATTAGCTTTAGGTAAGGAGATCTTTTTGTTACCTGAGGTATCACCAAACTTTGTTTGCTTCTCAGAGACAAACTTGATAGGGCTTACATATCACCTAATTAGTTTGAACTTCTATGTATGTTTATTTTTGAAGTTGTGCTTTTTAAGCTATTATCTCAATAAAATGTAATCAGAATAATTTTTTTGAATTTCCCACAGCTAAACCTAGAGCCCGTGCGGCTCCCCCCGCAGGAGATTCTGTCCTGTTTGAAGACACCAGCTCTGCAGCACCAGCAATGAACAACCAAGGATACTACACTCCTGGGTACAATATGGGAGGACCCACAAACGACATGCATGGAGGTGCTGGGATGGACAACTTGTTTGCTGATCCCATGGCCAATGCTGCAATGATGTATGGATCCTCACTAGCTAACCAAGGAAAGGATATGGTAAACAAAGAGGTGAGGGAAAGTAAGATACTAATAGCGATTGTCCAGATATGATGAACAAAACTGTATGTGTTTCAATGGGAGGATGGGAAGTTAACCCATTAACCTATTAAAAATAAGGTCAAGGTTGGGCATGCCCCATCACTTTCAACGTGCCTCAAAAATATGTCTCAGTTGTAATAACAGATTTGAAGGCATCACAAACAGATTCTGAAAAATTTTCACCTTGTACCTAAGTTCTCTGAGGCTTTCTGACAAGACAGATGGTCTGCCTTTTGATGTCTGTGATAAGATAAAAGATGTAAACAGTAGTAAAGAGTCATCACTTAAATAGTATTTTGCTTTATGCTTGTGAAAAAACATTTGTTTTTCTCAAAAATAAATTTTACCATTTGCTCAGTATTTTTTTAAGTGACCTGGGCTTTCATAAGTTCATTATTTAAGGTTTTTCAACTCAGACCTGCACTGTCACACTGATGATTTCTTTTGTTGACACTGACACTCCCCAGGATCTGTCTAATGCTTTCGGCCTTTTAGCTACTCTCTGATCCTCCTCACTAAATCCACCTGACTAGCCAGATACCAGTCACCTTCAGGGCCTGTTCACAACTGAAACTTTAATCTCTCAGGGCTGTCATTTTTAGTGGATAGGTTTACTGTCAAGCAGACTTTCTCTTGGTCAGTTTTCTTCTATAAAATAAACTTTGATGAATGAATTATCTCAACCAGGACTAAAGGGAGAACAATGGAAATACATGTATTGACTGTGGAAAGCACATACCTGTCACTGATGTTGTTCTACTGGATTGGCAACATTAATATGTAGGTGGTTCAAAGTAGATAGACTTGATATGAAGCCAAAATGATGCACTATACTGACAGCAGACAAACCTTTTTTAAAAATGCTCATGACTCAACTGTTTTTATTAACTTTGGAAGGCTGTTGATCCTCTTCTGTTAAGTTAATGTTTGCTCTTGCTTTGCCTTTCAGATCAGCAGATTTATGTCTGTGAACAAACTGAAATACTTCTTTGCCGTCGACACCAGATATGTATTGAAGAAACTCATGATCCTCATGTTCCCATATACACATCAGGTAATCAGAACCATTTGTCCCATCAGGCTTTGTTGTACATACATGTTCTGGACAACATAAAACATTTCAAAGTGTTAAGACTGCATGATAATAGGACTGATATCACATTTTCAACCACTTATCACATTGAAACCATGTCTACAAGATAATCAGGCACTAAAGCGTTACTACAACTTTATTTATGAACATCATAATGCTATCATTGAATATTTTGATGTAAAAAACATTGGGCCATGTGAATTCCCACACACTTTAACCCATTCAGATTACAAATTAGGTCACCACTCCAAACACTCTGTGCCGTGATAATGCTGGAACTAACCAGAATGTAAACTCTCCTTACAAGGCAAAGGTCACAGCATGTTTACAGTTTGATCCTTAATACTGATCTGTATGCACTGCTTTGTAGTATTTATAACCATTACAGTTTGGTTGTCACATTAAGACAGATAGACTGTGCAGGATATTTCATACTGTGTGTTTTTGGTAGGATTGGGAAGTCCGTTACCATCGTGACACTCCGCTTACTCCAAGACAGGATGTGAATGCACCTGATCTTTACATACCAAGTAGGTTTTCTATAAATACAAAGCATGTTTTGTGTAAATACAGAAACATCAACTGCAGAGTGTTATGGGGTCCTGTACTATATGTAGTTTTTTTCTTTCAGCAATGGCTTTTATTACATACATTTTACTTGCTGGAATGGCCCTCGGCATTCAAAAAAGGTGAGTATTTTTTTCTGTTTTGTTTTATGACACACTATTAATATGTTTGAATCAATAAGTTAAATAAGCAGTGTTTATTGTCTCTTTGTGAAGATTTAGTCCAGAGGTACTTGGACTGTGTGCCAGCACTGCCCTCGTGTGGGTCATCATCGAGGTCTTGGTGATGTTGTTGAGTTTGTATCTGCTGACAGTACACAGCGATCTCTCGACCTTTGACCTTATTGCCTACAGTGGATACAAATATGTTGGGTAAATTTCATGCTGTACTTAGGATGCATATTATTCTGTTTTACTGATAGTTTGAAGGTTAAGTTTAGTTCAAAGGTCAAGATGATTGTCAATTATAACTAAACTTTAGTGAATAATGATTAAAATTGTGACCTAGTCGCATTTTATAGTCATGCTGAGGATGTATTAAACATTCTAACTAATAGGTTTTTTTTTTGCCTTGCCTTGCCTCTAGGATGATATTCACAATGGTGTGTGGCTTACTGTTTGGCAGTGATGGCTACTTTGTGGCCCTTGCCTGGTCTTCTTGTGCCCTTATGTTCTTCATTGTAAGTACCTAAAGTCCTTATTGACATCATCCACTATATTAAAAAATCTGAAGTGTTGAAAAGGGTTAGGGTAACTAACCTTAAACTGTTTTCTTAAACTGAAAAATCCCTTTGTCTAATTTATCCTCAGTGAAATCGGAAAATAAGATTAAAAAAAACACCTCTAACACCCTTATTCTGAAACAGTTAGGGCGATGTGTAAAACTCATTGAACACAAAATGTGATCATTTGCAAATGTTTTTTGATATACTCAGGATAAAACAGTACAAAGAAAATATGATTTTAATGTTTTACTTTATTAGCTACATAATGAGTGGGATTGGAAAACTTTATACAACAGCTGACTGTAAATAGAGTTCATTTCTGAATAAAAACTCTAATTGTGTGCCCGAAACAATCAGGGTGAGATGCAGGTCTTAATTATTCTGAGTCAAAATATGAAACCTACTGTCCAGCAAATTTTTAACACACACTTCTGTTATTTAATCCCACACAAGCATGACTCAAAGCTTTCTGTTTTCTTCTGCCATATTTGTAGTCCAGATATAACTGTCTATGTAATTACAACAAATTATATTGACGAAGTTGGTGCAGATATTTAGACTCAGTTCTTCCGTTTCAATTATTCTTACTCAGTGTGTTTAAAAAAAGAAAAATTAAGGAACAAACTTACAATACACACAATGTGAAGAGGAAGTTATACACACAACACTTAAACATCTGTATTGAGAAATTTAAGTTTTAATCTCGGGCCCAAGAGCACCCTGCTTTAACAAATACCATATACTTTCTATATGATAAATTATTTTTAATTATTTTACTGAGAAACATTAAAAGAATTTAGGAAAAAATAAAATCTATTTGCTGAAAAAAGAACTTAACTGGAGATTTTTATTGAATTGATCATCAATTTAAATCTTGTTTCTTTTTGGGTTTTTTTTAATGAAAATTTTAAATTAATAGTTTATAATTTGGGGAAATATGTTAATACACTTTATTGACAAGAGTTAAATGAGAAGATCACTACCTCTGTCACGTCTGTATGGTAAATACCAGACCAAAATCAACAGCTGGTTAGCTTAGCACAAAAACTGTGAAGGGGGTGCATGATGTCTTTTCTCGTCAAAGTGACGTTGCCAGGCAACAAGCTGAGACTTGGAAGTTACCGGTCTTGGCCGAGAATCTGGCATGTCACCCTCTCATAAAAAACAACCATGTTGTTTTTGTAAAGATTAGGTAAAAGGAGGTATAACGTGAATAAGTGAGCTTTATTGGTGGTGGTAAGTGGACTTTGTTACCTTTGTACAGAGAAAGACTTTATGTTAATTTTCTAAATAAACCAGCCACTTGCTGTAGCTTCATATTCAGTGTCAAAAGGGTGAATGAGCATTTCTCAAAATGTTGGACTTTTTCTTTAATCATGCCATCTTTGTATCTTTGCTATTATTTGTTTTAGCCTGAATCGCATGTTCACAAATGTTTCCATCTTGCAGGTTCGATCTCTGAAAATGAAGATCCTTACCTCTATCTCCTCGGATACCATGGGAACTGGATCAAGTGCCAAACCGCAGTTCCGCATTTATATCACTGTGGCTACTGCAGTCTTTCAGCCAATCATTATATATTGGTTAACCTCTCACTTAATCAGGTGACCATGAGGCATTTAACAACCTGGAGTCTAAGTGTATTTGACCCCAAAAAATGTGGTTGTTGAGTGTTTGTACACCTGCCTTTATATGCTTTTTGTCAGTGAACTGAAAACTTGTGTAAACAATGTTTAACTGCAGCGTGCATTAAGCTTGTCAGATGGACATGTTTGTAATGCAATGTTTTCAATTATTTTACTACAAAGTGTTACACACAAAATTTCTCCCTGGGGGCTGTTGTCATTCACCATTAGTGTACAATAACTCTGACTATTTTTGACCACCTAACTTTGAAGGGCTTTCATTGTGACATTTGTTCCATCATAACTCAGATTCAGTTCAAGTTTTCTTTTATGTAATTTTTGTGGACATGCTTTCCAGTATTTATGCCACACAATGAAAAAATAAAGAGAGACAGAACCGCACATTAGACACATGATTGAGTGCCACTTTTCTAGTATGGCAGTGTTCCTGCATTATTTCCCATTCTATTGTAAGTTCCGGATTTTATTTATCTACGTTTGACAAAGCATGAAAGTGTTTGGACTTTTTTGTAGAAAAAAATAAATATATTTAGCTTTGTGCATTCAATTTTAAAAGTATCTGTGACTTTTGTGAGACTTCTTTGTCACAAGATTGAGGTTTGTTGAAAATATGTTTCTGTATTTATTATTTTTGGGAAAATAATAAGTTATGTGCCACTAGTTTTCTCTTGGGAAAATATTGCACTTTTACTAATTGTTTGACTACGTCAACCTTCTCTGACCCACCTCAACCTGCCACAATGCTAAAATGCTTCTTCGATATTCAAGCATTAGTAATTAAAATACAATGGTGTAATATATTTTGTAATAAAATATTGAAGTACATTTTCAAATGCATGACTTTATTACGCTAATCAGTCTAATTTTACTGAAGTAAAAAAAATGTAAATACCTCTTTTATCACATCTTGCTATTTTCACTACTCGGTGGAGAGATATTTGACAAGGTGTTTCGTCTTTGGATACTGTCATTTTTACTTTATTACCCAGCTGGGTTTGAATACTGTCTCTCTATTGGTTCGTGTCTTTGAGTAGTGGGTGCGGGAGCGCGCGTGGGAGCGTGCACGCCGCAAAGCGTCCTTTCCGTTTCCATGGATACCTCGGACGACAACAGAACACGGAGAGAGGTGTCCGTCTCCGACTCTTCTTCTGAACACAAAATACCACCTTTAACTTTGAACGACGTGTTTTGGACGTTAAAGGAGCTCTGAGTTGGGACAGAATAACCTTTTTTTGGTGAATTGGTGAGTAACTTCTTAACTGATGCATTAGAGGACTGGCTAACATGTCTGAGTGGGTTACCTGTGAGAGGAAAAGGCGCCTTTCTGGGCTAAATGAAACTTTATATTGTTCCGCCATTTGCCCCCTGGACTGTGTTATAGAGCCATGTGGCCTCACATACCAAATCTTTTGAGCATTTTACATGTTATTTTACACGCAGTAAGTAAGTTATTAGTGAGTTAAAACCATATCGATGCCAGCCCACCTTCAGTATGGATCCCTGCTATCAACACTGACTTTCTGAAAGACCTGCACCTGACCACCTTTGTGTTAACTAAAACCGGGGATTGTACTGTACAAGTGCACATTTGATGGACTTTGAACGCCCCGTGGATGCTCATCGGAGGGGAACGAACAGCTAACTTTTAACTAAATCGAGCTGCTCAGTTTTGTCTTTTATTCTGCGTTTTCCATCAGCTCTTCCAGTCTTAAAGATTGTGGTTTAATTGACATGGAGTGATTAACCTTCAGGTTTGAATTAGTTTTTTTGAAAGCAAGTTTTGAAATTTTGATTTAAAATTTCTAGAATGCCTGTGAAGAGACAAAAGATGCTGAATAGTTTAAGTGTAAATTCACTACTGTTATTTCTGTCTATTCTTTCAAGAAGATATATTGTTTTTCTGTTCATTCTAGCAGGAGTTTTTAAAGATGCTTTAAAGATGCCTTTGTTGGCGGATGCTGTACAAGCATGTTTAAATTTGATTTTTTAGCCATATAAAACTTCATTCCTTATTGCAAAATTGGTTATTTTTAATCCTAATTTACATGAATCACTTGGTACTCAGCAGTAATATCTTTGATGTCTGTCATATCTCTCAGCAGTGGTACATCTGAATGATCCTGGAAGTTCCTCCTGAGAGAGAGATGGAGAATAGCTCTCACACACTGCCATCTTCATCATCATGTCCTACAACTTTCCAAGGTCCTCTGCCTTTCTCCTCGCCGCAGCAGACATGCTCAAATGGCCCTGACTCACTCCCACTTTCACCTATTTCATTCCCCCCATCCCCTACCTCACTTTCTCCAGCAACAGCCGAGTCTGTTCACTCCTCCTCACCACTTTCACACTACACAGCATCACAGTGCCTTGAAGGACAAAACACACAGTGCCTCAGCCCGGCAAACATACCTGACCAAGATGACCTGACATGCCTCAGCTGGCTGCACCAGAGAGGAAACCTGTTACCACTGCAGCCCCTCCCCAAAATGACACCACTGCCTCAACTCGATTGCTCCGCATCTACTCATTCTCCTCCTCCTGCCTCAGCCAAGCCACCATACTCTTTCAGTAGCCTGATTTTCATGGCAATAGAAGATTCGCCTGACAAGAGGCTGCCAGTGAAGGACATATATGAATGGATTGTAAACAATTTTCCCTACTACAGGACAGCCTCCGGAGGATGGAGGAACTCTGTTAGACACAACTTGTCACTGAGCAAAAGCTTCCGTCGCATTCAAAGGGACAAGAACCAGGTGGGAACATAACTCACACTGACAACATTAAGAGCAAGTGGGTCATGTTGTAAATAATGAGATAACTGCTTTAATATGGGACAGAGGTTCAAGCATCCATCTGGAATGTCTTTGAGCAACACACTGCATCCACATGTGCTGCTCTGTAGTCAAGTCAGCAAGTAAACTGGGAAATTATTATAATGTACTCCATATGTGTTCAGGATATTACATGGTCTAATGTGTCAGTGTTGGTTAGGACCAATATCTATGCTCTTGTGACTACTGTGTGAATGTTTCAAGTGGTTTTTTAATTTCTTTCTTTCTTTCTTTTTTTTTTTTTTAGTCAGTGGGGAAGGGATCACTGTGGTGTGTGTGTCCAGAATATCGGCCAGCGCTCCTTGAGGTGCTGAGGAAGACCCACAGTTATCACAACACCAACAGCAATTTGATAAATAAGCCTGCACTGTGAGTCCATTCACATAGTTTACATATGTGTAACAGGGCTGCATCAAAAACACATATTTTTTATAAATTAATCTTTTAAAATTTTCTTCATTTTTATCCAACTCGGTAAATTCCAATGTTTTTAACTGATCACTGAACTGTGTTGAATAAAAAAACAGGCAGCATCTTTAAAAATCAGAGTTGGAACAAGCAAATGTTTGCTCTATTTACTTGGTGACTATAGCAAATTACCAAAAGTAAATATAATGACAAATTAAAATTGACTAAAAACTGATTGATTAAATAATTATAAAAATAAGAAAATAATCTTTAGATGCAGCCCTACAAATTTTTTTATTAAATACGATTTGCCAATAGTAGGCAAGATGTTTTTTGAAAAAAAAAAACTTTCTAATGACATACACAACAAAAACTGTGTGTATTTAATTATTTTGCTGTGTTGTATGCAGGTTGGAAGTAGCTGACTTTGGGATGCCTGCGGTGTGTGAATCTTTTGAAATCTCAGGTTGGTGATGATAATAATGATGATGATGATGATGATGATGATGAGATTCACAGTAGGCCAATGTCACTAAATCAGCACAGATACTTACACATGTGGCCCTTTACGAATTTCTTTCAGTCTGCAATATTTTATCAATGGAGTAACAGCTCTCTGTGACACTTTTATTACCTGCAGCTTTTGTCCTGCTCAGCATGCAACATTGTTCCTGTGTTTGTGTTCTATTGTCATGGCAACAACCTTCTATTACCCTGGCAACCCAGCAATAGCCTAGTCTGGTTCCCTCTATGTCCCCCGTTTTATTTCCAAGCCTATGCGCTATATAGGCCCACATGCCCGCTGAAGAATCTGACAAGTGGTTGTTCAACCACCCTGTGTGAAAGCAAGTTATCAATATTAATGTCTCATTTTCTGCTTGAACACAATGATCCGTCATTTCCTATTTTTGTTTTTCCTCATGCAGATCCTCTCTCTCACACCCTCCTCCTGTCTACATCTTCACCCCATACCCTGACCAATGATAACCCAACTTTTTCTGAAAACCCACCATGCCCTTTAACCCCGGATCATGAGGAGCTTGTTTCCATGGAGCCGATTGATTATCAACAGGAGGAGGTAAACGAGGAGCTGGAGAAGGACCCCCTGTCAGACAGCGGCTACATCGAGTTACACTATTACCAATCTCACCAGTACTTGGTGCTGCCTGGTGACACAGAGTTGGATCTGGAGACCGTTGAGATCCTTCAGCTTGATGCTGAGGCCCAGGAGGCCGCAGGGTCACTGCTGGACCTAGCAGGGGGCGGATATTAATGCTCCACCCAGTTAAACAATCACAACTGATGCAAAGCTTCAATCCATTTCAAGCAAATACTCCAACAAACTTAAATAATGGGGAGTTTTGGTCTAAAGTCTTGCGTGATAATGGATGGAGTGGTAATGTTTTGCAAATTGGCTGCTCCTTCTTAAGATTTTGACACTGCCCTATGGCTTCTGTATTGTTTTGTAGTTAAGTGAAAATATATGTAATCAACTTTTTGATTGACTCACAGAACTATGGATCATGTTGCTTCGTATGTATTCAAGCACTTTCAATGCAGAAACTGAATTTACCACCATGCAATGGTAACCTGGATAAAGACTTGAGAGTGTAATGTTAAATGTTAAACTGAAAATTATACCCTGCAATCTTTAAGTATTAATAGAGTATGGTCTTCTATGTGGTCCATTTTAAGGTTTTCCACTGTGATTTTCAAACACATTAGGTTCATTCTCAGGGGTGCAGGGGGTGCTTCCAAGTCAAGAAAAGTACTTTTTCTTAATCAAATTTTTTTCTGAAGCAAGAGTAAGACTTCAGTAGCATTGAAACCTGCACAAATAAAGAACAAAAACAGCTCTTTTGAGTAATACACTAAGCAGCACACTGACTCATTCAATTGTTACCTTTTCAATTCTTTAGGGTGGTGACCATCTTTTCTTCCAAAATTTCTTTCATAGAGATGACTATATAAAGAAAAAACAATAATGTGAAATATCTTGACCCTAAAACACTGTTACTGTAGTCTGTTTTGAAGAGGCAATCTTTCTAAATTTAGTTTGAGTATAGTACTTAATCAGAAATACTTAATGATTGAAGTGTATTCTAAATGAAGTTTGCACTTAAAGGTTGAAAGCACTACATTACAGTTACATTAATGTTATTACTTCCAATTTTATGTCTTATTAATTTCTTTACATATCAACATTGTTCAGATCCTGTTTGCCAGTTGATCTTATGGAGATGTCATGTTACTGAATCCCTGAATGCCTTTGATTTATTAAATAGTTTTAAAACATAGATATGATCTTTTAAGCTATAAGCTGAGAGTTTCAATCAGGAATACAAGTTAAAATGTAGGAAGCACTCACTGCCATTTAAATAACTTTACATTTCAGGGTACACGGAATTTCTCTTTGTAAATTAAATGTATTTTTCAAAGTTTTAGATTTTGCAATCTAACCAATAAAATATCTCATGTCGTTTTTGTGATTTCAGAATGCCTTTGTCTTATGTTGAGACAATACATCAGTTTCGTTTTGTGGTAAACGTTTCATACCATAAAAATTGATATTTTAGTCTGGAAGTTGCAGCTGTTTTTACGATCACTAACATTAGAGGGAGTAGTAGTTACATAAAATACAGTCTGCTTGATATTAACCTATTTCTACTGTGTATATATTTACATGGTACGTCCTCAAATAAAAAAATGAAAAGAGTCCGTTTCTACTTCGTAAGTTTTTTATATTTTGTTTGTACATACGCAAAAACTCAACTTCTCTTTTACACTACCTCTACCGCAGTTCCGTGTGCATAACTTTAAATCAAAAACTATATTTCCCAAAGTTATGAAGCTGGTTTGACACCTTGGGTAACGTAGTTCTACGAGAGACTAAAGTAAAGGCAGGAAATCACGTCAAAGCTACATTTCCCATGAGCCCTTGCTCAGGTTGAAGGCGGAAGTGTGACAATTTCGTGGTGGAAAAAAGTTCTCAGTTGTTTTCATGCCAGAGTAAAAAAAAAAAAGTCAAGTTTTAGTTGTTTCTCGACTCGTACAAGAATTGTTGAAGCCATCTGAAGTCATCAAAGGTAACAATGCGCAGCGAAACTTGAGCTAAAGCAAGAAAAACCGTTGTTTGCAGGCTGTTTTAGGCTGTGCATCTGAAAAGATTGCTGCAACGTTTTTTAACGCTCGTTTCGTCTCGTAACAGCTAACAGCGGACACACATGGGCCTCGCACTGATGTTGTACAAGACTTGCAGACATACAGGCTATTAGCTACAGCCATTGTTTAAGAAGAGTGTCCGTCAATAGATATGTTTTTTCGGTCAGCCGTTAAGCTTCAAAAATAGATGTATCTGTTTAGCTTAGCTACACTGGCTCAACTCAACAACAGCGCTGTCAGCGTTAAGTGGCTGTTGGCTGACATAGAACAATGTTGATTACAGAGGACTGTGCCGTAATGTTCGGTTTATTTCATGCGGGAGATGCTCAAAACTCAGGCAGATTGCTAAATATTGCCTGGAGAATTGTTGGTTGCGTTGAATAAACTCCGGTTCAACACAATGCATTAATCATCCAGACATACCGGGCGTGCTATTGCTGACTGCCACACCTTTTCGAGGTGTTGAGTTTTGGGTGGGAGGAGAGAGAGAGAGAGAGAGCTCTGCGGATTGCAACCACAGGCAAGCTGTTGTGAAAGCACTTCTCTGTCATCATGGGCAGCATCCTCCTCAGAGGGCAGCAACAATAAAAACTATTGAAGCAGCTGAAATGAACAGTGTATTAGAGAGCATGATGAATCTAGTAGCTAGAGGCAAAGCAGCATGACACCCATAAGAGCATCCCACATTCGGCTCTACACAGAGCTAAATATTGTGTCTAATGGAAGAATCAATGCATGTCTGATTTTTTTCAGGTGACACAAGCAAAGATGGTAATAACTGAATATATAGCTTTGTGCTTGGCTATCACTCCAATCTCATATCTTAATTAAACTGGAAAGAAAATCAGTTGCATGTCTCAGCAGAGTCAACGCTAAAGAATTTGTGCTTTAGGCCCCTCAAATGATGGATGCTCTAATAATTGTTTCACTTACTGATTATTATACTCATTTATTATGTTAAATAGTTTATGTCATGGTAACTCAACAGACATGGGAATATTTCATGTACCAAGATGTCTTATTATAATACTTTGCCATTAGTATGTGATAATTGACTAAAACTAAAATTTCTGCCATCGTCAAAATTTGAAGCAAATGTTTACCTGTTGCAGATTGAAAGTGATTTTTAGAAGTCAAAGATTAACTACTCCCAGTATGTCAAATATTATGATTAGCCGCTCTTCATGGTGTAAGTGTGTTGGGACTCTGAGTGGTCACTTAGGACATTTTTAATTTTTTGTGACAAGCTTAAAACTACATAATTTATCAAAATACATATGGATTTATCATTAATAAAGAGAGTCATTTGTTGTAGTCTAAAATTGCCCCTGTACTTATATCAGCGTGATGTTTTTCTGTGTGCCATTCACAGGGACCGGAACCTGTTAAAGATGGGTAGTGAACCAGGCCCAGTTCAGATCGTCACAGTGTGTAAGGAGGACCACTCCTTTGCTTTGGACACAGAGGCCTTGTCTCAGATTTTGTTGAAGCCTGAGGTCAGAGACAAACATGTGGTCGTGCTGTCAGTGGCCGGAGCCTTTAGGAAGGGCAAGAGCTTCCTGCTTGATTTCATGCTCCGTTACATGTACAGAAAGGTGAGTCACACTGTAACACGATCTTTCAGTGTCAGACGTCATTTGTGTTTTACTCACCATTTTGAATATTACTTGAGGAAGCAGTGGCTCATGAGGTAAAAGCCTCAGCCTACCCTTCCTTGAAGCATTCACAGCAGGTGATACTAACAAGTTCTTCAGCCTGTGTTAAAGAATAAAATATCACTGACTTAGTTGTGGTAATAAAAAGGTTTAAGCAGTAATTCCACATCAATGCCCCTCCCTGCTCCAACATGTGAACTGACAAGTTTAATGAATAAAGGTTATTGAAAAATTAGTCATGACCTGAATTAATGGGTGGAGTCTGCGGGAACACCCTTACTCTGTTGACCTGCACCTGATGCTTGGTAATACATTTGCTGTGCTCATTGATAGATCTCACTGATTTTAGTTACTCTATTTTCTTTGCTGTACTGCCCCCATCAGGCCAAATGTTGGCTACCATTTAATCTTCCTTTGTCTACCCAGTGCAGTCAAACCAGTAGACAACTGTGAGGATCATTATTACCTGACTGAGGTCAACAGTCCAGTACATCTCTGTGTTGTAAATTGTGTAGAAGAGCTATTTCTTTTAAAAACTTTGGCAAAATCTCTGCTGTCTTTCTATTCTTCAGGATAATATGAAGTACATGATAAGACATGTTTAAATTTTTTGAACAAGCCCATTATAAAGAGATTAACAGAGAAGCCCAAGCCTGCCCCTAATTGATGTGAAATCTCTGCAGGGTGATGAAAATTGGCTGGGTGACGATGATGAGCCGCTGACTGGATTTTCTTGGAGGGGGGGTTCAGAACCGGAGACAACAGGCATCCAGCTGTGGAGTGAAGTTTTCCCCGTCCTTAAGAGTGACGGAACAGAGGTAATTGCACAAGTTATCAGTTCATGTGTACACTGTTTGTATGCCTGTGTTTGCAAAGAGAAAAAAAAACATTAATTAGGTATTTTTTAAAAGAAAAAAACAAGAGAAAAAGTTTGTCATATATAGCGCTTTGTAGTTAATAATAGTATCAAATAATAAAAGTGAAAAATCTCTAATTTACTAGGGTTATTATCTTATTTTTCTTCCTTAACAAATCACCCCATATTTTCCTCTTAACCTTTTCACCCTTCATCTTTTTAACTACATTCTTGCTTTTTTGAGTCTGACTTGAATGTTTTCAGTGCCGAAGAGCGTAGTTGGATCACCGATCTATATAATCAATAGATTAACAACAACATTGATAATCCAATAATTGGCATTTTCAAGCAAAATGTCTAATAGTTTCCACTTCCAACTTCTTAAATGTAATAGTATGACTTTTTTTCTCTATTTTATATTATTGTATAATGTATTTTTGAAGTTTTTCACGGTTGTTGAATTAAAAAAACCAATCTGAATATATCAGCTTAAAATTTCTCTTTTTTTATTTGAAAGAAGAAGAAAAAAACAACTCTTACTAGTACACAGTGTTCATTTCATGTACTGTGTTTTCACTGGTCTCCTGTAGGTGGCAGTAGTGTTGATGGATACTCAGGGAGCCTTTGATGACCAGTCCACCGTGAAGGACTGTGCCACCATCTTTGCCCTCAGCACCATGACCAGCTCAATACAGGTGACTGATCTCCTCTCACCGTCACTAATTTAATCATTTCCTCATTGTCCTCCTCATTATGTGTCAGTGTTTACACAGTTTCTCCTTCGTAGATCTACAACCTGTCACAGAACATACAGGAGGATGATCTGCAGCAGCTACAGGTCTGTTTACATTACTATAACAAGATTCAATCTGATGATGCAAGCAGGCATTTGGATGCAAAACACCTGTTTGGATGAGTAGCAAGTTTGAAAATATCCTCCCAAGATACCATAGTTTGAGGGAGTTCTCAGACCTTAAGGTCATTTGCCTTTGTTCAGATACAGAGACTTCTGATCATACAATAACATTTTGAGAGAGCAGTCCTAAAACTGTAAACAAATGAAGTGCCAAATGCTTGTGAAAGCTGTTGTCTCACTGGTCAGAAATATCACTATGAAGATTCCCCTTAAAACACTTCCTCCTGTTTCTTTTTCTTATTGTTTCCCACTTAAAGCCATTCACTGGAATCACATAATCTCAATTTTTACCAGAGAATACGCTTAATACCTCTTATTAAATTTCTATAAAGTCTTCACAATTTTTGTGATGAGTCTGGACAGACATGAATGTAAACTGTAACGCGACTTGTTGGCTGAGACAAACAACCACAATGCAGTACTTCTAGTTAGGACATATAACATTTAATGATCTTTCAATATGGGCTTTTCTGCATCTGATTGTAAGCGTGCATCAAACAGTTTACTGTTAACCATCAGTGGCTCTACAGATTTTTGCATCTCAGCATTATTATTAATATTGCATCATGGCTGCCTCCCCCTCACAGCTGTTCACTGAGTATGGTCGTCTCGCCATGGATGAGATCTTTCTGAAGCCCTTTCAAGTAAGACAAAAATTTGATGAATTGCTGCTGTTGTTTGACATTTATCTGATTGTTTTTGTTTCTTCTGTTTGAATTGTCTGATAAATAATTTATTCCTTTTTTCTTTTCTTTTTTTTTTTGCTCATACAGTCTTTAATGTTCCTAGTGAGGGACTGGAGCTTTCCTTATGAATACACCTATGGGTTTAAAGGAGGAAATGAGTTCCTGGACAAACGGTTACAGGTACCAATTCTGTTTTGGCAAAATGTGGTAAATAAACTTAATTGATCTTGAATACTGAGTTTGGGATTTCACCTAACTGTTTCACTGGTTTTTAAAGGTGAAGGAGGCCCAACATGAGGAGCTGCAAACAGTGAGGGAGCACATCCATTCCTGCTTCACCAAAATTTCCTGTTTCTTGTTACCTCACCCTGGGTTGAAAGTTGCCACCAGCCCTGCTTTTCAGGGACAACTCAAAGGTAAGTTCCTCTGTTAGCAATATTAATCTACTTGGTTAAGATACCTAGCTGAATGCTCAATATCCTGAGTGCTGTTCTAAATATTGATATGTTCATTTTTCCCAGATGTGGCTCCAGAGTTCAGACAGCAGCTGCAGAGTCTGATTCCTAAACTCCTGCATCCGGATTACCTTGCTGAGAAAGAAATAAATGGAAACAAAGTCACTTGTCGGGGCTTGCTTGAGTTTTTCAAGGTAACATCTGCTCTATCTGAGATGTCCTGCTAAACATGAACCAGCTTTCATCCCTAATATTTTAATTATTGTCTTACCAGGCTTACATCAAGATTTACCAGGGTGAAGACTTGCCACAGCCAAAGACGATGCTCATGGTACGTGAAGGAGCAACTCAAGGTTTAACCAGACAGTATTGCCTGTTAACTGGGGCATGGATAATTTTGAATTGTTTTTTTTTCACTCCAATAAATTTAACATATGCCTGTTTGTCTCACCAGGCTACAGCTGAGGCCAATAACCTGGCAGCCGTGGCAGCAGCCAAAGATCAGTATAACAAGAACATGGAGAAGGTGGGTTTACTCACATGTGAAAGATCAGAAGGTTATCAACAGACAAAAGGATGGATAATCTTAACTTAAAACTTTCTTCCTTTTTTCTTTTTTTTCTCTTTTTTTTCTTTTCTAAGGTGTGTGGGGGAGACCTGCCCTATGTGTCTCCTGACTCTCTGGAGGAAAAGCATCACTTTTACTTCAAAGAGGCTCTTCACACCTTTGCCTCGACCAAGAAGATGGGCGGACAGGAGTTTTGTGACCGTTACCAAGCACAGCTGGAGAAAGAGCTGGAGGAAACATGGGAGTCATTGATGAAGCACAATGAGGTGAAAGACAACTCCATAAATATGGTGTAACCTTTATGCCTGTTCCAAAAAAGTATTTTTTTCATTAAGGAATCTTATACAAAGCAAGCTACATTCATAAAATTAATTAAACAAAACAAAGCTGTTTCCCCACTTTCCAAACAAAATTATTCTAATTCTGTTGTGTAATATAATTGCATACATTGCTGTTTTTGTCAATGATATGATCTGAAAATAGTTATTAATCACAAATTTTCATTTTATGTTGTGAAAGTCCAAAAATCTCTTCAGCGCCTTCCGGACTCCTGCAGTGCTGTTTGTCCTAGTGTGCCTCCTGTACGTGCTGTCAGGTGTGTTACTCTTCGTTGGCCTGTCCACCTTCGCCTTGGTGTGTGACTGTACTCTGGGTGTGGTCATGATGGCCATGCTGACGTGGACCTTTATCCGCTACTCCGGTCGATACCGAAATGTGGGAGGAGCCATCGACCAGGCTGCAGGCGTCGTCCTGGAACAGGTGAGAATAATGGAGTTGATGGCAGTGGTCAGCTATATGCTGATATCTGTCTGTATAGCTTACAGGGCCTTCAGTTACATCATTACAGACCTTTTTCAATGTATGTACCCATAAAGGTCACTAGAGGGGGCAATTGGTGCTGGAATAGACAAAAACAGCATCAATTTAAGAGAAATCTTGTTTTTGATTTACCTGGTATAAACTTGAGACAAGAGCAACACAAACAAGTTTTGCCTTCACGCAAATTTATAGAGTCATGTCATGTGTAATTTTAAAAGACACATTGTAAACACAGTAAGTTAAAACAAAGTTAAATATACTCAACAGGAGGAAGGATTAGATATATGCAAAGGCTGTCATGGTTAAGACATTTTCCTTAGCTTCTTAAGGTCTTGGAAGACTTTTTCAAAGAATAATGTTTGATAATGTTTAATGATAATGTTTATAATTTTGAAAACCCCACTCCTCATTTGAGCTTGAAGCTATTAGCTCAAGGCTGCACTAGCCACCATTAGCCGAACACACAGTTGTCCAACAAAACTCTGCACGCTTGGAAAGCATAGTTAATGATGCAAACACCAAATTTTGACAAGGAAGGAGAGTGCGTTTAACATGTGTCATATAACATTATACCCATTAAAAAACTAACCAAACATTCCCTCAGGAGTCTGATGTAACTAAAAATCTTATTGAAAATTACTGAAAATAAACTATTTTTTGGAGTTTCCTTCTAGCTTAACTTAACTGTACTTAGTATATGTGAGAGCCAGAAACCGAAAACAACGGGCTAATAGAGGCCAAACAAGCCAACTATATTTCTGTTTGGTTTGATGAAAATGATCTGTGATCTTAAGGACAAGGTAAAATGTTTTCAAGGTTTTCATCCTGAGCCTCATTGTTATTTAACTGATCTCTTGGAAACCAACAGTCATTTGCACCATCATTTCTCCTCAACACTATATTTAGTCAAAGTCACTAAGCCACATCCATTTTGAGCAGTCCATTACATTAAGAATTTGACTTTGATCCATCTAGTAAATTAAATACATCCTATTACAGAAGATGAAGGTGCTTTGACTTGTGTTTCACCATGCTTATAAATAATCCACCCCCTTTCCCATAACAGTTAGTCATTAAATACCATAATCATTTTTGAAAATTGATTTGTTGAGCTTTAATTAGATAAAACATACCAAAGCCCACAAGCGGAAAAGGAAACATACAATAGTAGGAGTCTAAAAGGTCTATAACAGCCCTCAGGGGCCATTTAGAGTTCACTCTCAAGCTCACTTTGCTCACTCACATGAAACAAGAAGTGGTTTGAATTTATTCAAACCAACTCTTCCTGGCAGGGTTATTACAAATGACGACTGAGGTTGAGAGGTTTCGGTGCTTTAACCACAGCATAGAGAAGCGGAAGTCAGTCAGTGTTTTAGGAAAAACGTGTGACAGTACAATTGACAGTCGTATAAATGGTCTTTTCTTCTCTCCCTGTTTTTAGGCCACTGTGGCGTTAAACAAGTCGAGAGGTACAGGCACCAATGACCCGAAGAAAACCAGTTAGAGGACCTGAGAACCGCCAAATCTTGATGCAATGCAACCAGCGCACAACACAAGCACACATTCAACACTAAGGCCTTATCATGCAACCCATTGGAACAAACATGCAGCTAAACCACACTGGCAAGAGGTAAAAAGATGATGCCAGTGCACCAGCATCTTCAATATGCACGTTACTCTGCCCGTTCAGGTCCAGGCTCATATAAAGATGACTGGATTCACTGAGGCAGGGAGTTAAACCAACCCAAACCCTCTCATCAATGTCTTAAATTGACACTGCCATCGTTTTACAAGTTTACAATTGGTCTGAATAGACACGTCAATGTTTACCTTTAACCCTAAACATATAAAAACTTAAATTGATGTTCTCAGCTGTATATTGTTCAGACAGGGGCAGTCAGGGTGCTTTGCGAACAAAGCTTCTGCAGTATATCATTATTAATAATGACTTTAAAGAAATGCTGGCTTTAAAGCTTATACACTTATACATATTTCTTTGTGGCTATATTTTTTTACTTTGTGGCCTTACAAAACATTCCATTCTGTTTGTCTATTTGCTTTATATTTGATATAAACTAGCATTTCTAGCCTGATGAACTGTCACTACTTTGAAAGGAGATGAGGATACGCACTTTCTATAGAGCACAGTAGGATTAGGGAGTTCCGATTAATTGCATATGTTTCAAGTGCTTTGCTGTTTATTCCTTGATGGAAACATGTTACGCTTTGTAGAATTTGATTCTCTATACTAGACTCTTTCAGTGAAATTATATATAGGAACTTGTATTCTGCACAAAAGTTTCCGACTCCAAAGATGAGAAATTATTAGAATTCTCGAAGGTGTTGAACGCCAGACATAACAAAACTAGCAACCAGTCAGCCAAAGAGTTAGCCAAAGAGTTAGCTTTAAACATTTGAATCCTTCATAGGCCTTGTACTCTTATCACTTCAAACCTCGGTTAATGTAAGCTAAAATAAAATCATAGTGTAAACAGAGATATTTCTTCCTTTGAAAGTTTGGAAACGTCAGTATTCACGGTGATCTTGGTCAGAACAATGTTTAACATGCATGGAGCAATAACAAGCAGGATGTTTGGAGAGTTATTGAGAGTTATTAGAAAACTAAAGAAAATTTAACTATTCCCTCTGTGAGTGCTGTTTCTTTGTGCAGTTTGCACTTACATACAAGATTGTTGAACTTTAACAGACTCTGCTCAGATTTAGTGGTTGTAAAAATCCATAATAGGTTGTCATGTTAGTATGTTTGCACCTCAGACGTAATGCCTTCAGGGGATATTTTTAGCCTTTGCTATCAGCTCCACTATGAAAAAACAAACCCAAAAATAAATATGTATAAATTGTGACACAGTACATCACTGTGCGGCAATTTATAGAGTTAAAATTTATGATCCAACCTGTAAATGGAATATTTTAGCTGTTCAACACTGACTTGTTCTGCTCACCTTATAAGGTTCTAATATGATCTTCAGTGTTACTGTCTAAGAAAACTTTGTCAATGTATAACCTTATTTGGAATATGACCATTTTTTTTGTTGTTGTTGTCAATCTAATCTCCATACATGGCTATCAAATCTAGCTTGACATGATTACATGCTTGGGTCAAAGATTTGCGTCAAATGACTTTCATGTAATAGTTACATAACATAGAGTATAATAGCACTAAATTATGGAAAAAATGAAGGAAAGGAAAACTAATAAATACGGCCTGACCTGTTTCATAGGTTCTTGTTTTCTTGCAGCCATTAAACCAATCAGATGTCTTTTCAAGTATACAAGGGAATTAAAAAGGTGGACTACAGAGATGATTCATTAGGTTTTAGTTTCCCTCTGTGGGGCCAAGCAGTGCTTCTTAGGGCAACTCAGAATGAATCAGGCATTGGATTAAAGGACTCTGATTATGTGCAACCATGCCCTACATCTCAGATATGATGAAATGCAGTTTCTTTTCTGGAAACACAGGATTGGAAAAGTGGAATGGCAAGATTTTTGTATTCTAAAAAAGGAAAAAAGAGCACAAGTGGGAACCTGTTGTCTGTAATGTTTTTTTTATTGTGCACTTCAACATCCAACCATGCAAATAGATACTGCAGAGACACAAAAAAGCTGATCAACAGTGCTTTAATTACAAAATTGATTCCATGATACTGAAGGTTTAAGTCATATGTACACAGGGCCAAAAAAAGGATAGATGATTTTTGACCTTCTTTTTGCACATTCCATGTCTGTCCTTTTCCACAAGAGGAGGAAACTTAAAGATGTTTTACAAACATTTCCAATTGCACTTCCCCTCCTCTTTGGTGCTTTTTGCACACAGCTCATTCCAAAATTGAACAAATGCATGCAATATTCCAGTAACGGCTAATGTAATCATCTCCTACAGGGCTATGGTGAGCTTGACTTGAGAAATGCTGTTTCATAAAGAATAAACAGAGCTTGAAACTATTGATGCATCCCTCTCATTTATTATGTCAACTGTTTTAGTTTTAAAAAGTGGCTCAATGGGTGAAACTTTCTTTTGAGGTTTCTTAACCACACAGATCCACCAGCAGGTTTCGTAATGCTTGCTGTGCATCAAAGCAGTGACTAAAACCACTGAGGATTATTTTCAATTTCACTCATTCTACAAATAAATAACTTAAGTCAAGCTTTGAGCATGTAGAGATTTCCTTTTCATGTGAGTGTGCATCCACGAATTTTTCAGATTGCATTTGAATATTTGACTCAGATTTCATCAGATTAAACTTTATTGCAGTACAAAGTACCTAGAGCAAAGTGCATATAGATATTATAAGCATGAATTACTGAATATAAACCCCATATGAAATATGAATGGTGTAATGGGGTTTAGCTATGATATGATATATTGTGTTAAAACAATAAAACAATAGCCTGTGCTGTCTTTAACTCTAAGACATGAAGGCTTCAACATTAGTAAATGTAGGTATGTCCCATCCAACTTATATGTATAATATAAACAATAACCTTCATACCTGCATACTTATTAAATTATATACAGTATGAGCCTAATAGTAGCTTGTTCAAGTCAAGTAGAATGAATGAAACTACTACAGGGTGCGTGCAAAACTATGAACACGGTGAAAATAAACAATTTAACACCACAGAATATAAAAGTCCATCAACTAGGGAATGGCTCATTTTATTGTCAACATTTGAGCTCCTGTGTTTTAAATTGAAATTAGTGTTGCTATTTTTTCATACCACACAATGGATGTAGGTCACATTTTAAAAGCTTCGTGTTTACAATTAAAGCGCCGTTACGCCATAACCCACGTCCCACACCAAAAAAAAACCAAAAACACAGCACCGCCACAATATAATTTGCCCCCAGCTGTGGTACTAACAGGGCAGCATCATTTTGTTCTCCAGTGGGCTGTATGCGTTCAGCTTCCCGCTTCTTGTGTCCTTCTTGTCCCCCATCTTCCGCCCTTCGCTCCCTCCTGCCTAGAAGTCTGCCGCTGCCTCTCATCCTCACACTGACCCTCTCTGTGTCTGTCTTTCTCTCTCCCTTTCACGGGATGCCGCGTACAAAAAATCCGCTACAGCGAATTTCGTGTCCCTTGTTTCCTTATATGGAGATCAGCGTCGCGGCCCGGCCCTCCTCGTGCTGTGAACGATGCGCGTGCACTGGCCGCCGCCGCTCACCGTTCGCTTCCATATTTGGAAGTGAGTCCAACAAAAACCGCACGACGGGGAGGGGAGAGAGGTGGGGAGAGAGTTGGGGAGAGGGGGAGGGAGAAGGGGGATGGATGGCGGTGAATTTCCTTCCATCCTGAAAACCGCTTTGCGTCCGGCTGGCTGCTGAATATCTGTTTGAACAGCAGCACAACAGCTCACTTGTTAATCATAAGTGTGATAATTAATAAAAGCACCTACTCATGTCTTTGAAAACGATACTAAATTTACAGTGTCGGTCACAACAATGCTAACACACGCGTGGCAATATAACCATGGTTTGTTTTTAGGTAACAATAAAATCAAAGAAATTAAGGTATAGCTAAAGAGCATTATATACTTGAACAATAGCTTTGGCCATAATCGTGCTAAGTCCATCACTGAGCATGGCAATATTAAATACTTAATACAATTTCGTGTATCACCAGAGAATTGATGGTTTACTTAAATACTACACAAACACACATTCCCATAATGCTCCCCGCTCTCCTTTTGGTATGTTTGATTTTTTCACGCTTGCTGGCCGCCACTGCCAAAGGAAATATTAGCTATTAATATCACAGGGCAAAGAAATAAAAACATAAAAAATTACTAGAAGTTTAAGTAGGTAAAATACAGTGTCTCTCAATCTGGTTCCAATTAGTGCCGCATTTAGTGAGAGTTATCAATGATGTTTATGTCTACCTGTTTTAATCGCTTTTGTTTTTTTGCATCACCTATCTAATTTGTGTAACATGGTGAAATAAACCCAAATAAGTAATTACATTACATTTTGGGCCCTCTTTGTTCTTCTTCAAGTGACAAAATATATAGGTCAATAGTAAGCACCAAGCAGCAAATAATACAGCCGGGCAGTCGTGGTTAACCGACATGCGCTCCCGCTCGTGCACTTTGCTCGAGTCAGGGGCGCGCTTACAGGCGCGTTCACGTTGTGTATCCAGTGTGTGAGCGAAACCGATAATTCATCATCATAGTCCATTCAATTTCAACCCAGACGTTAACCTACACGGAGCTACAGCAATGGTAGGTCTAATATAGTATTTTATCACTCTTTCTGTATGCTCGCTGGCTTGACTGCCTGATAAAGACTTAATCTTTAAATGTGTGGAGGTCTGTGGACAATTTGTGTTAATTTTATGGATGATTGTATTAGTTTTAACGTCAAACGTAGTAAGCCGGTCCTGTGCCGCAGGAGCCGCTGCTGGCGCCGGGGCACTGGGCAGCGAACAGCCCCACTGACCGAGAGGTTTAAAGATTAACAATGCTCTCATATATATATATTTTTTAATTCATCACATATGAGAATGTGTCAGCGCTAGTTTTTTACAAGACCGTAATAACAGACTAGATAACGGATTTAACGATCCCAAACAACTGGCGCCATTTCTCCCCGTGTTTCGTCGACAAAAAGCCGAAAGAGTCTGGTTTGTGTTAACATGCACGCCGTTGTCATGACGCTCTTCCCCGGTGTCTTCACTGCATCATGTTTCTGTTATTTTACCTCCGGTAGTCGAAGCACATAATAACAGCGCAGCGCTGGCAGGTGCAGCAGCGCCGCGGGGCTAACTAGCTAACGGTATTGTTAGCTGGAGTAGCTCCGTTAGCAAACGCAGAAAATGACACCCATTATGGCTGGCGCTAGCTGTGATTTTTCTGTTCTTTGTCTGTACGCGGCTCCGACGCTAACACTGAGAAAGACGCTGGTTATGTACGTGATTCAAAGCAGGTCACTTTTCACTCACAGTGATATAAATCGACAAACTGTAGATCAGTAGCCGAGTTCTACTGTCATGTAAAACGAATGAATTAACAAACGAACGGTCGGATTGAGCTTTTCCATATATAGCAAGCTAGCGCTCACATGTGCGTGTGCTGCATTCATGGCCCCACCCTGAATTTGGTGCAAAGACCATTTTGTTTGATACTGTATTATCACGAATCTGCAATCACATTGACTAATTTGACACTTGTCGTGGAGCAATTTTGTCATATTTGTATCATAAGATAGTCAATATTTGACGGAATTGTGACCATTATGTAACGGCAGTTTGGCAGTGTTGGATCCGTTAGCTGAAGCTAACGGGCCGCTGACTATGGCTCTTCGTGGTCGGTAACATTACTGCGCATCTTTTTTGTTGCGCATCTAATTTGAACAGCCGTTCATACACACTGCACGCCCCTCACGCCATTAGGCTACTGTACAACAACAAGAGGGATTAATTAACGGATGACGATATTTAATCATACATATTCATCGAGTATTTCTAAAGGATCACATAGATGCCCTGTACAACAGAATATGTGTTATATTTTAAGGATTACTTCAACATAAAGATGAAAATTCCTAGTATTAAATATCTGTCGTAGTAATTTATCAGCATCCAACTATGTTATTTATTGCGCTTCGTTGCTGAGTCGACATCGACAATAACCTGACATCGACTAAATCGGCCTGCTGCACATTCTGCAGTGCTTTTTATTTAATGGTTGAATCATAATCCCATTTCGTCTGTGTTTTGCAAGTGAAATTGGCCTGTGTGATAATGGTAGTTCCTCCTGTGACTTGATATGCGTTGAGTCACTTAAACTTTGCCTTTGTGAAGAAAAGTATCCATGGATAAGATTAGATAAGGTGATAGTTTAGTGATCACCATGGTGATATTAGCCTGCCAGTACAACACAAATAAACTGAATACTAAACAGTTCAGGTCAAAGCAGGGCCTAAAATGTTGGGAATGTATAGTTAGTCACAAAGGGATTTCATTGACTTTTACAGATTGAACTCATATTAGTGTACAGAAAAATTAGACACTCACTGTATGTTGTCATAACAATCCTAACATGGATTAATACTGCAGGGAGAAAAGGGTATCATGCTGTCACATATGGGAAAAGAGTGTAGACATTTGTGAACCTCAGAAAATATTTTGTAAACACAACCTTGCTGTAACTGTAAAGAACATGGAAAAATGTGAAGCACTGTTCCTCTTTTATTGATAAGTAGGATCAAGGAAGCGAGTAAGGTTGCTTGCTGGTTAATTATTACTTTAAATTCCATGTTATCTCATACAGGGTTTTTACGCCCTGAGCAAACATACAGTGCCTGCTTGTACTGCTTTGCAGTTGGGTTTCCTTTCCCTCTTTCCTGCCCCATTATTTCCTCTTCTTTGTTGTCTTTTTCCATTGACACATAGCTGGTAGTTGCAGTTTTCTCTCATCTTCTCCTGACATTGCATTATCCCATGATTTAGTGCCTTAAACAGAGTCAGAAGACCTGATTGAGTGAGTTTATGGAGCAGCTGTGACTCTGCGATGTGACTTGTATTCTATATTTCTACAGAAGCCCCATTGTCTCTGACTGAACCCTGCACTCAGCAGTTAATTCCTGACCGCACCCTCACCCACATGGTCATCTTTATGGTAGAGATATGGCTGTTCTCTCTGCTTGTAGAAAGAACCCATGCTTTACGCTCACTGTCCTGTCGCAGTCACAGAAGCTTAGACACACCTAATAGCTGAGCTTGTTTAGTATTTATGTTGGATGTGGACTTTAGACAGGCAGTACTACCCACGCCTTTTATTTCTGTACTCTGGTAATCTTACAGTTGGAAATATACTTAATAAAAGAAATTAAAAGACTGCACTCACAAAATGTCACTTTGACTTAGACTACCTGGGCAGACAGTGGCATAACCTGTAAAATTACATTACACATTTTAAACCTCCCACCACCACGACTAAAAGCATGTCACAGCCACACCTTTGGGTTTCAGTCCTTCTTATCAGGCAACTCATAAGGAGCATTTTTGCTGTGTGGGATAGTCACATGCCACCCTCTCAGGCCCTTCTTTAGCTTCATGGTTTGTGTGTTTACTATAAGTCATCACTCCTGGCCTCTTGCAGACAATGGAAAGTGTTGCCATGTCAGACCAAACTATCGCTGTGCAGCAGAGCTGCTACCAACAAATTTTTTTATTATCTGTTAGTCCTTTAAATATTTTTCTTGATAGATCGTTTGGTCCGAAAAGAAAAGTTATTTTATCAGTTTTGTTTTTGTTGTTTTTTTTCTGATAAAATTCTATTACAGTTAATTTCATTGGACAAAGAAAATTTAAGAATCAGCAGTAATACTTCATATGACTTGAATAACTAGCCTATTATCAACCTATTGACAACTTACAGTTTGTATTTACATCATCCCCAAAATCATCCAAGATAAATTAAAAGAAGAAACTTACCCTCATAGCAAATGATTTTCTGCTCAATCTTCTGTAAAAATAAATGACAACAAAAGAGAATTAATTTAATTCTTTTCATGTGAAACCTGAAATAATAAACTGTTAGCTTTGTCACTGTTTTGGGTTGTATGCTTTTAAAAAAAAAAGAGTATACTTGAGCTTAAGCATGTTAAATAAAATTCATTTTTAATATAATGTTTCAGAAAACATGTACAGTTGCTGTAGCTGCCATGTAAAACTGTAAATACATTAAACTCTAAATCAAGCTCGTTCTCTTCACAGGCCTCTGGTGTGAAAGTCGATGATGAAGTTATCGCAGTCTTCAATGACATGAAGGTGCGTAAGGCTCAGGCGAACGAGGATGAGAAGAGGAAGAGGAAGAAGGCCATTCTGTTCTGCATGAGCAAGGACCTCAAGAACATTGTTCTGGATGATGGTAAAGAGATCCTGATTGGTGACTTGGGAACCACCGTCCATGACCCATACCAGCACTTTGTGAAGATGCTGCCCCCAGATGACTGCCGCTACGCCCTCTATGACGCCACCTATGAGACCAAAGAAACAAAGAAGGAGGACCTGGTCTTTATCTTCTGGTAAAGGGCAGTCATTATCAGACATTAAAAGGTTTCTGGTCATCTTTTTAAGGGACATTAGGCTTTAATCACTTCCCTCCTTCAATTGCAGGGCTCCAGAAAGTGCCCCCTTGAAGAGCAAGATGATCTATGCCAGCTCAAAAGATGCTATCAAGAGAAAATTCGAAGGTAAATTACTTGTTTGGTTTTGGTTTTGTTGACAGCGAATAAGCAATCTGAGAATCCAAAGTTACAGGTACAAACATGTTAATTTAGACGTAAAGTCCAACCTTAACAACTACCAATCCAGTCCTAAGCATAAGTCTGCACTAATCAGTATTTTTCTATTAACAGTGAGTCAGATGACTATTTGTAATGTGAAAAGAGTTTCTAATAATAATAATAATAAAAAAAACCCATAGAGAATCATCACCTGACTCTGAAGTCAGGCCTACACAGCATCTTAGCATCTTTTAGCATATTATTTAGCTGTTGAATCTGAAACTTACTGTTTGGTATGCTGTCATGTTTACTGACACAGCACGTAGCTGTTTTATGAGACGGACCCATAAATATTTCCTGCTCAAATAGCAAACAAACCAGCAACAAAGTCTGTGACTAGTTGGTGATTGTAATAGAGCATTTAGCAGTAGAAGATTGTTGTCAGTTGTTGAAGACTAAAACAGAGCTACAAGGAGAGTAAATATTAGACTTAAATTTGTCAGATGACTAATGTCAGTCTAATATTTAACCAAAACTTCATATCAATGCTAATGTTGCCTCATGTCTGAATGAGTAAATAGGAAATCATTTGTGATAATGACAGTGATGACAGTGATGTCTCAGCTGGTGGCTCTGCTATAAATACTTCCCTACAGCTTAAGGTTCTTTTAATACATTAACATGACCCTTAGCTGAGCTAAAAATTTGCATGCTAATACCTTAGCCTACAAGGGGTAAATAGTAAGGTTGGGACAAAGACAGAATGAGATGTGTTATACAGCTTTCATTACATGCACATGTGGTACAACTTTGAGTGATTGGGCATAAAGCTGAAGTTAATAACTTTTACTGTATTTCTCTTTCGGATATTTTAAAATTTCAAGTCAGTACTGTCAGAGAAAATGGGGAAAAAAAATTATACTGCATGAGGTCATCTCTCCCTGCCACGTTTAAATTCAGCATCCTACTTTTTCACTCCACTGCTTTAAGAAGTGGCGCCCTCCCCTGGTGTTGCCTTTATGTGCCTGAGGATCTCCTTGGCTGATTAGTCGATGGATGTAAAAAGGCTAAAGTATTTGACTTTCTCAGACAGTGCTGATTTACATCTGTTTAATCACTCCAGACAGTAATACCAAAAAAGTTGTTAACTTCAAACTTTCTGCCTAATCATTCAAAAAATAAAACTGTATGTGCCTGTAAGAGGAGTGGTATAAATCCTCTCCTTCTACATTAGGCCACAAATTTATCAATTATGCCACATAAAATTTATTTTTTCCCTTACATTACAGGTTTTTGTTTATTTATTTTAGATACTTAAACGTCATAACATCTGTAATTTTTAATTTTATGATTGTGAAAACAAAAAGTCGACCAAATACTTACTTGTTCTACCAGAAGGACATCTGTCAATGCTGAACATAATGTTAGAGGCCGCCTCACATTCAAGCACCTGCCCATTTTATCCAGGTGGAATCTTCATGCTACACCGCACGGTTTAGCATTGGCAGCCACTTAATCTTCGTCTGCTTATTTGTTTTAGTGCCTATGAACAATGTTAGAAAGTAAACAGACTATTTTATGGCAGTATTGGATTTTTTTATTCAGTCTGATAATATTTTTATCCATTAAGAGATTCTAGCTTGATTTTGAAAATCTAAACAACATATTCTAACAAAACAAAAGATTTTCTGTTTATTTATTACATTGCCTGCTTCTATTAAACAACAGCTTGCTCAATGGAAATTCACCAGATAAGCCTAATAAAAGGAAAGGCCCTCCCTGATGAATCCCTGTTAAACCACCCCTTGTTTAATAAAAGGGATGATACAGTGAGATTTATTTCTTTGTCTTAAAACTTTTACAGCTCTGTAATTTTGACTTTTATATTTATGATTTAAATTTCAGGTATCAAGCATGAGTGGCAGGTGAACGGTTTGGAAGACCTCAAAGACCGGCACACCCTGGCAGAAAAGCTTGGCGGCTCGTCAGTAATCAGCCTGGAAGGAAACCCTATATAAATATTGCCCCCCACCCCCCGGCTTCAATCGAGGCCTTTCAGACACATCTGTTGGGTTTAGCTGTTCATTCCAGTGTGGTTTGGAGAAGGGCAAAAGCAGAACCAGCACCAAATGTGGGACTCTCTTGGTGGGATATTGTGGGTGGGTTTTTGGGGTCCAAGTGACAAAAAAAAAAGAAAAAAAAAGGAAACTCCACAAATGCTGACTGTCATTCCAGTTCATGCAACATTAAGAATATGAACAAAACACACATTAAGGAAAAAAAATTTAAGATACAACTGAGGAAGGATGATGATAAACTGAAACATATATATTGTTCATGTTTAAGGACAGGGTTTTATTCTCTCCGGGTTCCATTTGAATGATCACAGAGAAAAGGACAGACATAAAAATTTAGTTTTCCAACCATTAAATCCTGACAAATAATTGTTCCAACTACCTTCTTTTTTTTTTTTTTGCCAAACTTCTAGTTAAGTTTTGTAAGTGTGTGTAGTTGAGACTAGGTGTAGTATGAATTAATTCACTCTTGAATGCACAAGATGTAACACAAGCTTCTGTGGGGGAACACGGTTAAATATATATATTTTTCTTTTTTGTTTTGTTATTCCATTGGTTTTTTTTCTTTTCTTTTCTTTTCTTTTTAAACATGCAAATTCCAAAACTTGAGTGATTCCTTTTACATTTCCAGTTCTTGGTCAGAAAAACATGGCATTTGATGTAGTAAACAGGCAACATTCCTTGTACTTGTTAAAACCAGGATCCTCTTGATTTAAAAACTTGGTGTTATGAAGGTCTGATGGGGAGCGATGTGTATATGAAAGACCAGCGGTCAGAGTTAAGACTGAATATTGAATGGTGGATGTTTTGTATCGTCTCCTTATCTCTAATAAAAAGCACTAAACTACTGACTTGTTCTATTTTTCCACTTTTGTTACTTGTGAAACACTTGAATCTACTCTACACTTGCAGATTTTGGTGGACTATTGCACATCAAACAGGTTTCTCTTTTCTATAAAACATCAACGTTATCATGGTCGTCACAAATTGTTAAGTCATAAATTTTTAGGATGATGCTCAGGCCTCACTGCAAAAATGAATAAGTAATTAAGCATCTGCTCATTTAACTAAATAATTACTAAAACCAATAAATATTAACTAATTGTCTTGTCTATAAAATATCAAAATATTCCAAACTGCCTATTAGCTTGTTCTGCCCAACGTACAGTCCAAAACCCAAAGATAATCATTTTACTTACTTGTTACCAGACAGAATCGTCAACTTGTTTCACTCCGATTCCATCTTGTTAATAATTTGTCGATGGACTTAAAGGTCTGAACCAAAATAACAGTTTATTATCATTGGAGACTGAAAAAAGACAACAGATATTTACATCTGAGAGGCTGGAACACAAAACTTTGCCATTTTTTTCTGATAATAGCCAATCAATCAGTTGGCCAATTGATCAATTCTGGGCTAAATTCAATTTAAACAAAACCCGTGTTCAGGTCCATCGATACTGCAGTACCTCTTATGACCACAGGAGGGAACCACAGCACCACTCCTGAAATCAAGTCAAGACATAAGACAAACATTGTTATAAATCTCTGTTTATTAAAATATATCAAGCATTCTTCAAAAAATAAAATCAACACTCCGTCTCTTCAGTCCACACTGAGAAGAGCTGACTGTCTGTTAAAACGTGCATTGAAAAGCATCAGTGGTGTCAAAAAACAGAATTAACTGAGCGATCCTAGACGAGCTATAAAAATACCAACCCTTTTCCCCAAAGACAGGAAAGAGAGTGAGACAGATGCAAAGGCAAAATGTCAATAGACTGCCGTCATCCACAGAAGGGAAAATAATCTGGTGCTACTGACACACTGCACACACGAGGAAAAGTGTTTTTTCCCTGTTGTAAAAAAGTGGTTTATGTTCATACTGCGGAAACACTGAGCATGTTATTAATCCGACCGCGTGTAAAAACATATTAAAAGATGTTGTGTTGATGATCTCACAGGCAGATTTTTATAACAGGCCCAGAGGTTATAGTAGGCATATTACACACATGAGAGAAATAACTCAATGAAAGAGAACTGATTCAAAAGTAGTTGTGCAGATCTGCTCTACTGGTGTCAAAGGGTGTTACATTTACAAGGATTTAATCCTGTTATACCCTCCTTTTCTTTCAGGGGAAGCAAGTCTTTTCTATTGAATCTTTTCAGTCACTTTGTGCTTTCTTGTTTTCTTTTTTTACAGCTATACTTCAAATCCTCTTCCATGTCCTTTTTTCCACTTTTTTGTCCATCTTAATCCTGGACACAGTCTAGTCTGTTACCGTGCACCCAGTAACAGATCTGAGCAAACTTCAGAGGAGTGATGCGCACGGCCACATTGTAATCTCGGTTCTCCCCGTCTATCTCCAGCCACTGGTGTCCAGAGAAAATGCCGATGACCTTCCTCTCCCAGCGCTCTAAACTATTATCCCACACTCTTCCATAAACTCCAGAGCCGCTGGCTCCGGGTCGGGCATCACAGTGCTGGTATATCAGGTTGCTGGACTCTTCTTCCACGGGACAAAATCTGTACACCAGCTCCCCGGATCTGTCGCTGTCAAAGCCAGAAAAGTGGATTCGCTTCCCAGCCAGGTCATCGGAGGAGGGAGCCACAGAGAGGCGCATGAAGGGACGTCTGTGAGGCCAACGCAGCTCCAGCAGGGCGTAATCAAAGTCCATGCTGACCTCCTGAGGACCCTGGATCCAGCCCTTTGGCACACGGGTGCGTTTCACTCTGACCCAGCGGACCAGAGGTTTCTTGGCAGAAGTGAGGCCAGCTTTGGTGCCGTTGATGGATGGAGGTATCAGGAAGCCCACCCTGAGCTTCCGCGCCCCCTTAACATAATCCTTTCCATCGTGCACACAGTGGGCAGCCGTGAGGACGTGCCGCTGAGACACAAGAACGCCAGTGCAGCCGGTGGAGATGCGAACTGCAGTGGAGAAAGGGTAATCCAACAGGAAGTTGTCACCTTGGATGTTAAAACGTCCATCTGCTCCATAGATCTGCCGCCTCACACGTTTGTGCCTTGGCTTGACTTTTGGGCCTCCTCTCGGTGCAGGGTGGGAAAAGTAACTCGCTTCCCCTTCAAACTCCTCATCATCCTCCACATCTACAGTAGTGAGAGTGCGTGAGCCGTCTGCATACAGCGTCTCGAAGGCCAGTTTCTCTGTGAGCTGCTCCTTCTGGACCTCCTGCTCTCCTCTGTGAAAGCAGCTAGAGTTGCAGCGAGTGGTGAATTCCAGCTGAGTGTGAGCGCTGAAGCGGGAGCGGATGAGAGGCGTCGGTGCATGAGGGACCAGCATGGGGACGTGGACGGGAGGACGGTGAGGAGGATGCAGAAAGGAGAGGGTGAGAGGGAGGAAGAGCTGGAGGAGCAGGTGAGTCAGGAGGGAGCTCTCACGTAGCGTCATCTTGGTGACAGAAAACACTGCAATGACACAGAAAAAAAGCACATTCATGAGAAAAAGAGCTTATCCCTGAGAGACTGCATAAAGTCCTCACTGTTTATGAAGAAAACAACTGTGGAAAACATTTTCCAAACAATCCATCTCATGCAAAAAAAATAATCTTTCATAAATATGGACTCTGAGTGCTGGTTGTTGATTATAAACTTCAGCAAGTGAGGTCAGCTTGCAAAATCTGCAGTTGCAGAGCAGGCATGAGTTTCATCTGGTGCAATGAGTCAACAATGAAACTCTTGTTCCAACATCATAGATTACTGGGGAAAATAGGATTTCAGCGTGATGAAAACGAACAAGCATTTTAAAGTAAGTTTGGTACAAGAGTCACAGAGTGAATTCCAAAGGCAGACAAGGTTCAATTTAAAAAGGAAGCAAAGTGGCCACAGACAACACCCAGAGGCCAGAACAGAGCTGAGTGGTCAAGCTCTTAAAGGAAAAGAAATGCAGTGCGTGACTGCTTGAAACATCATTTTAAAAAAACATGCTCCTAAATGTGATCGACAAAATAGAAATTCTAGGTTGAAGAGGTGAACAAGAGGTTGGGAGGTTACAGTAAAAATCCTCCGATCAAATATTTGTCAGAGCTCAGACGTTAAGAAGTTGTTTTCCATCAAACATTAACTACTTTACAATGTACATGGAGCGTTTGTGGCAGATTAGCAGGAACAAGGAGATACTTGATCCCCTTTAAAGGCTGTGGACCCTGAGGCACTCATGGCACGAAGAGAGCAGGTGTGTAAAAGTGAAAAGAAACAAGTTGAGGCAAAACAGAGTATTATTCTTAACAAAGGGCAGGGTGGGGCCTGCTCACACACCTAAGTGTGGCTCAAGATATGACTACAGAGGAGGTAGAGTTATATACAGGGGCTCCTGCAAGAAGGAAAGTGCATATTTCAGTCCACGCTGACATGTCAGGTACATGACAACTTTGGCAGACAGTGACAGGGGATCTTAAGTAGAAAATTGGCTGGTGAAGAGGTGTATAAACCAGGATGTAGCCCATGGGAAGCCTTAAAATAACTGTGTTTTGGTGCCTGTATCAGTGTTGAAACATATTGTTTAACAGCCAGATTAAATTTTCTAGATCTAGTCTCAAAAACCAAAGCTCCTCCTGCGGTTTTAGAGGCTCATTCCAAAAGAAACCACAGAAAACTGATCAAGAGGACATCACTGCGCAAAAGGGACGACACAAAATACAGACAGGACAGTGGGAGTGCATTGAGTTTTGGCCAGTGGCAATAACCTACCGCCTGAAGATGATGGCTCATCCTGAAGAAGGAGAAAAAAGTGCAAATGAGCCCTCACACAATGATTGTATTAAAAGTGAAATACAAAGGTCTGTCCTTATAGCACACAAATAACACAGGCAGGTATTCAAAACACCTCAATTTGCCTGTTTGAAGCCCACAAAAGACTCCCTGTTTAGCATCTAAATCTGATTTAATTTTGTGTGATATAGGTATGCAGCAGAGTCTAATGAGGCTCAGCTTCCTCATCTACTCTACATCCATAAGTTTCCTGTCAGGTTTAACTGATTAGATGGTTGAAGGGTTGTTATGGATCAATCAAAATGTGTGTAAACGGCAGAAAATGAAATCCTGAAACCTCAAGCAGACATTTTTATTTTATTTCTGACCACATCTTTCAGTCTAACATTTGACTGTAAGCTAGAAAATGGCCACAAACTGACGTAAAAATCATTACCTTTATTAATTTAAGTTACTTTAAATGCAAGTGTGATGGTCTGTCTCAAATCCATGTGGAATTAAAATGCACTAATCTCAATCAAACCACTAAATCTGACACATTTACCTCCTTTTATGAGATCGATGATCCGCGTTTACATCCCCGTATAGTTTTCCTCCCCATCAGACGAGTCCTTCAGGATCATTTCCCAGGTTTTCCTCATCATCACCGGTGAACAGCAGGTAGTTTCTCCCTCCTCTCTATCTGCGTCCTCCAGAGGAAAAAAATCTTGCTCGCTCTTTGACAGCCTGTCCAAGTAAAGCGCCAGATGCTGAGTCTTTCTGGATGTCCGGACTGTCTGTATTTCTTCTGAAACCTGCTCAGCTGAGACAGAGAGCCACATAATAAGTCTCTTGTCTGAAAAGAAGTGTTTACCCTCTCTGAAGCGTCCTGCCTCTCGGTCCGGACGCCCCGCCTTCGCCATTCCGCCCGCTGAGGGGGGACAGTCAGCTAGTGACTGATAAAAAACCCCACATCAAATCAAACTTGTTTCTACACTTTATGAGAATATAAAATGCTTTTTTACATTCATAAAATGTAATATAAGTGGACAAAGTCAAACGTAAGGCTTTACTTGCCATACAAATCAGAGACTTATAAATAAAATCATGGGTAAGAATAAGAAAATAAGTTAATAAGCTAGGCTATTTTTTTTTTCTTCAGCTATGCTAGCAGCTTTGTGGTGCTGATTTCAGCTGAAGCTAATATTAAACACTTAATCATGTTAATATGCTAACATTAAAGCAACAACATGGAACCATATTTTTTCTTTGATTCTGGCGACCCCTCTGGACAACAGCAGTATGGGCACCACGCCTCCTGTTATCAAGGTCAAGAGCTAGCTTTTTTTTTTTTAAGAAATATGAATAAAATCAAAAAATTTATAGCTTTTTCCTATTTAAAAAGCTTTTTGGAGAATGTATTAAATTTCATGGCAATCTCTCTTATAGCTGTAATGATTTTTTACTCAAAACCTCATCGCGGTTCATCCTCTGGGGATCATGATGTCTGAACAAATATGTACACCAACCCCCCCTCACATAGATGTCGGGACATATTCAACATAAAATGACAAAATTAATAACAAATGCCACTCATAAGTTACCACACAGGCCAAGGAGATGTCTGACTTTGATGGCACAGCAGAGAAAAAAAAAATATTTGACAATTATTGTGACTTAAAAGCAGAACACATTTTTAGTGTGTCTAAAGCAGAACAAACACGTTTGGTATTTTTAATAGCTGAGTTGCCAAAATAATATTTTAAACCTGGAAAAAATATTAAGTTGGTCAGTCAGCAAAAGGAATACTTGCTGTTTCAGCACACATCAGCTTGACTGAGCCAATTTTGAATCCATTTATTTTTTTTTATTAAAGTTTTATTTCTGACCTACATTTCAGATGAGTTGGATGTTCAGGGTTGCAAGAAATCGATTGTTTTATATAAAGTATTAAAACTAATGCATGTTTAAGACATACTATCATTAACAACTACAGCACTTTTCACTTAAGCTCTGTTGGCATAAAGATTTAACATCCAAAGCAATGAAGCAACATGTGTAACGATTTTATGATGATAAGTGTTATGTTCTTCATTAGGCATTGAGAACTATAAATGGTTGCTCAAAGCTACACCCAAGCAAGAAAAGTCTTGTGTCTGGCTTTACTTTATCCTAATTATCCTTTGGGCCAAGAGCCATTGTAGATCGAAGACAAGACCAACCCCTTTATACTCAGAGATTATAGCTGGCAGGCAGGCCACTGTTGGGGCATGTCGGCAGCAGCAGCAGCAGCAGCTTTCACCTCGTCCTCTGCCTGACCTTGATCTCCCAGAGGTCTTTCATCTCTCATTTAGGATCCCTGCGAACCTGTGGAATTTGGGAAACCGTTCAACCGACGCTCCCATGGGGTTTTTGAAGCTTCAGGGGTGCCGAAACAGAGGTCCCAGTCACAGCGACAGTGCTTTCAGGAATGCTGAGGAATCTCCCAACAAGGACACAAGTCAGGCTGTCGGCACAATGTGGCTGCTTGTTGTCCTCGGAGAAAATGTCCCTGCAGGAGAAACACCTACCAAACTTGCTCCTCATCTCTGTAATAAAATCTCCAGCTGATACTGCTCCTGCTTTGTGAATAGTGAGGTGTTGACGGACGGAGTGTAAAGTATATTCCCTCAGAAATGTTGAGGCAAATCATTGAGGGTGGCAGGGAAGGTAGCAGGCAGAAGGCCAGAGAGGTGTAAATGTGTAACTCTGTAAGCATGCTGTGCAAGATGATGGTATCACTGCCTGTTTCTCTGCTACACACATTGAGCACAAGAGATTTCCTTTGTGTATATGTGTGTGTGTGTGTGTGCGTGCGTGAGTATTTGTGTGTGTGAGAGTGTGTGTGTTTGGCATGAAGCAACTTGGCCTCTGATTCTCTGTGGATTCCTCTTTTTCCGTCCCCCTCTTTTCACTCTTCCTCAGCAAGAGCTCTTCTCATAAATTGTTAAATTATACAGGGTGGCAGATACAGTTACTAAAATAATAGTTAGGCATGTTTGGAAATGTAATTATCAGCTTTCTTGCACAGAGTGAGATGAGAAGATTAATACTACTGTCATAAGAGCCAGGTAGCTTAGCTTAGCATAAAGAATGGAAACTGGGCAAACGGTTAGCGTGGCTCTGTCAAGTGTTTAGCCCTTTTGATGCTTCCTTAATAACACATTATATCTTGTTTGTTTCATCTGTACAAAAGCCAAAGTGAAAAAACATCAATTTAGTTTACGGGAGTTATGTGGTGACAACAAGAAATAGTCCTGCACATAACTCTCAGCAAATCCACAAATTGTTGTTTTTACACCAAAGTTTTTGTACAAATTCAACAAACCAGATAAAATGTGATAATTTGTGAGCTTCAAAGGTGCAGGTTGTTTCCACAGTGCTAAGGTAACCAGTCGCTGGCTGTGGCCTTGCAATTAGTGTACAAAGTGCTTTGATAAATCATTACTGAACTGGTTAAACACTTAAATAATTGCTTTGGATATTCAGATTTCTTTTTTTTTTGTTGTCTGTGTGATTCTCAGGAAAATATTAGGATGAACTGTGCAAAAGGGTTAGGGTAACATGTGCCAAGGAAGCAAAAATATGTATTTTCCAAAGGTCAGACTATTCCTTTAAAGGCTGTATATTGAAAAAACTGTATCAAAACTTCTTACATGCAATAGGTTGCTTCCTGTATATTTTTCTCAATTTGTCAGTTTGTATAAATTGATTTGTATGGTAGGAAACAAATCTTTCGGGGTTTAGTATCCCACCTGTCTCCCGTCTGTTGCATGGTGGATTAGCAATATCTTGTACGGCGTGTTTGAAGGTTCATTCATGGTTCAGTTTTCAGGAGAGGTACATGCAGGACACTTGACAGTTCAAATGAAAAATCTGCCTTAAACATGTTCAAAACAGCTGTTGGTAGCATATCTTTCAATTCTGGTGCCATTTGTTTTGTCAGGGTTCATTAAATTAGTCAGGCTTTACTTGTTTGTTCCTGTTAAGGCTCACAAAAGGGCTGGAGCCTTGAAAAAAGGTCACAGCAGGCTTTGGAGGGGGGAAAAAGTGTAAAAAACATAACATTGGAGAGGTTTAGGTCTAGTCCATCTCAAGTCTAAAGCTCGCACTAACAGTATAAATTTTAGACTATAAATTCACCTGACTTGCATGTCTTTGTTGTTTAGAAGGTCATGCAGGGAGAACTTGTCAACTCAAGATGAAAGAAAATTCCTGAACTGAGAATCGGCCCCATGACAGCGACACACTACTCTCTCTGTTTCACGGTGTCATTTTTTCCCCACTGCACTGCATACCATGAGCTCCTTGTCGCAAATTGTGCTCATTCCAACATGGAGGCCAGGTGGAATCGCCATTTCATTAGTCACCCTTTGGCTATGTAGCGTCGGGTCAGTCAGTGGCTTTGACTGAGCAGGTCGTCTAGTCAATGAACAGTCGTAAACATGAGAGCGCAAGATATTTGATATATGCTTTCCAAAAGACTTTTGAATGTTTTTATGGCCATTTTTATATTGTTTGCTGTGATTAAATGGCTACTACTTTCAATAACTCCACTTTCCTTTCCCACAAGTTATGTGTAAAACAACAAAACTAAGACTCTATGGCTGTGTTAGCGGCTCTGTAAAGCTTGCTCTTTGGCATAGGCATGCTTAGTTAAGCAAAATATTAACATCTGCATGCTATCATGCACACAGTGGCAATGCTAACATTTTTATTCTGATATTGACAATGAATAAAATGTTAGAAGATCATCAAATCTACTAGAGTTTATCTTGAGAAAAACATGAGCAACTGTACAAAAATTCAAGGCAATCCAATGTGTTGCTGTAGAGACCTAAATATCAGCCTCATGGTGCAGAGGAAAAGGCACTGGATTACCAAAGTTAACAAAATTAATCATTTGCAGTCAAATCAGTGTCTTACAAACTTTAACAGAAATCGCTTCGATAGCAGCTGAGTCTGACCCAAAGTGGTGCCAAGCTATGCTGTTAGCGTAGCTTAAGTACTGTATTCCACTTAGTTAGCCTTTTGGTTTAGCTGTCATGCTAATAAGCTAATATGTTAATGCCAGGTTCCTAATCTAGAAGTCCAGATCCAATGTATATCTGAGAGGTCAAAAGACAATTAAAGGCATAAAAAAGAAAAAGAAAAAGATTTGTCTGTTTGACATAATTATGTTTTTTTCAAGGTTTTTCTAACTCCACCTCTTATCTCTTAAAACAATCTGAGAAAGACGAATTATTTTTTGTTTGAACTTCTCATTATTCATCTCTATATCAAGGCTATTCCCCATGACAAGAGGTCACAAGTAATTATTGTCTCATTTTATTGTGTCATTAGCCAGGAAGATTAAGAGCTACACAGCAACAGAGCAAGTCCCCAGTGAGAATAAAGTATTTTCTTATTTTCCTTTTCTTATTCTTGAAGATAACAGGCCAAACATTAATAACATGATGTGTGTCTTCACCATTTTATTGTTTAGGTGCCTCATATTCTTACATTTTCAAGAGACAAAGATACCAGTTCCTCCATTATCTGGTCTCAATAGTCCAGAACAGACAGAAGCTGAGGTTCACTGTTGCTTCTGTTGGTGATGAAAATTAAGTTCAGAAAAGTGGGAGGACAAAAACATTAAGTCTGATCATACTCTGAACACTGCAGATTAGATATTTAACAGAGTGAGTGTAAATTTTCCTTTAGCATGGAGGACCTGAAGGTCAGTGACCCCTGACCCCCCAATTCTCAACACTTCCAGTCACCCATACTCAGACTCTTGCACTTTCCAAGATGATTCATTTAAGAAAACAAAAAAAATTCCTAAGAGTCCCACATTTTTTCCTTCTCCGGAGTAACACTTGTCATGTTCATTAACATGACCACTTCTCAAAGAACTGTTTTTATAGTCTGTCGCTGTCTGACAAGACAGAGGAAAACTAATTGAATCAAAGCCACCAGGTCCTGTGTCACTGGTATTCGACTTTCCTCATAATTATTCTGTGTTTATTCAGGATTCTCTGATATATGTCATTGCCGGTAGCTGTTGGAGTTTCGCTTGTTCACCCTGGAGGAAAGCGGCGTGGAAGATTCCAGATGAATGAGTTCACGCTGGGTCTGTGTGAGCAGGAATACCTTAAATTTCCATGGAAATGGAGCTGTGGCACTGAGCACAAGCAAAAGCCTGTAATAGTTCATTTCCCCATGTGAAAATTAGATTGAGTTAAAGACATTTGTATCTTAAGGCAGCGAACAAAGATGTGGTCCCTCTGTCGGTTATTATGCCGACATGGTGGGCCAAGGGATCAAGACTTGTGTGACCGTTGAGCTGACATGCTGTGAGGGCCCCACGACAGTTTCTGTAAGCAAATGGGGATTTATTAAGCAGATCACAGGGTTTTCTCCGGACTCTTTAATCTGATAATTGGCCTCAGATTCAAACAAACCATCGAAGCCTTAAAACAGTAGAGTGAACCTTTTATAACAATCCTGTAGCTCTTGACCAGACCCTCATGTCACTAAGGAACCGCAGAAACTGGAGCCCTTTTAGAGAACAGGAGGGGCTTTTTTAAAGAAAAAGGGGACATGAACACAAAGAATGTCCCCTTTCTCTTTGCCAGCCTGTGCCTCGATGTTTTATGTCCCCTTTTCTATCCCCATCCGGATATATTTATTGCTTCTTCAACCTATCCCTTTTCATCATAAGCCCTCCCATCCCATCTGTCTGTCCTCTATCTGATGTCATCATCTGGTCAAAATAGAACGGACATTTTCCACATTTCAATCCACATGTTGTTACAGCATTTGACAAAGAGCTTCCTCTGTGCCAGGAATTATCTTTCAGACATTATTTTATTTTTCTCCCTGATAAATATCTCCTTCCTACCCCTCCTGCCATTGGTCCCTGGTTCTCCTGCAGGGCCTTGTGGGTACGTATTCAGCCTGACTTCCCCTCAGCATGATGTCATTTCAGTTTGGCTGCATGAGCTGTATGAAGAAAAAAAAAAAAGGAAGAATCAGTTAGCAAAAACAGAACTAAGGAATGCAAACCGACTGCGATAAAATCCATTAGGAGGAGGTGGAAAGTGTGTCTCCTCATATCTGTAACCAGTCTGGGCAGATTGAGGAGTGCAACAAGGAGTCTGCTGCAGAGATTGGAAGTCATCCCAAAAGGTATTCTGTCAATTTGACCTCCCTGGCTTCCTTTAAAAACCTTTAAACATCTCTTTGGCCTGCATATATGGAAAGAAGTCATGCTTCTATTGGCTTAGTTGAATGATTTAGTGATAATAACAAGAATTATGGCCAATAGGGCTAAATAAATTTACCAATAACTATTAAGCCACTTCACAGAACGTCGTCAAATAAGTCAACACGCTACTTTTTTGCATAGAGATGTTGGCCAGAAATGTTAGGAAAAAAGCACATTTGAAAATACTGTTTCTCAGAGAAATAGTACAAAGAATGATGTAAATTGGCGTATAATGTATTATTATTTGAGCCACATTCAACTGAAAACCAAATCCCAATCTGACTCTCACTCTGATATTTGTTTTTAGTTTAGTTTTCTTATCAGTAATATTATTCCTTATGCTAGCAATGAGCCTGAACAAATCCTGACCCTGAAAACAATGCTGCTCAATTGGGAAATCAACCAAAGCAAATAAATTCCTCATGAAAAAATTCTCCCCATTCAACCTCCCATTGTGATGAGAAATCAGTGCCACAGTGTTTGACAGGAACTGAAGAACGATGCGAGTGTGGGTTGAATATTTAGGCAATTTTAACTGATACCAGAGGGGAGAAATTACTGAGGGAATGCTAGGAATCTTGTTAGATGTTGAGATGTGAGTTATAACCAGAGAAGATACAGAAGTGTCTTTTCATCTGAGATCAGCAGTGACAATTACAATGAATGGGTCTGGAGCCACAGACATCCACACAGCTGTTATACATTGTGATAAATGAAAACCTGTGAGCCTAAAGCAGAATGTCAGGCCGACTCAAAGCAAAACCAACGTCATTTATCACACCAATATGTTTTCAATATACAAAAATCATTGAAAGAGTCTGTGATAGAAACACAGCCTGGGTGTCTGCAGACCACGTGGCCACATGAGATGGATCAGTTCCTCAAGCTGTTACCATGGAGGTGACAGAGACAAAAAGCATTCAGGTCATTTGAGTGGAGGAACAAATCTGCTGTAAAGGTCTCAGTAAACAGACACAAATATTTACAGCCTCAGAGTGAACATTCCCGTTGACACTCTTCTTCATGTGTCTCTCCTTCGTACAGGGCCAGTAAATTTTCAATAATGAGTTTGCTATTAAAAAGATACTTGCACTGCCAACCTGCATATCCCCACTGGACCCTATGAGGGTACAGGTAAGATTCTCTGTCAGCTCCCCGTCTACCTGCACTTAAAAGTTGGTTTTAGCTTTCTGAACATGTTTAAACATACCTCAAAGAGCAACACTAGCATTCATTTAGAGTTGTTTTGTGGCCAACTGACATAAATAGTTTCCTTTTCATTTGGTGTTCAACCCAAGAACAAATATCTGGCTCTTTAGCTTGCTAGCTAGCTCACCTGTGTTGACCAGCTAACTGCTACCTGTGTCTGTTAAGGGTTTGGTATTAATCCACAGATAAAACTGTGGATTATTCAAACAGTTTTGCTGAATACAGCCTGCATCTCAATATCTACAGAGAACATCTCACTTTGGCTAATTACAGTTATCACGCTCCCTATTTAGTTAAGATTCAAATGCAAATTTTTATAAATAAATGCTTTTGTTTTACACTTTGACACCAAATCATCATCCATTATCTTGTCCATCAAATCTCCTTACTTAACCTATTAGAGTTTTATCTGATGAACTTGCAAACTGAACCACATTGGTTTCATTTTTTTTAATGAAAAAACAGCGTGGTCAGTGGGCAAGTAATTAATCAGTATGTTATCAATGTAACACCAGTAACACTGACTCCCATAGCAAGTCCAGCCCCTATAATAACTTAAAATATTTTGCACAGAGTTCTTCTTTGATAACTTAAAAATTCTTTAAGTCACCTGAAAATATCAATCCAGAGTCTCTGATACTGGTGTCTTGTATCGGTGTTGTGACTGATGTTGCAGTCTAGTAAAGGTTGAAGGACCACCTTAGTCCTGGATGGAATGTTCCGGAATGTTATCACCAGGTTCTGGAACTCACAAAGGACCCGCCCACAGGAGCAACAGTGTTGCCAGGCAACAAAGAAGCCTTGATAACAGCCACAGTGAGGCCTGTTAACTAAGGTGTGTGTGTGTGTGTGTGTGTGTGTGTGTGTGTGTGTGTGTGTGTGTGTGTGTGAGGGAGTGTGTGTGAGTGTGTGTGTGTTTGTGTTTACCCCCAAGATTGTG
>JAQMCX010000058.1:15418829-15488315 GCA_029814765.1 Acanthurus leucopareius | reverse complement strand
GTGTGTGTGTGTGTGTGTGTGTGTGTGTGTGTGTGTGTGTGTGTGTGTGTGTGTGTGTGTGTGTGTGTGTGAGGGAGTGTGTGTGAGTGAGTGTGTGTTTGTGTTTACCCCCAAGATTGTGAGTAACAGCTAGGCTAGAAAAAGGTCTTTTTAGATGCTTATGAGTCCAGTTAAATTGTTTATTTGTATTTGTCTTGTTTTATTATGTCATTTTACTTCTTTAATAAACCTCCAAACTTATGGCTCTGTTGGTTTAAATCAATATGAACTGATCCAGATGCAGTTTGAACAAACAGCTGTGAGCCTGCCAGACCTCTTCCCTCTGCTCTTATCTGCAGCTGCTAATCCTCACGGTGACATGCAATATTAATTTGGTGGCACTGCTCCTCCAAGAAACACAACCGTTGTGACTATTTCCAGACAGTATACTAAACAACTAAACAACAATCTGATACAATTAAGTGAAACAAGCCAGTCTTTATAACCAAACACACCCTGCATTCAAACAATTTCCCAACAAGGGCTTAATTATGAGTGCACATGTTGAGCTGTTGCTGCTTGCCTTTAGTGAAATTAAAGCATTTTTCCCTCCTCTCCTCTTTCCCCCAGTTCTACCAGATCTACTACAGGCCTTATTTTATGGCTCCAAGTCTGCCAGAGCTGTGCAAGTGAATGGGGAGCTGAGCAAGCCAAAATACTGCACTGTGAGGTTTTCATGGAATTGGAAAAAAAAATCTACGAAGGAGGAGAACGTGGCTTCTCCGGCTGCATTCTTTCCTTCATCAGGAATTCACTGAGGTTTGGCCACGCACGTTTCACTGGAGCCTTTTCCTGTTCGCCTGGGAATAACAAGACCGTCCATGTGTTGTCCTTGTGCACGGTGAACAGAGAAGCCGCAGGCTGGGTTTGAGAGTTGTCAGAGTGGTGCAGGACAACCACACACCCACTGTTTAATCCTTTAAACACTCACATATCACACAGAAACAAAGCAGGCCCCCACTCATAGTGACCAACACAAACCCCTGAGAGCTGAGGAGCTCATTTCCCTGAGAATAATGCTCTATGCAGATGAGCAACAAGCTCCGGTTCAGGGTTTTGTCCCTCTGACTGGTTTCCTTTTCAGCTCTAGACAAATTGATGAAGCGACGATGCTCATAATTGGATTCCAGCATGGCACATCTCTGCTCTGCGCTCAGCTGGAGCTCATTGTTTCAGACCAGCATTTAATCCACGGCTGATTGCGGTCTATAAATTCAGCAGACAAGGGAGACAGCACAGTGATTTACAGCTCCAAAAGACATCACGGCACTGACAAAACATTCCAAGCGACAACTGTTTAATTGTAAACTTATCTAGAGGTTATCCACAGCCAGATGAACACTGAGCCCAGAGGACATGAGTGCCTGAGAAACTTGGATGATCACGAAAGCCTTTCAAACGCATGTCTGTTTATAATAAGCTGCAGAATCCAAAACACCCCAAGCAGAGCCAAGGAAAACTTGGAAAAAAACATAACTGTGTCTGACACCAGAGATCCAGTTGGAGGGGAGTTGGATGGAGACGTCCTGTACCAGGAAAAACCAGTAAAAACAGTTCAAAAACATTTCAGATGTTTCCACCTGTCCTACTTTTCTTCACCCGAAATACTGTTTTGAGGAAATACTTTCTTTGAAAACATTAAAGTCTGCTTTTCTTGCATCTCCTTTCTTTCCAACTAACTTGTCAGTAAAATAATGACTGTGTAACCCTAATTAAAAGTCACAACCTCTTATAATCACCTCAGATCCAATTCATCTGATACCTCGCTCAGATTGTTCCAGCTTTTCCGTGAAGCAATGCGAGGCAGCACAAACGCGTGGTCGCTCGGTGCAGCGGGACAGGTGACAACAGTCCATAAATGCACAGTGAAGGAGAGAGTGAGGCACATGAGGCGGCTGAAGTGGCCAAAGTCTGATCTCAGCACAGACAAGGCTGTGCTGCAGCTGTGTGTCCTCACGTTCAACTCCCATCCAGATCCAGATTAGTAACAGCATCACTCAGCCAAGACCAGCTCCCACCGACACTTGGACTTATGTAAACTAGAATATACACTTACACAAGGCTGAGTGCTCTTATCTGTGTAGTGAAAATTTGATTTAAGTGTTGAGCTTCGGTTGTTTCATATCATGATGATACAACACAACTATTAGAGTGTATTTTGGTTTTTAAAACTGCTGAAGCAAATTATTCCAAACAAATTGTAGTTAGAATTTTATGTAATTAGTATATTTTCTTGTGGAAAATGTGTCAAAGTTAAGTGATGATTGAAAATTGAAGCCAATATGAATGTGCCAAAAACTGCAGTTCCTTAAATGGCCACTTGGGGCTTGAACCTAAAGCAAGGTAATAACAATAACTTATTTTTAAAGAAGTGCCCAACTTTACAGCAAAAATAGACACATTTACAGCCTGGTATCAAGGCAGTTCTTAGCTATTTTCCTGTAAATGTCAAGGTACAAAGGGAATTTTTTTAATAATTTATTCATTTAAATAATATGTAGGCTTTAAATAATGCATAACTCAGGGATGTACCTTTGAGTGACAGCAGCTGTCTGCCTGCTGTCACACAGTCAATGGCCATAATGCATTTAACTTCACACTCTCATTCAAATATATCAGATATTTTTTACTTAAAAAACTTAAAAAAAACAAAGTAACAAAATGGTGACGGCCATCAGTGAACTCAAGTGGCTGAACTTGCTGTAGTGATGTAGATGTTTACTCCAGCATGTATCAGGACACTGTGACATTATAGTAGTTACAGTTATAGTTATTATGGTTATAAGTGCAACATATTTTAAAGTTAACTCAGTTAAAAGCTGCTGGTGTTGAGTATTTGAATTCACACCAACAAGAGTTTTTATTTTTAATGAACAATAAGCTTTTATTGAATATGTATATACATTCTCTTTTAAGTTGCCCATAATGTTCAGGTTCTCTACCAGCCTCTCTCCTACATTTAGTATAAATTCACTCTCTCTTCTCATGCAGGGGCCATTTAGACAGAAGGTGTTGCTGAATTATGAGCCTGTGACTTGGCAGGTTGTTGAATGACTGTCAGCTTAAAGAGCGCCGGTTCACCGACTCCGCCGCAGAACCAAAGGAGCCCCCCCCAGCCGCCCAAAGTCCCAGGTGCCCTCTAGTCACCCACAACAAACACCCCGAGGACACATAAAGACCTCAAAGGTTTTAGGTCCCTAATATTTTGATTTTTTTTTTTCACTTTTTCCACACAGCACAGTTGGCTTGAAGCAGCTGCCTGTTTGAGCTCTCAAGTGTAATGAGGAGTTTTTTTTCACAGAGGTGCTGGAGGGATGTGAGCCTTACATGGCCAATAAAGCTTATTCCAGTTCCACTATTTTGATAATCAGCATTTTTTTTTACGCCAATGTTAAATTTTTCAGTGTCTCCAGTGTGTTGATTCGCTCCCATCCTCAGTTTTATTTTTCTAAAATTAAATATTTGAGTCATGGATTATTGGCCCCACAAAACAAGACATGTAGTGGTGTTTTCTCTGTTTCCTGACACTTTGTAAGTTCAATTTAACTAGAAATGTAAATATTGTCAGCTGCAGCAGAATTTGCAAACCTCCATATCCTCCAACTACATTTGCACCAGGAACAGAAGCAAATGTGGTGCAGGACAGCTCTTTCCCTTCTACATCATATCTTTGTCTTCCTGAACATAAAACCAAAATATGGAAACAATGAGTGAGTTAAAGCACCACAGTGTGAACCTGCTGCCCATAAATCAGAGACCTGACAGCTTTGAAACAATGGACTCCACCTGACCTTTCCTTGTTTCTGCTCTCAGCACCAGAGTCCTGCTGCTGCTGCTGCTGCTGCTGCTGCTGCTGCAGGGTGGTTTGAGTCTGCACAACCCCAGCAGAGGCTGCAGACAAGAGCACCGCTGTTTCAACACAAAACAAGAAGAAATAAATAAATAGCAATCACTTCTAACTACATGTCAGATTACTGTTTATCTCATCCGGCTGTTTAAGTCATCATAATCACAGACAGAAAGCAGAGAAACAATTTGTCAAAAGGGGAGGAGGAGAATCACAAAGTTTAATGAACATCTTGGAAATAAATAAGACAAAAACAAGGTGAAGGCGTGTGAAGGCAGCAGAAGTTGTAGTGGTGGAGCTGATTTCCTGTGTTTACTGAGCTGTTTTGTTTCTTATAAAGCGTCGCTCAGGCGCCATGTGACGGACAGATGGAGCATTAAGTCATCACTGACAGTCATTTGGTTTAGCACCGCAGTGACAAAGCATGATGAAAGTTTCAAATACAATAGAGAGTTCAGAGAGACGCTTAGAAGTCCAGACTTCAGACCCGACATTGTCCTGATAAAAAAATCTTGATGAAAAAACACATTTTCTCAGCCAGCCCCTCCTCTTTTGGAGTTTTTTTTCTCACTCCTCTCTTTGTGAGGCCTTCACAAAGAGACATGGTACTTATTCCACCCTCATCTCTTTAGTCATCCTCCAAGTCAAGGTTTTCTCACACCTTCCTCTTTCTTCTGCTTTAGCCTGAGCGCCAGGAAACTCCAAAGCATATCCAACAATGTCATTTGAGTCAAGCAGGGTAGAGAGTTAACATTCAGTGTTGTCTCTCTGCGGCCTGAGCGGCTCCCAGCTGTCCATCATCTGATACTCTCTCATTGAGCTGCAAACGGTGTCAGATTCAACTGGGTCAAGGCGCGGAGCGGCTGAAAATGCTTCGATTGTGCACGAATGGGGTGAATACAAAACAGATCCCTGACAGTCAGGGTGTGAGCACGTGTAAAAACCAACCTCCAAACACCAATTTCTGCGGTTTCTATCAGAGTTGTAAAGGTTGCTGCAGCAGTCTCAGCATGTGCAACATATTTGCTGCGCCCCACATGGTAAACGGCGCGTGGGAGCAAAGCCAGGTATCTTAATCCCCATCACCCTTGGGATTCCCCACCAAGAGATCCCATTAGTGAGGATAAAAACTGTAATGTAGTCCGGAGAGGCTCGGTGGACTTACGGTGTGCTGCAACCCCTGCAGGCCAGCAGTGACCTCCATCTGATCCCTCACTAACTGGAATTACAGCTCCGGCTCCAGCAGGCAGTGTTAAAGAGCAATGAACTGTAAAGCATTTTGATGTCTTAATGAACAACATACACACAGCAACAAGTCCAATAAAGGAGCACCTATAAATTTGAAAAGAGCAGCAGTATTTGTAGGTACCATAGAAACCGCTCCAAACACTTGAAGGCTGCTAGTGGAGGAGTGGAGGAATCTTAACACCCAAAATAATTTATTTTAAAAAAGAAAAAATAATGTCAAGTGTGGTGGAGTGATGCCACAGGGTTATGAAATTGCAGAAATAGCAGCTTTGCCTCTTTAAATGTGTTTCTCAGAGATAAAAAACTGAGTCTCGTGCGTTAAACTGAGGAATCTGAATGGAAAAGATGTGCCTACATTCTTCTCATACATACAGTACAGCACATAGCCTTGGGTCAGCATCTGGTGTCACTGAGCAATAATCACACACAAAGTGAACACATGAAATAATTCAACAACTAGATCCGGAGAAATTTATTCACTTTAATGATGTCTGGAGAGTGATCACAGTGGGTGTTAGAGCGTGAAAGTGAAGAAATCAGAGACACCTGAACATGAATCACAACCTTCATCTCAAACGTAAACAGGGATGAAAAGGAAATGTTGATCACGTGTGATAAAGGTGGAGCAAACGCAGTCAGTTAATGGTCAATTTTCTTGATTGCCGGAGCATAAATGACTGTAGACTTCAATTAATCAATATAAGAGGGAAACAATCTCAAGCTCTCTGCAGGAAAACACTGATTAGACAAAAAATAATGATCGCTCTGATGGGTTTCAGATCCATGTTGTCGTGTCATCGCAGGTAACAAAAAAAAAAGCAGGTCTGTCATCGGTAGGAGGCCGTTTGTAATCACGAGTGAGCATAATTTTCTCTGGACCGCATGCTCTGAGATTTGGCCTCAGTGCTGCGTGTAATTAGGCTACTTTGGTATGTTTTCCCTCATCATTTATTTGGTGGTTTTCATTTTAAGTGAAACGAGAGGAAGGAAGTTTGCTCAGGAGCCAGTAATGTACACTGAGACTACCTGTCCAAACCAAACAATGAGGACATGGTTTCCTGAGCCAACAAATCACACAAAATCGTTGCTCTAAAAGAGAAGAAATGTGGATGTAAATGCATCATTTCTAAACTATGTGCCTGTAAGACGAGGTTTGTTCATACTTTACTGCAGTTCCTGTCACCTTTAACCATTAAGGCTCCTGTTTAGCCTTGACTTGGATGATTATTTTTGTTAACACTTTAGATTAAAGCATGGATATTACAGAGTCATTACTTAGTAGATTCATGGTATTAATGTATACTGACTGGATACTGGCATTGACTCAAATGTGTAGATAAAGAGGAAAGAGACAGCAAGTTAGTGACTGAGCAGTCAAGAGGGACTTAAATCACTTAAATTAGCTCTTTAAATATATATTTAATTACAAGGTGATTTTGATGATTGGATAACAAGGCAGGGATAACGGTAGCTTTTTGCTTACAGGTGTTGAAAGAAGTCAGAAACGCAGAACGTCCTTTCTTTTTTCTTTAATAATATGCATTAAGGTGCTACTTGTGCTATATGCTAATGCTAAGTGATAATAACAGGCATTAAGACCTTAAAAGACATGCTAAAATTTATTTTTTTAATTGAAAATGCAAAACTTTGTTCAACAATACATCTTATCCAGACCAGACGGGTTACACATGATTGTTTTTAATGGTTTTTTGACCTATTTTTTTTCTTAAAAATAGGTTTTAATGCTGCTCCTTGATAATAATTTCAAGACCAAACCCCTCATAAATAACTTTAAGATGTGAGCTTAAGATGTGTTATTACAGTCTTACACAGAATATGTGATTTTGTTCTTTTGAAAATATTTCAGAATATGTTTCTTGAAAAATGACATTAAAGATTTTAGAGGTTCAGTTGTCATAAACACAAGTAAAATTCTAAGTTATAGTGAATGTGTGTGTGCTAAATGTTGTGCTTAAAGTTTTTAAAAATAAGGAAATATTAAAAATTAAGTTAAAAAATCATAATTTCATGATAAAAAAGCAAAATGTACATAAAATACAAGTGCTTAAATGCAGTAAACAGGCCACTGAAGAGGACTGAGGACTCTCATAGAAAGAGGAACAGTTTGTTTCTGTAGTGGTGATTGCAAATTTAAATTCTTTATGACTATAATGTAAAAATGCAAAAGCATGGAGGTTCATAGTTTCCTGTTGACATAAGTTAACGGTGCACTCTGATGGCCGTTAATCTTCCCCCCTCCACAGTTATGTTGAGAGATATTTGGTTCTTATTCTTGTGAATGAGCTCTGGACGTCTCTCTCCTTCTGTTGTGCAACGAGCTGATTTGGCCGTCAAAGCTCTGGTCTTAAAGAGTGACATGTTATGAGGAACCAGGGGCCATCTGGTAAAATAAACGATCAAATAAAAAGAGACGTTAACGGACTCCGCCCTCAGTCCTGCACACCTCTGTTACAGCCTTGTTGTGGAAACACTAAAGCTGGAACACTTCCTCCTCCTCCACAAACACACACCTGGTCAAAAGTCCACGTCCTCGGCCTTCCCGGTTATGATCCCTTCATCTGGAAACAAAGAGTCACACAAACCAGTGTCGTTTTCCCAATTAGGAGAAGAAAGGAGGTCTGGAGATGAAGAGAGACAGCAGCAGCTTCTGGAGTCAGCATGAAAGCTGCTCGTTTGCGAACACCCTGCTGGGTTAATTCAACCCCTGCATGAGTGTGTATGTTTTCACACTGGCCTACTGAACTCTTTCATTTCATGCCACAGAGGAGGACCTCTGGTGTGGACAAATAGACTCAAAGGAATGCACACATGATAATACACATGCAGAGTCATGACCGCACATTCACACTTTATCATGAATACTGAATGAAGAAGCTCCTTTCATGAAAACTTTAATGTTTTTTTGTTTTTAAAGTCAGATTCCTGTAATATAACTCAACTTGTCAGGAGTCAGTATTAGCAGCCTCCTTCTACTGTGTGTGCTCACCTTTTTATGTGTGTGTTCACAGCTGGTTTTAATACAGAAGCAAGCAGGCAGATAAGAAAATGGTCATATGCAGTGAGGGGAAAAGGGGATTTGGAGGGCTGAGTGCCATAACAGAAAATAACACATACTGTAACTCCCTGTTGACACATGTATTCACTTACATTGCAATAATAAATCTACACTAAACACCTGAACCTGTTTAAACAGAGCGCAGAGGAGCAGTGAACACATAGAAGAATAGGGGTTTAAAAAATGATACTTAGCTCCTTAACCGCAAATCATATTTCCTTTGAGCATTTTTATTTTCATATTTCTTGGTTCACAATGAAAATTGATTGCACGCTTGAAACATAATGGACATTGAGTCTGCATTAAATCAAAGTTCAGCATTATAGGAAATGTGTGAACTGGAAACAGCTAGTCTGGTTTTGTCTTAATGTCACAATGTCTTCAGAGTCTTCATGTGCTTTTAAAGCTCACTCGTTAACATGTTATATCTTGTTATTTTGACCAAAAGTAACCATTTACCCTCCTGCTTCCTGTTTTCATGATAAGCTAAGCTAACAGTCTCCAGCTTACTGAAATGGTAACAACCATCTAATCTAACTCACTGCAAGACAGATAATATTTCACAATACGTCAAAACTATTCCTTTGATTTTGAGCTTTTAATCCTCGCCTCAACACTTTTAACCCTCCATAAGCATTGTCATGTAACAGCACTTCTACTTGTGCAGGATTCTCACACAATGCAAAGAGGGAATTAAAACCTCCACATCAGGATAAGAAGAGGTGAGGCGGCTAAGAGCGCGGACCACCCCCAAGGAGTGACACAACAGCAGCAGAACGATGGTTGGACCACAGCCCGCCGCAACACACCCAAGAAACTGGCTTCACACATGCTTTGAGTCATGTCAACCGCAGAAAGCAATTCATCCTGCAGCAGCTCTGAATGTGGTGAGCTTAAGTAGCAAAGATTTCAACAGACTGAATCCCTGGACTCTCATTTAAACACTGCGATTACCTCTGAGGTCGGCTGAATGCTCCTGTTCAGACACGACTTTTTTAACTAAACTCTGTCGAACCCCCAAAAAAGCATTTTAGATAAGAGCAAGTGGAAAATGTGAAGAGCTGCAGAAAGCAGTTTTAACACAATAGCAGGTTTGGAAGTACAGCATGATGAGAAAGATGTGAGTGCACTTTTTCCAAAGGTACACTGCCAGTGTCAACTGGAAACCTGGACGTCTTGCAGCTACACGTCAAGAACAGATTCCTGAGGCAAAAAGGGAAAAGCTGCTGAAATTCAGGTCAACACGAAGTTATGAGCTGATTAGAACAAGAAAAAGATCCTTTCAGCAAGTCCACTGACTTGATGTATCACTGAAGTGTCCTAAATTATATCTGTTTTCTTTTTAGGTGTTTGTTAGGTGTTATCTCATAAGACTCAACCTGTGAAAAAACACTTAAAACATTCGATAATAATTCATTTATTTATTGCTACTTTAATGTCTGTAAATGCAGTAAAGTAACAAATAAGTTAACACTCCCCTCTACTTTATCAGCCCATGATACAGAACTCATTAGGCTTACAGAGAAACACTGCACCCTAGTGGCAAATTTAAAAATTACATGCAGTTTGATAAGTATGTCAAGTGTAAATCTTAGCAGGCATACAAATTCTAATTATTTCTTCTGATTTTTTGACCAGAGATGAAAGTTAAACCCTCTCTCACATGTGAACACCTGTTATCATGTGTGTCATGTGACTGAAATTCCATGTCTAATCATGTGAGTCATCACCATGACAACTGAGCAACTTCCAACCATGGATAAAGGCCATGAAATGAAAAAAATTAAAAAAAACATGACAGCAGATGGATCTTGTGCTTGGAATTTTTTTTCCAAGCTCAATGTAGTTTATATCAGCCATACAACAGTTATATGTAACTCTGAGCAGGTTTTTAGTTTGTAGTCTGTTGATACTGCATGATAATAAATGTAAGTAAATGCCGTCTCCTTTCAAAAATGTGTTTTGCTTTGCGTAACTTCAGCGATGTGTCTGCAGAGTTTGGCAACACACAGTTTATCTGTACCCTCCTGAAATCTCCGCTGAAGATATTTAAGAGAAGATTTTGACATCGTAACTTGTTAGGAAACAGTCAGGGTCCATGAAGCAACTTACACAATTTGTGAGCTGTGAGGAATTTCAGCTTTACAGTGAAGCAGAAGACATTGTGTGACCAGCAGACGAGTTAAACTTTTAAATGAACAATATTTGTTTGTTTATAGAGTCTGGAATTTTTTGATTAGGGAGACAAGTTAGATGAGGACATAATGTTAAGCAACTTTCAACTAGACAATTTAACTTAGTGACACTTGGTGGTGAAACTGCAAAATGCAACCAAACAAAATTCCCTGGCTTTACCCTTCCCTTCTTTGCCCACAGTGGCAGAAAAACTTGTTTGGTTTGTCTGCTCTGAGCAACCGTAGAAAAATGGCAAAGCAACAGGATTTTAAGAGAAACGACTCCATCTGATACAGAAAGAACTTAATCCAAAGTAATAAAATTCTTATTTTAGTTCACTATAATGGAAATATGCATATAAACTTCTTCTCCCCTTCTGCCAACAGATTCTACTAAATCTAAACTGGCTCTCTTCTCCATGATGCACACTGAAGCAGTGCAAACAGCTGCAAATATCTAAATTAACTACATGATAGTGGTTTATCTTTGCAGAAACCACTTCGCTGTCTTTGAATCTAACAGCTTTGATCCATAACAGCATAATTTTTGACATGTTATTGCTGCACATTTACATTTTTTTCTGTTAGTACACCACAGCAAAAGAAGAAATTTGAAGATGTGACCTTGAATTTTCAAAGACTTCAAATAAATAAAAAATAGAAACAAAGAAGCGAACCATAAAATTAAGAGTTGCAACACTAACTGCAGCTTATCCCATTTTAAGTTGCACCAGGTGAGAAAGAGATAAAAAGAAGGATCCAAAACAGTTGCCTTATTTAAAGATTTATTACTTTATAATACAAGCTTTTTATGTAGACCACATTGCATTTTTAGTTTTTACATTTATTCATACTGAGCTAAAGTTCATAGCAGTGACACTGATTGACAAAACACAAACCAAAGGACACTCAATGGAAGGAATCAAAAGTTTTCTGACTGTTTCTGGAGAAACCACAGCCCATCAACACTCCCAGTGCACCACCTTTGTTTAAGACCACATGCCCTCACTAGTCCTCACACAGTATGCCACGTGCATCACATACCCTCAGACACACTCACACACTAACGCACCCACACTAAAATTGAACAAATACCTATACACAAGATAAAAATTGATATATTTAAATTTCATTATTAATGATATTACTGAATTCCACAATAAAAGGCAAACGAGAAGTAAAGACAGCATCCAAATGAAAAGGAGGTGAAACACCACAAAATCTTCCTTCTAACTCTCCATCCAAGTGGGAGAAAGTCTTCCCCTGCTCCATCCTCGGTGTCCAGTAGAGGGAGGTCTCACGGCGACGACACTCCTCCCTCTCATCTTCAACCGCTTCTTCTGTCTGCGTTTAACTGGCCAGCCGTGTTGGCTCCCATTACGAGGGAGCACAGACAGTCTAGTCCGTAAAGTCAAAGCCACAAGGTGCGAACAAAACACCCGATGGCACCCAAGCGATCCACCGAATCCTCAGACTCCATCTTTACCAGCCTCGCCGTTTCTCCTGGACCTGTGCATCCCTCAGGTGTTTACTTAGCTCTCTCTAATAAAAGTCTTTTCTCCATTGGTCCTTTTCCAGGAGCAAACAGGTTCAAGGTAAAAGCACGAATGCCATTGGTGCTGATACGGAACAAACGGTTCAGTTAGTAATTAGAGGCAGAAACAGTCTCATGAGGAGGATGGCACATTTTCTACCATGTGGGGGTTTTAGGTCTGTTACTCCGACCGAAAATATAAAAATAATAAACTGGCAAAAAGATGATGATGATGATGATGATGATGATGATGAAGCACAATAAACACTTCTGAATTAACAGACTGGTTAAGTGCAATGAGGGGGGGTTAACACCATTCAGTAAGACCTAAGGAAACGTCCATGTTGACTAGAAGGGGAAGGGTAATGGCCCGCACATCCTTTACAGCAATTCAGTGTCCATGAAGAGCAAAGAGTTCCTGGGTCTTTTTCACTACATACGACGGCTCTTTAAGAGTTGTCCAGCGAACAGGTCTGTGTGGGAGCGTAGGTACTGTTTAATGTCATGACCTTCAAATTAAGCAGAACAACAACAGCAACTTCTGCCAATACAGTAAAAGTTTGGGGACAAAAAGTGACTATATTGGCACAAAAAAAAGCCTCAGATTGGATGAGTGTTCAACCAAAGTGGATAACAGACCCAACCAGACTTCCTGTGATTTAATCCAAATCCACAGCTGACAGGATGACAGGCAGGAGAGAACCGGGTGTATGCATGTTTATATGTGTGTGTTACATGTGTGTGTGTGTATTTATACGTGTGAGGTTAGTGTAGAGGGTCATTTCTGTTGCTTTACAAGAGGAGACAGCAGTTGCTCTCTGTGGTTTTTTCTCTGTTCCTTTGACCTACAAAGACAAGGACAGCAGAGACATGAAGTGAGATTAAAAAAAAAAAACTGGCTAAAACTAGAAGAAAGAACAAATCTATCTTCAGACTTTCTGAGTGGGATGATGTTAAGGTAAGCAGCAGCAGCAAACGCCTCAATGCACAATGTATGTGAAAGGTCAGACAAAAATAGCTGGGCGATATTGACGAAATCAGCCCGTGTTCGCCCTTTTTGTTACATTTTTTTTCCCAACAAATCGGAAAAATGCATTTAAAAACCACAAGCACAACATTTTAGTTCCATTATGTATTAAGTTTTATTGCTAAAAACTTGTTGACCTAATTTTTTTGTTTCAGTGACCTGAAGTGTTGCTGTTTAACTGAGCTTCTGCAAAATGAGCCTGCAAGTCTTTCAGCTCCGTTGTCCTTCCTCTGAAGTTTGCAGATCTTTATGACGATATCAACACTGCACTGACAATACTGCAATTCTGCTCAAAAGGGAGACAAAGAGAAGATCCTACCATGAGAGTTGGGCTCTGGAAGAGTCTCTCTGGCAACCAGGTGCATGACGGTCGTCCGGCCCGGTGGCAGCTTTAGAGCTTTAAACAAAGAAAAGATTTGTCATTTTCCAGCTATGTTATATGTTATGATCCTAAATCTGCAATTCATATGTAATTTCTACATTTGCATTCATTTCTCTGTATAACAGGACGGCCGGATGGGATGAACTGACTTCTCCATTAGGGAATATTGTTGGCTGGACTGCAACAGGGGGGTCAATCTGTCTGTGTCTGACTGAGTTGCTAAGAAATTAAGCAACACCACTTGTGCGGCTGGCTGAGAGTTAAGTTCAAACATTTGCTGTTGCTCTCACAAAATAAATTAGCGAACAGTCTTGAGAAGCAGAAGCAGTACAATAGGTCTGAGCAGTTGCCTGGTTGTTCACAGCAGAAGTCTGTTTCTTGATGCTGATCAACAAGCAGTTCTGCTCCTTTCGAATCACAGGCAGAGCTTATCGTCATATTAATCTCATGAATTTATAATGCAAGTGGGTGTCACTTCTTCTGCAGAGGACCATGACCTTATGTGATGGTCTGCAGTAAATGACGTCTGCCTCTGTGCGTGTGTGTGTGTGTGTGTGTGTGTGTCTGTTTGTCTCTATTGCATTGGATGCATATTTCAGTCATGTCCAGCCATGTACCAGGTTTCCACTCAGGTCTCCTTTGTTTACATTCTTGTTGCACAAGTGTAAAATATGCCAGGCAGAGAAGGAAGGATGCTGATTGGACAGGACATGGATGGGGTCGATTATTACTAAAAACATTGTTAACTGGGTTTGTCAGTTTGCTAGCTCCAGCAGTTTCTGCTTGTTTTAAGGTGAAAGGAAATAACTTGACTTTCACCTTGAGCATTCTTAAAATACACCTGTGAGACCCAAAACAACCAACGCAACCTTGTTTGACTGAGGAGGTGGTGTCTTTGTTCAGATATGGTCTTACCTCCCAGGGTAACATTGCCATGAAGGAAGCGTCCCTGGAAAATGAGGCGCAGAATGCTTGGACTGCTTACCCTCTCCTCCTCCCATCCTGTCACAGAGCGAGAAACAAGGGCATCACTTACCACAGCCCGACCCACCCATCCTGGGTTTATGAGGGCAGACTCTGACATTTACTGTATATACAGTGGTTTTACAAATATGGTAACAACATATCAGCCCAAAGTAACTGTCTTCAGATAAACACAAAGCATTAATAACAAAAAAAATGCTTAGATTTGTTTGTTTCCAAAATTGTGACAAAGATACATCCTCAGCAAATGTTTTATAGTAAAAATGAAAACTAGAAGGCAACTTGTTACTTACTGATCAATTTATAAATCCATACAAATATATCTGCAATAAGCTAATACTGGTAGATTTCTCAGTCTGTTGTTTATCTACATTATTTTACACCACAACACAAATATTAACCTTCAGTCGCTTTAAACCTTTTAAATTTATGGTAATATTGTTCCGATTTCTAATGTAAAACTATGAACGCATCATTTTTAAACACATTTTATATAGTTGGCTACAACAGCAAGAGAGCAAAAGAAACTGGCAAAAGAAATGGAGGAAGTAATACGTTAAATTTTAGCATTACACTAATATTTTGTTATAATATAATAGTGTTGTTGATAATCATTCGCAGGAACTGATTAATGTCTGTTGGCAAAGACTGTGACTGAATCAGATGGACAACTTGGAATAATGCATTTAATTATGTGATAAATTAATCTTACAAAAACATACCTGCAGGCCAGTTTTCAAATACATGCTTGGCGATGTCTGTGGCCGAGTCATTGGGGGAGAAAGTGAAGTCTTGCGTTTTCCCACTGACCAGGATAAGGCGGAGGTTCACCTATGATCGCAAACAAAAAAAACCCCAAAAAACAGCTTAATCTCAGCCCACAGAAATGTTGCATCAGCTAACATAAACACCAAACTCCCATAAAAATCTTCTTAATTAGTTGTGGTGGAATCCCTGCACTTCTCCTAACCTCTTCAGACATGAGGTGACCTTCAGAAGGCTGTGAAGAGACGGGCATTCCAGTCTAATTAGATTTATCCACACCAGATCTCCACCCTTTGACTGGGCGACTTCATTCACTGAGGGCTAACACTGAAGTGAGCCCCTGTTGCCAGAGACGACAACAGATATGGGTGGGGCTGAGGGGGGAACACTGGCCCTTTAGTTCCAGGGCGCTGCGAGCTCCACTCCGGGCTGTCGGCCTAATGCGATAACCCCAGGTGTCCCAGACAGCTCTGGGCCATGTTATTAAATTTACATGGCCAGTGCGTAGCCCCGAGGGGGACTGTGCATATGTGTGTGTGGGGGGGGTCGTTAACAGCGGGGTCTCCTCTAAATTTTATCCTGTGGGCATCTACACAGATCAATCTGTTGGAAAAAAAAAAAGAGCTAAAAATGGAGCTGCTTGTCTAACAAGCCTCGAAGGCCTAAATATTGCTCTAAAATCAGGAAATCCATGTGGGACACTGCACTCATTCCTCTGCTTCATCTAAAAATATCACAAAATCTATTTTCTCTTTGCAAAACAAAACCATAACAAATATAAAAAACAGCCCAAAACAATGTTATTAATACGCAAGTATTTTGATATACAACTTATCACTATTTTCAAGTATTAAAAATTACAAATATTTCACCTAGTTTCACCTTCTCAAATATGAACATTTAGTGTTTTTCTTTGTCTGATGTGAGCTGCCCATGTAAACTGTTTGCCACACAAAAAATAAAAGCTTAAGAAGAAGAAGTCTCACTGGCTTTATTAAAACTGTGATGGACATTTTTAAACCATATCATTTGAGAAAATAACTTGCAATTTAAAGAGTATTTTTATTTTGTTATTACCACTAGTGTATATTGTTGTACAGATAGAAGTAATAAATGATAAACTGGTAATAATTATTAATATGACACTAGCAGAACTGATCAATATGTTTAGCTTCTTTGACATTAATTTAAACACTGACTAAGAGGTGCAGACTTTCAGATTATAGGTGTGTGAGGGTCACGTTCGTGGTTTGTGAACATTTTATACACAAACTTTATTCATGAATCAAAAATTAGGAGAAATATTTTAAACACAAATATGACTCAAACTAGGACCACATGGTGAAACTTTCTGGGCCAAATCAATCACCTGACCTCAGTCCAAAAGAGCTGAACCAAGCCACCCTGACGACAAAACTCCCAAGAAATAGAAATGAAATAAAGACATGGATCAAAACTAAATGTGGTTTAGAGTCTCTCTTCATTGTCACACTTTTCCATTAGTGTGGCACAGAGAAGTGTCATACAATATGCATGTGTCTACGCTCCTTTCTACGTAACTTTAAGCCTGAATCAAGAAGAAAGGATTCGCAGTTTTGATTTTACATTGACATTCATTTTTCCTCTCATTTTGTAAATATAATTTGATCTCATGATTGAAACATCATTCTGACCTGAATTATTGATCCATTTCAGACCTTAGTTGTCTAATTTATGCTGCAGCAAGTGCTGTTCCTTATTAATCCATTAATCCATCATTTCTAATCAATCATGCCACTACTCCACCAAATTACTTTCAGGGAAAAAAAAAAATCTAATCATCTAAATCTATCTACTTGGACATTTCTGCTCAAGAGTCAGAACTGACGAATGGGATTAATTTTGCACGACATTTGGCCTTCTTAAAAAGGTGGCACTTGAACTTTCTTTGGTTCACAAATCACAGAGGAGAGAACAAAGAGACTTAACCACGAGGTGTGACGTCACAGAGGGAAGACCCCACTTTCTGATCTGTTTACAAATACCATCCTCCCTCGGTGGTCCTCTGCCCTCCCCTCCCCCTTATGAACTGAGTAACCTCAATGTGGGGTTACATACCCATGTCATCATTAACAAGCTTTGTCCCCATCCCCGTCCCCATTCCTTTTATCGCCTACAAAATAAAAACAAAGTCAAATCTGCCTGGTTCCCCATGGCAACATCATGCATCACAAAAGTCCTTGAGGTTCTCCAATCTAAAGGAAGACATTAAACCCTACAGACAGTGTTGTAAATTAACCAAGACAACAAAGGCTTATCCGTTAAGTTTCCCAACATATATCCCAAGATTGCATCACTAGGGGTTCTCCAAATCCATGGTTCAATTCACACCCTGATTTTTGAGCTTGAACAAAAAAGACAGCCCTGGTTTGTAAAGCATCTCTGAACTTACTTTCATTATCGTCACAGCCCTATCAAACACACATTAAAGCCCCATGGTAGCTTCAAACAGAGATGATCCATTAAAATCCCACTTTGACTTGCTGTTTTTTTATCTGATGTAGGTGTCCGTGTTTCAAGTGATAATCTTGAAGATTTTCACTTTAGTCAATAATTGTTAAGTCACAATTTATCACCAAATAAGGTATAATAGTGGTGATCCAAAATTGCAACATTTACAAGTTTGGCATCTGTGGCAAAATTAGTGACAAATATTACCTGTGACGTTTCCGCTACTGCAGACCGAACATTTCCTATTGCTGCAGCTTCACATCAAAAACATTTTAACCAGCAACGTCAGGTTTTACTATGAAGTAGTCACAGGAAATTCAATGTGTCTGTCAGTGAGCTTTCACTTACCGCCACTGTTCATCAAAAATGTGTCTACGAAACATAAGAACAGTTGTTTGCGGCATTTTTTGACAGTAAAATACTTTGACACAGGTAAGCATGGGAACAACAAGGAGCCAGCACAGTGGGCTGTTAGAGGACGAGATGCAGGCAACAGACTGCACAGCCCTAAATCCTCAACAATCTCACCAACTATTGAGTACGGCTGCTAAGTGCAACCTAAAATAAGTTCACACATATTCAACAGAAGAAACTGAATAACAGAAAGACCATTTATTGCCCGTCATCTTTATGAAACAACAGTTTGTTTTTTTTGCTAAATTCTGTGACCTGTGGTATCAAACTGCATTTGCTGTCACCAACAGTAACTATGAGTGTTTTTGTAAAAACCAGGACTAAAATCTTTGAGATCTTCACTTTAAATATTATTGTAAAGAATGGTCTGAAAATAAGAAAAATCTGTAATAAAAATGTGCCAGTGTTTTGAACTCTGCAACAAAAATATCTGTGAATGCATTAGAATAATCTGCTGATTATTTTCTTCCGTCTGACCAACAGCCCAAAACACAAATATTCAATTCACAATTCTACACAACAGTGAAAAGCTGCAAATTTAGAAAATCATAAGGAGCAAATTTAAAATTTTGCTTAAAAAAATTTTCAAATAAATAAATAAATCATTCTAAAATTGTTGTGGAATGATTTTAATGTTACTGGATTAATTTATTACTCAATTAATTACTACTGTACACAATGCTTGCATATTATTCAAATTGACAACTGATTGTCTGATTGAGAAACAGCTCAACATACAATTCTATTCTATCCCGTCCCAATTTTCCATCTCTTTATCTCTGATGATGCAGGTTAAACAATCAGCAGCACAGGTATCATAAACAAAAAATCTTATTCTCTGTATGACTCCCACTATAATGCTTTTTATCTGTCTTTAAATGACTGTTGTCCATTCCTATTGGGGGGGGTCTGTGGCCAGGATTTATTAAGAGGGTACAATCAATTGGCGTCTAAACCTTGAAAGGAAAGTAGGGCAACGTTTTAACTGAGATTAGACAGATGGTGTTCACAGGAACAGCAGTCACTGTCCCAGCTAAGTGTTTGTGGACGTAGGTTAATCCATGACCCTGTCTCCCACCCCCCACCCCCCAAACTATTTTAAATTGAGGAAACGTGTGTGTAATTATGTCCCAATGTTAATCAAATATTAGCAATCATTTGTATATCATTTAGCTGCAATAGGTTTGACAGACTACAGTGCAGAGATCAAATGCTATCAGTGAACAAAGATTATCACCTAAGCTTCTCGCTGTTACTGGAAATTAACTTTAGAGAAGGTGGCAGACCATGTCTTACTCACCATATCAAGATCCCTCTGGGTGGTCATGGCTCAGTGAGGAGAAAGACCGTGGAGGTGAAGCAGAGAGAACAGGACTGGTGTGCTTCAGCTGCTGGAGACGGGGCCAGAGCCCTGAAACAAACAACACAAACACTGTGAGGCTGCTTCCCACAGCCTGGCACCGACACCGCAGTGCACATAATCCATTCAACCGGACTTCCATGTCGTTCATGTTACAGCTGACACCACAACATTATCAATCAAACGTCAAACTTGAACACAATAGGTTATTTACCTGAAATAATAAGTTGTGAGCAAACAGACTCACTTAATCCACTGTTAAGCTAATTTAAATAACCACCTTAGCTTGTCAGACTACGCCAGTGGCGACCTTACAAGCTCAAATCTTACCAGGTTCTGACAGTAACGTTAACGTTAAACTAGTTAAGCTAGCGGGCTAATGTTCCTTGCATCGGCTAGACTCAGCCATAGCTCCTGGTTAACTGCTTTACAGTAACAGCACGATAAATGTTTAAAACAAGAAAATTTTTGTCGTTCGAGCACACAAACTAGCATCGAGTTCCGTCCTGACAGATTTCTAAACCAAGCTCTGCGAATGGGAAAGCGACTGCTAAAGTTAGCATTAGCTAGTGTGTTAGCTGTTCCAAGCCTTCGATCGCTGGCTAGCTGTGGGCTAGCTGGCTAAGTAACCGTGCAACGGTAATTTGTGTCCTGTCGACCTCACCTGCATCTGATGGTTATGATAAAATTTTGCATTCAGTTGAATTGATGAATCAGAGGGAGGCGTTTTTCTAGAGGAAAATATCGAGGGTAGATGGATATCGTTGACTGTGTTATCGGTGGCTAATGGACGGGAAGATGCCGGATGTCAGCTGGTTGTAAACACAGAGAACGACCGCAAACACTTACGGGAGTTGAAGTCCAAAAGGAGTAGGCGACGCTTTATGACATTATTACCACTATAAAAAAGACTATAACAAATCATATATATATATATATATAAAACATTGCAGCATCATTTCTGCTGTTACTGTATCCAATGTGAAACTTGAATGGTTATTTTTTTAATATTTTCAGCCTGTATTAATACAGTTTAGATGCAGATGAATATACAGCCTACGTAATGCATTACAAAGTAACTGCCCAATTTGTGTAATTCTGTGGCTACAAAGTGGCATCCCGACTCACCAGGTTATAGGACAGACTAATAAGGAGGTTTATCATGTAAAAATAAGTGCTTGGGTTTTACATTAACAGCATTATGCTGAAAGGCCAAAATAATCCCAGCACTAGTCATGAACATTCAATATTGACTTTGGAAATGATAATTTGACAGAACCGTTTTGACTTAAGCTTCACTTACAAGCTTCTTTTAGGACCACATCGTCATCATCAGCAGATCGAGTTTGCTCTGTTGTCACGAAGATCATTGCCATGACAACTGTGCAAACTCCTTGGAGACTGAAATTTCCTGCTCAACCATTTAATTTGAAGCTTGTGTAATACTGACTGTGGCAGTGGACTAAGTGATTTAAATAGAAGAGATAGAAATTGTTCAGGGTAGGCTGGATTCTTAAGTCAATTTAAACAACTAAATTACAATTGACATAGCAAGTGTTTAGTTTCACGTTTATTAAAAGCATTACCAAAGTTAACCTCTTTAACTTGAGACTGTAGTTTATCACATTTTAACCTAAAACCTCAGATTTTCATCCAAGATAAAAACCCAGTCATTGATTAGGGCCTGCATATAACCTGAGCTCACATACCAAAACACATTCACTGATTCAGCTCTAGGAGATATGGGTGCTAAACCCAGCATAGAAAAGACTGCGGACAGCATATGCTTTCTGGTTCCTGATGCTGATATCATGAGCCATCAGGTGAGTCATGTTAGAGTGCCTCTCAGACACCTGGAGCCTTAGCAGGATTTGCAAAGAAAAGCTCCCTGTAAAAATGCCTCATGTTGTCTTAGTCATGCCTCAGCTCATGAGAGACAGTGCAGGATTTAAAAGCAAACTTCAGAGATGGAATTAATGTAAGGTAAAGGTCAGGGTGTACTGGGTTACCACTCAGAGCGATGAGCACAAACCATCAAAAACAAGCCAAACACAATACATATAACTGTATACTTCACTCATGAGAGCTGTCATACACAAAAAAATACATGTAACACTCTGTGACAAATCTCATATTGATAAAAAATCTATCAGTGAATAGTAAATAAAACCTTTACTGAAGTTTCAGTACAACAAGCGAAAAGTTATGATGTGTTTTCTCTCTTCAGGTTTTCTAGCCACATCTTTACTAGATACCTGTTGTCCAATTTGCCCAGGCAACAACAATCTGTACACAGAAACATGTTGGAATCCCTGCCTGTTATGAAACATTCACTGGTACAACAGGGCAATAATTAACAGACTCAATTCATACAAAAGTGTCCAATCAAGTTGTAAATCTTGTTATCTTCTAAATCCATGCTAATCTGCAACTGAGTCTTGGTTCTAAATTATACCTTGAAAATTAAGAATAGTATCAAGTTAACAATAAAAAAAACAATAAAACAAAGTGTCCTGGGATACTGTGTTCCCGAACTATTTATATTTGTCTCTAGTAATCTTGAATAATCACTTAAGTAAACACGTTTCAAAATACTTTGAAACTTTGTATATCAGGACACAAACAGAACATACGACACACCTTTAAATAATTAAATTTGACACCAAACGGGCTTAATCAAATTCAAGAATGTGCAAACAAAACATCTTAACTCAAGTTACTCTGTTTTTGAAGATTTTAAATGTTTCATAGTTTCACTGGAACATGCTCAGAGACGAGGAGCTTTGGTTAAAATTCTCAAAAAAGCTATATATGGGAACTTTGAGCTGACATTTGTTCCTAAGGTCAAGAATTAACTGAACTTTCTTGTCTAAATTCCAAAAGGTGTCTAGAACTTTAAAATTTGATTAGTAAGTGGGCAAGTGCCCCAGGCCTCATTTAAACCAAATCAGGTGAAAACAAAAATTCTCCTATTTATTATGAAGTCTGTCTTAACCACCTCACAAACCACCTTAACCACCTGCAGACTTTTGCAATGTCATTCCCCTCTATATTTCTCCATGCATTTTCTATGTGTATCTCTCTACTGTCAGTATCATATAAAGGCAAATTCCATTAATAATAATCTTTTTTAAAAAGTTGCAAATAATATGAATAATAACAGATATTTTATAAGAATTTACAAAAAATAAAACTGATTTCAGCTTAAGAGGATACTGCATTTTTTGGCCCTGTCTTTAAGAGGGGCCCTCTGTTAAATCTATTAGTAGTCATGAAGATAGAGGTTGTTTTATTAGTTATATTAGTTTATATTGTGCTCACAAAATACAGAGTTTAATCAAAATGACAATTTATTAAAACCTGGTCATATCCCATTCAAGGAGAATATAGTTAGCTTCTGGTTGTCTGGACATACACTAAAGTATTTATGAAGTATGACAGGAGGTGACAGGGTGTGTAAACTATATATAAAAGGCAGCGCACAAGATGCTTTTTGAGGTTAGGGGGTCTAAGGACTTTTCTTTTTTGCTTTGAGACCCTTTAACATATTCATACAGTGGAGTGGTTGGAAAATAAAACATAAAAATTATGATTAATTTTTGGTAGTTGTAATAAAAACACGTTTTCTTTTCATTTAGGTTTTTGTAGTCTATTACTAGTATCAGTACTGTACTATGATACCTTAAATACTCTAAGTGTACTTGACACTTGGCACACTTTTATATGCTGTTACATAATGTAGTATTACAGGTACATGTTGCCTCCCTCTGAAGCTGTTTACGCCTGTGCTGTCACACGAATGACTCAATTTCCCAGAAATCCACGCGGGCGCAAGCGCAGAACGCATTGCCTGACAGTGGTAAACAGACGTCAGAAGGGAGTCTTCGCCTCGAGTCAAAACAAAACAAAACAAAACAAGTCAAAAAGATACAGAAGTAGTGGATATTTGGACAGCCGCAACGACATAAAGTTTTACAAAAGTCATCGCTGAATGAAAACTGCCACTTGGAGGAAGTATCGGAGGCATTTCACGGACTTTTTCACGGATTGTAAACTCTGGAGTAGCAGGAGCTTAACCAGCTAACGTTACGGTGGCTATCGTGCTGTTTTCAAAGTGCGGCGAGGGGGAGCCGACAGACTTCCGAGGCGACCTAACTTCACCCAACACCCGGGAATTCGCTCCGTAGTTCGTTTACGAGACCGCAGAGCGAAGATCGGCTGAGCTCCGAGACTCGTCGAGAGGCTTTTATAACGGCTTCTTCGAGCATCGTGTGCCGCGGCAGGAGTGTGGAGAAACATGGCAGATGGTGACATGCGCCTGGCCGCAATGTGGCGGATCGCGCAGACCTGAAGTACGGACCTTTCTCAAGTCCATTTCTCCCATCTTCCCACTTTTTTTTTTAAATACCCCAACACCATTTAACCGTTACTTTAATCAATTCTCCCCTTTATCTCATCCCTCGTTTGATATTTCTTTGGTTGTTAGTAACAGCGGCTTACGCACACAAGCCAACGAGACGGCGGCCAACGTCTCTACTGTTTTTCACACTTTTTGGCAGTTGGCGAACAAAACCGTTGCCGGGATAATCATCCATTGTACGTTTTTATACGCTGCTTTTTTTGGTTTTGCCCGACTGGTTTGTGACCACGCTGGGGTCATTTGAGGATTTTTTTTTAAAAAAAACTTTGGGTCGAGGTTTTGAGGCTTGTGGAGCGCCTAGACATCACGTTGTTTACAAGTGGAGACGGACGGGGGCTCTCCTGAGAAGCTCTTTTGTAACAGTAGCCAGCTAATCCCTGTTTGTTCTCTTCATAGCTTTACAGTATAAAAAATACCGGTTTTAAGTGTGTTTTACGTAATTGAATATGTATAATTGATCATTTTTGGTACGAAAGAGCCCTTAATTTTCATTCATTTTTTTCAGAATATTGCATTGTTACATTTTAAGAAGTTCAGAGTATACCTTTGCAACATTTTCCCTTTGAAAAAATATTTAAATTGAGAGTTTATTAAAAGGAATGGCGTTATTTCGCAATCGCACACCTTTAAGAGTTTGTCATTGATTTTAAGGTGAGCCAAAACCTCTGTAGATCCAGATGTTTTGGTGCTCATTGCCACTCTGCCACTTTTGTTTTTATTTCATTCAAACAAAGGGACTCTCAAACCAGCCCTCCTTCATTCTATATAAATCGGAAGGTTTATGATAGTTACTATTAAGGAGATTATTTGGGTTCCCTAATCTCCAATCTGAGGATTAACCGAGGCTATTGGTGTGTCCAGATTATTACGTCTCTTTTCTAGGTCCCTCTGTTTACACCCCCGCAGTGGGTGAAGCATATTGTTTTTGTGTCAGGAAGTTTTTTTAAACGCATCATCCGCTCAAAGTTATCTTTAAAATTTAAAGGTAGATGTGTTAAGGTATTCCATCATCTTGGTTAAGTGGAAGTTTAGAGAACCGCTATGGAGGAGTCATCGGTGCCCCCGATTGACCCAGATTTCGAGCCGCAGAGCAGACCCCGCTCTTGCACATGGCCCCTGCCGAGACCCGACATCTCCGCTGTCAAGCCGGAGGCCGCGGATGGCACCGAGTCCGCCGCCGGGACCCCGCCCGCCGACGAGGACAAACCAGAGCCCCAGCAAATCGCATCCGAGCCCGAGAAGGCTGCGGCGGCGGCGGAGGGCGGGGTCGTGGCCGGCGTGGGCGGGGCCGGTGCGACGCCGCGCAAGGGATCATCCCGGCGCAACGCGTGGGGGAACCAGAGCTACGCAGACCTGATTAGTCAGGCCATTGAAAACTCACCTGAGAAGAGACTGACCCTGGCGCAGATCTATGAGTGGATGGTGAAAACAGTGCCTTACTTCAGAGATAAAGGAGACAGCAACAGCTCAGCCGGCTGGAAGGTGAGTGGTGGTGGGTGGTGTACATCTTTATTGCATCCTTTTACAGGGTGTACTCTAATACTCTGAGTACCATAAGTCATACATTAAAAGCTTTACAGTTCATGTTACATCATGTTTTTTGGATATTCTTTATATTTGGCTTTATAATAAAGAGATGTCTCATTGTTCATTTTCAGCAGACATTCATTTATATATTGTACTAACACTGATAATGCCTTTGTCTTATTGTGTCTCATTGTGTTTTTTGTGTGTTAATGTGTTTTTATGTATATGCCTACTTTCAATTACCTAGGTTGAATCATAAATATTAAGTAAATATAATTCAGTCAAATGCTAGAATTTATTTTGACCAGTGGTTACCAACTTATTTTGGCATTGCATTAACAATTTGTGACCCATCACAGTATGAATTTGTCCGACTCTTTGTCATCATTCTCAAAATAATTAAACAACATTTTACCAGGTGTACCCATGCCTTTGTTTTAAGAGGATGATGCGTACTTTGGCTGTGCCAAAGTATAATTGGTAGAAGTGATTTATCTGCTAATGAAACATTATAAATGAGAGAAAACACACTTATATCCTACATTTGTTCATAATTTCCTACCTTCTTTTTCTCTGTTTTTAGAACTCAATTCGCCACAATTTATCACTCCATAACAAGTTCCTGAGGGTACACAATGAATCAACAGGCAAGAGTTCCTGGTGGATGCTCAACCCAGAGGGAGGCAAAACAGGGAAAGCTCCTCGCCGCCGGGCCGCCTCCATGGACAACAGCAGCAAACTGCTGAAGAGCCGCATGAGGGCCAAGCAGACCAAGAAGCAAGCAGGAGCGGCTGGCCTTGGGGGTGCTGGAGGGGCACTGCAGGGTGACGGCAGCACAGGTTCGGCGGGCGCAGACAGCCCTAATTCATCCCAGCAGTTTCCCAAGTGGGGAGTCAACAGCAGTAGCCCCTCATCCCGTGGCAGCTTGGATGACACTGACATGTGGACCACCTTTCGTCCACGCACAAGCTCCAACGCCAGCACCCTGAGTGGACGTCTGTCCCCCATCGCTCCTGGACAGGAGGACGATGATAACCTGCCTGAGGACTCACTGCTTGGGAGATACACTGCTAGCAGCTTGACCCCCACCCTCACTGAGACCCTCATGGAGGAGCTGGATTTGATTGACGGTCTCACTTTGATGACTGGGCAGCAGGGAGGGGCTAGTCCAAGTACAGCCCCACCAGCACCTCCCACTCCACTACCCTCTGCCTCCACCCTGCTGCCTCGTGGCTCCAGCTTCTCCTCCTTCCATCAGCTGCAGCCATCCAGCCTTCCGCAGGCTCCCACTCACACCGGGACCCAGGCCTCCATCTCTCAGTGTGGACCCAACAGCAAAGAGCCGTCAACCTTCAGCAACTCCATCTTCAACCCCATGTCCAGCTCCGGCCCTCGTGGGAGCGGCCATTACAGCACCCACGTGCCTTCCAGCCTGGAAGCACTGCTCACCTCAGACTCCCCGCCTCCGAGCGATGTCATGATGACCCAGGTGGATCCCCTCATGCCCAATCCTGGAGGGGTTGGCCTCATGAGTCTAGGTTCGTCTGGGGTGGGCGTGAGGTCCAAACCCAATCAGCTGCTGTTGGGTAAAGGACTGGAGCCGAACACAGTGGCCCCCATGGCGCTGCAGGCTCAGATGCAGCCACAGCAGCATCACCTTCACCACCAGCAGCAGCAGCCGCAGCCGCACCAGCAGCAACAACAGGCGCAACAACAACACCAGCATCACTCTCAGATGGGGTTGGGGATGATCCTCTCAGGTATGTCTCAGGACCCATCACAGCTCTCTGCTCTCAAAGCCCAGCACCCCACAGTGCCAACTGTGGGCTCTCACCACGCGGGGCCCATCGCCTCAGCCAATCCCAGCGTGAGTCTGCAGGGGATGGGTCAGTTTGGACCTCAGTCCTGCTTCCCGACTGGTCAGGACCGACTGCCCACAGACTTGGACATAGACATGTTCACTGAAAACCTTGATTGTGACGTGGACTACATCATCAACAGTGACCTCATGGATGGAGATGGCATTGACTTCAACTTTGACCCCATCCTGCCTGGAGGCCAAGGCTACGCAGGCCCAGCCACCACACAAGGCTCCACCCACAGCTGGGTGCCTAGCTAAGTCCTCAACTGACCAAACAGAGTTAGCCAGGTACACTTATCACTGCAAAGCTTTAATAGTGATTAATCTGTTTACATTTTCTCTTTTTTTCCCTTTTTTTTCACCTTAAACAATTAATCGGTTAAACACTGGATCATAAAAATAATTGCACCCAAAGCAGTTTTCAGTATTATTGCAGATTTATTGTCTGTTGATTAATAATTAATCAGCTGATTGTTTTAGTTGTACAAACTATGCGCAACACTGAATGTAGACTTCATTTACAGGTGTCAATAAACTCATTTCAGTGAGAAAATTGAGGCAATAAATGATTTCAAGTACATCACTTACATAATCTGGATTTATGAGCCAATAAACAGCAACACAAGTAACCTTTTATCATCTTGTCTTGCAGGAGCTGATCTCCAATCATGATCAACCTCACAAAATGACAGACCGACCGGTGCATTCCTCCTTCCTGCTGGACTTTGAAGAGAAAACCAGACCTCACCCATGTCATGTGCCAAGACATGCAGAGGACAGGGAGGAGATTCAGGCTACTATGCACAATTTTTCCCCCCTTTTTTATTAAAAAAAAAAAGTTAATAACACTTGCAACAATTTGGCTGCTAGCCGTTTTCTTCTTTTAAACTGAACTGGTGATTTTTAAAGACATGATGTTTTAGAGTGAAAAGACAAATCATTAACTTTCCTCTGCTGCGAGTTTTTATTTCAGTTACACCAGAATAGCTTCAGGATGGATACGGTACTCGATGGCTTTTGGTGTTGAATGCTTAATGGACTGTGCGTCTTGGTAGAAATGGTCAGTTTTCAGTGACACTCACCTTGCATGAATTGCCAGACCAAATGCTGTTTGATCGCCTGAACAAGGCACTCTTACTCCTCTGCGACATGGAAAGGCTTCATCACGGGAGTCAGTTGAAAACTCTTGAGGACCGTGACTGTGAACAGGTAGAAGATAAAGACTGGATCAGTGGAGGTATAAAGTGTTTGATTCAACATTAGCTACACTTGCCCCAATGTGTACTTGGACTATGATCACATGTACGATTCAGATTTCTCACTTTAGAGAGAAAAAAGGTAAAAGATATTGTAATTTGGTGACCGTTAAGAGGGTATGTATTTGCTGTTTGGCATTTTTTGGTGTTACAGTAGTTGTCAGTTAGCGGGTCTTTTTTTTTTTTTTTTTTTTAAATCCCTGATGTGCAGTTAAACTAACAAATGAAGAAATGTGATTTGTGAATTTATACACAGGGCATTCAAGGGTAAGTTTATTTGCCAACAAGTGATTGGTTGGCCAAGTATTATATTTTCTGAGACAGCGGTGTGCCTCCACTGTCAACTGGTCTACCTGATTATTTTCATCGAGCCTGTGCATTTTCAAAGCACTTAGGTTTCCTGCATAACAGGGACCCCAACCCAGGAGAAAACATTGCGTTAGGTTATACCATTTCATTAAAAGAGTTTAAGTCCTGTAAAAAACATTTAACGTACACGTTGCACATGTACATGATATCACGCTATGCAGATTTATCAGGAAACAGCATGAAATCTTGAAGGAAATTTGAAAAATATTTTCTTGAAGGGTTTTGCTTTTTGAACGTTTACCTGATATTTTGTTGGGGGGGTTGACGGGGACGCTGGTGTCAGAATATCCTCTCACACTTAATTATTCAGTACTTTGATTACTCAGTTAAAAAAAAAAATTAATTCACTGTGTGAGAAGTACAAAAAAAAGAAGAATATATTTGATTATAGTTTTAATATACAATTTAGATTGAGGTAATAAATGAGATATTAATACATATGAATATATTACTAATGACAGGTGATGTTTTTTTTACATTGGAAGAAGCATTTTCAGATAATTTCTAACGGTAATTTTCTATACTTTTATTTTTGTAAAGGATGAAATGCATGTAGATTTTTTACATAACCAAAGGAACACTAATATTTTTACGCTCGTATTTGCATGGAATTTAAACAGCACTTGGGCCTGACAGTATCTCAGTGTACATAAGCTTTGCAAAAAAAAAAAAATGCCTGTAACATTGAATTAGACTTTAAAAGGTGAATGAGGCAAAGTGCAGAAATACTTGACCGTTTTAATTGAAATTCCCACCGATCCCAACCAATAATTGTGGATCCAAGTGAAAAGAAATATTGTAAACGTGGCACAGCCAAAAGAAAAACACTCAACGTCCCACTTTTTGACACACAGCCAAATTCTCATCTCAAAACAAGACTACGACAACTGTTACCTCTCAGGGTCGCTCGGAAGAAAAACAACAGGAAAACAGTTGTGCAAAGACGTAATCAGATCATGTGACTATAGCAAAGAAATAAATATTTATTCTACTTTTTTTTCTCTGTTACTACAGACTGGAAACCAACACACCATGCTTCTTTTGTTTTCCTATAGACTTTTCTGTCGAGTTGATCTCAAATTTGACTTCCCTTTTTTTTTCTAGAAAAATGTATTCTAGCTCTCCAACCATGCATATCAGTAGCTATACCTTGTTTTTTTATTTTTATTGGACTGTCAATATTTAAAACACTATAGCATGATGTTACTCTGTAGCAAGATGGACTATTTTGCCATCTTCTCCCCTTAAAAATTTTGTGTTTTGTGTTTGTATTTAATTACTTCTCTCATAACTATCGACCTTTTGTGATCAGATATAACATCCCTGCAGTTGAAACTTTAACATTCATCATTTCACTGTAGCTATGTGAATATGTTAACCTCAGATTTGTATAAAGCACTCTTGTTCCTTTTTTTTTCCACCTTTTGTTTTTCTCGTTTTGAAATGGTGCTAGATGTCATTTGTGACGTATCCTGGAGTACGCCATGATACAGTGGGTTCATATCAGGGCCTTTTGAATTTTCTTTTCACAACACAAGGACCTTGATTTAGTGTTATTAATCCACAGTCTTTCCCCCTCCTTGTGTCTGTGTTTTTATATATTTGATAACTGCCCCCTCCAAACTGGTCACTTAAACAGATCTGGAAACAGACGACCAGCTTGTTCAAACTGCATGATCTGAAATCCTAACATGTAATTATTCTAGTGAGTTGTATGCAACAAATCCCCCAGTTTTGCTAAACTAATGTTCAGGTGTTGGAAATGAAACAGTTGATAGGACGGACTGCAGCGAGTAAAACGCGCAGTGGTTGGTTTGGAAGAATCTGCTGCCGCAGCTTTGACATCTCTAGTTTACTGTTTCCTTTTAAAAAAGGGGCAGGTGTGGTATTACATCCCATGTATCTTCCTCACTATGTAGTTAGAGATATCTACATATTTTTTTAAGTTTTCTTTAATGAGGAGTTAGTCCCTGTATGTTTGTTTTGAAATTAAAAAATTTCCCCATTTGATACAGCATTTTAGTATTTGGCAAGGGTGGATTTTTTTTTTTTTTACTTTGATTTTCCTATAGGGGAGGGTGCGGTGGACAGGTTATGATAAAGTTGTGCATAAGCCAATTATGTTAATAATTTTTGATTAATTTTGATAGTTTATCTTTCTTTCCTTTCCCCCCTTTAAGTATTTCTTCTTTCTTTACACAATGTAAAGTCAGCCAGAGATGACAAACAGTTCTGAGAAGCAGAAATAAATTCAATAAACTGTTTAACCCACTTTGTCTCACAGCAGAGTTACTGACTTTACATGTTTCAGATGCAAGTTTCCACAAAGGCAGACTGACAGTTCTGCAAGTCTACCACTTGAGGTCGCTGTTATCCTTTTATACAACTACTCAGTGACCACTATCTTTCTAATCTACATTTAGTATAGCAGCAGATAGCGATGTATTGCACAATATACTGTAGGTTTATGAGACAGAAAAAGAACAAATGTGTTTTTTGACAAATCAAGATGTTAAAAACACTACACTTAACACTACTGTAAATGTGTCCCCCTTACCAAGAACACATGCATGTACTAGTTTTGGTTACTTGTTCAGTGACAGTGTTTCAGAACTTTTAAGAAAAAGAGTTTACAGTTTTTCAAATCTATCAACAAAATACCTCAATGTGTAGATTAAAAGATGTTACTGTAGTCTTTCTCCCTCTCCATACTGGTTGTAATTTCAAAGGTTGTATATTAAAAAACATACAGCGAGGCCTTGACAGTTTTTACTCAGTCAAATCAAATTTCAACTTTTCAATCAGACTGTGTTTTTTGAGCAATATCCTCTCTCAACAAGGAAAAGCTGTTTAAGGAAACAAAAAGAGGAAGCTGCATCAAAAAGACTTTTTTTGAGGAGCTCTGTTGATATTGCTGAAGTCTCATGTTTGGATTGGCTTAACTTGGGGACACAGAGAAGGAAGACTGTAGATTTTTATCTACCATCACTTCCATTGAAAATCCTTACAATAGAAAAGGGTTGGAGTCTGGTTTTTCTTCACAGCCAGTATGGACTGGAGAAAAAAATAGTAATTTTAGTGTACATAAGGGTAGCAGGTATTGATTTGAGCCAGACTTAAAAAATGTAAACTATCATATTGCTGTTTTTCCCCCAAATATGAATAATTTGGGCTGTTTTGTGATGGATGAGCTTATTTATTAAAATCCACAAGTAGATTGTGGGGCAGTCAGTTGATTAAAAATGGCTGCATGGTAGAAGTCAGTCCAAAAACTAAGGGATTGGTCAAAAAAACTTAAAGTTACCCATGTGCAACTGAATAAAATCATGCCTTTCTGTTGCAAGGGGGTTGTTCAATCCTTTTCATAAACTGATCATAGGAATAATTGTAAACTGATTTCTTTCTGGCTGCATTTGCTTTCTATGCAAAGTAAAAAGTAAAACACAAAAAAAACACACACACATCAGTTATTTTCATAGAGTATTTTTATAGAAAACATTTCTTCACATTTTCAAAAAACTTTTTTTGTCTTTTCACTTGTTCTCTTTTTTTAAAGTTTTTTTTTGTAATTGTTCATTTTTTTTTATCTGCTCAAGTTGAACATTTTTTAACATCCATCTGTGTCAAAGGCTCTTGCTGAGTTGCCGGGGCTTGTAGAAGGTGTCTGATAGAAAACACAGGCATCCGTAGTTGCCATTTTCATCATAAGTGGTGCTGACCAACATCAAGATGTAACAGTTCCCATTCATTCGGGAGAAGCCACACTTTTAATGTTGTCATTTGGAGGTGTTTTCCAGCTGCATCCAAAGCCCACATTCAGCCTCCAGTAGTCACATCCCTCCACTTCAGCAGCACAGTTGTAGCCTGAAGGCACCTGTGTTAACAGCGCTTTTGCTTTAATTGATATGCACTTACTGCTTCTTTCTACATCCCGCAGTTACTAAAGCCTAACCCTATAAACAGTCTGTCACACCTCTACATTTACCTAAGCTGCAGCACAACAAGCAGGTTCTACTGTCACACCTAGAGACAACACAGAAAAAAGACTCTAGAGCAGCCATGGCCCACCAAGTTTCAGTTTTGGCCCTACAAGGGAAAAAGTTCGGGCACCACTGCTCTAGAGTTTACAAAAACTGTTTAAAAAAACAAACAAAAAAAAGACAGAAAGGATTCAAATGTTTTTAACGACTATTTTGCACATTGTTCTGTTCTTACAAATTGTACCATGAATTCTCGACTTGATATAATCAGCTTTGATACAGCTCATAAAAAGCTTTAAAGCAAAGCTTAGAGCAAAAATCTGAACTCAACCTAAAGTCATGACCAGGGCGGATCTATTTCTGGGCATTTTTCATCTATCAAATTCATCACTTGAATATGGTGAAAGGTTGAGTTTTTGAAGGACCTTTGGTCTTAAATTCAGTCTGTGATTATGTCATTTCTGAAGCACGTCAGTACAAAAAACAAAACAATAGTTTAGCAAATGGCTCAGCTTAATTTACACTTGTTGGAAACAGCTCATTGACCTCTTTAGTTACAAATTTTCTTATCATCCGGTGTAAACTGTGTTTTGCAAACGTCAATACCTTCAAAATCTTTCCAATAATTCACTGTAATATTGTGGATATAGTTATTTCACCCAGAAATCTGGGTTTGACAACAAAAGCTAGGTCTGAAACTTTGAAGACAGTCTAAAAATCTTCGTAACATGTCGTACAGTGGAGAAGAAAGGCGTCAGACCCACACACTGTGTGTCTCAATCTCTACTAATGCGCTACCTTGCATTATAAATATATAAAGTTTAAAAAAGTGCTTATTAAAAGAAACTATAGTGATGTGATAACTTCCAGCAGTGTCACTGTTGAGTTTGTTCTTGACCAGCATTAATATGAAATATTAGGGAGAGAAAAACTATCATCCTCTGCGGTCCACCTAACGTTCTCCTCCAACACTGACAAGGATTGTCCAAAAAAAACAAGGCCCTCATCCCCCATTAACATTTATTTAACTTGTATAAAAACTTTTTTTCGTTCCTTTTTTTTTTTTGGTAAGGGGGGGGGGGGGGTTAGATAATGCAAAAGGAGAATGATCAAACTAAAAAAGGGAGTATTGGCCACTGTAACACACCGCTACAACCAAGCAGTTTCTCACAGACTGAGAAGACTGAGGAACACAAAACAACGAGGGAAAAATTAAAACAACTCTAGCGATAATTGCACATAACCTTTGAGAGCCGAGATGTTTGATAAGAGGACTTTTCAACAGGAGTATCTGCAGGAGGGGCGAGGAGAGGAGGGGGCTGTGGCACACTATGGTATAAATACATTAAATCTGAGAAAAAGAAAAAGCCTATTCATGAGGCACAGCTACAAAACAACAGAGCTGTGTCCTGAAAAGTGCCGCTCTCGTCCCACTTCGCCGACTGCTGTTGAGATTTCTTAATCCTCGTCTCTCTGGGTCTCTCTGTACCGGCGGAAAGTTTTAGCTTTGTGCCTCTCCGAAGACTTAGGCAATCATGTACTGAGTGATGGCTCTGAGAGCGTATAACAGCTCAGCCTGCAGCCGGGCCTCCATGATTAGTAAATTCATATGTATCTAAGAGAAAGAAAATTTTTATAAAATTATTAAAAGTTCAAGTTATTGTTGGAGTGAAAAATAAAGGAGCTGAGGGTTAAACAGTGGAAAGTTAACAGTGAAGGTCATCTTACCCGTTCTGAAGTTTTAAGTGGAGCCCAACTCAGCGGACACACTGGAGTTTTGGTGGCATCCGGAAAACAGGCCACAGCCTTGATGTACAGCTTCAAATCTCGCTCCAGCAACTGGTTCACTTCTCCATAATCATAATCATCATACCTGCGAGCATAAACAAACATGTCTTTATTTACTGATTATAAAGAGAAGTAAGGCTTCTGTTTGAGTAAAAGAGGGCAGTCACTCACCGTATTCCTAACACACATTGAATGTAATTCCAGATCGCCCTCTTCAGGTCGGGGCTGTGCAATGAAGGGAGGGTGGTCACGCTTCTGAATCGGTCGTCTAAGAGGTGCCCAATGTCTGAATATAACCTGTTGATTAAGGAGAAGCCGTGGTCCTCCCATGAGTAGTCCTGCAGAGCAACAACAGATCCACAGAGTCAGCGTTGCAATGCTTTAGTATGCAATTTACCTACCTAAAAATCATCTTTGTACAATTTCTAACATATTTCAGTTCATGTTCAGCCAGACGGACAATGAATTGACAGCCAACTGAATGTATTTATTAACCTTCTCTCCCTCAGGCTGCTTTACTGCAGACACCAAATTTCCATCCTCATTTGGCTGCTGACCACCTCCTCCTGCTTTAAACTTTGACACAGTTTGAAGGTTGACCATTCAAATACTAATCCTTTGAAGTGTTTGTCAGAAAAGGGCTTGACATGTATGCATAAACGTATCCTACATGCCAGCTTACTGTTGATCAGATAAACTCCTAGTAATTTCAAAACATAAAGCACATAGTACTGTAAAGCAATGGTTGAGTTGCAGTCTAATACAGAAATCAAGAGCACTGCTTTATTAACAGCCTTCAGCCACTTTATGTTTGGTGTGTCACATTACATGATCAGAAACATGTATTTCTTCTAGTTTAACACACATACAGGTATACTGACAGCACCACTGGCCTACTGATACATTCACAAAAGCCACATCCTCACCTGAACTCTAAATACTTGAAAGTGGTCCTCCTCCCTACGAGCAAACTCCTGATAGCAAAAGTCAGCATCTGTGATGAAATGCGTTGGGTCTGCAAAGCAAATCGTTTGTTCCTCTTCTTCCATATCTGAAAAAGAAGAGACAATAAAAGCAAAGGTGAATGACAGGAGGCAGAGTGAGTGTGTCAAAAGGTGAGACAAGTAGGTGAGAACTTTCACAACATGTGACCTACATTTAACATTTGAGATAATTAACAGGAGTGAGTCTGAGCGTCTCAGTGGTGAGTTTCATCGGTACCTGTTTGCTGGAGTGTTTGGGTCTGCAGCAGGCGCTCTTCTCTCTTCTCACGCTCCTCCTGGGACTTCTGAATCCTCTCCTTTAGACACACGATGTCACAGCTGGAGTCCAAAGACTGCCAACAGAAACACCAAAAGAAGAACTGATGAACACAAGAAAAAGACACAAGCTACTGCAGCTGTGACAATAAATAATCTAATCATAGATTTACCATCAGAAAATTAATGCATCTCAGACTTTTATCTCATATTTTTACACAAATAGCTCTTCTAAATCTAAGCTATATTAGTTAAAAATTTAACAGGGCAGACACATTCTTAGATTAACTGAAACACTGATTTCACACTATTAGTTATGTTTTCTTTTTTCTTTACTATAAGAGTTTGTTCTACTATATTTACATAAATGCTGTATCCTTAAGCAAGCATGGTCACATGAAGAAGAAAAAACCCTGACACTGTATGATCATGCAGAAACCATTAGTCAATTAACTGATAACAATCAACAGAAAATTAACTGACAACCATTTATCATCAAATAACTGCTAAGCCATTCATCATATGAAACAGCAGAAACTCTCTAGCTAAAGCTAAAAAAATTGCCACTTAGACTGTTGGTCGCACAAAAGTTAAAGAATTCACTTTGAATTATTTTCCACTGTTGTTTTAGCAGACAAACACAGAAAAACAATTTAATTGTAAAAGTAATTTTACAAATTTAGCTTTGATGAAATGTAGTTGTAGCCCTCCTGTATGACCCTTTGATTATAAAAGCCCATTTTATTTATTTATGTCTCTTTAAAGATTATTGAAAATGAAGAAAGGGAAAATCAGTATTGTGGCATTATAACATCATTTAAAAACAAAGTAAATGAACATGGAGAGTTTGTATAAAAGGCAAGATGAGAGATTTTTTTTTCTTTTAAAAATGACTATATTTTGCTTTTGCAACTGTCTGACTTTTATTTGAAAAAAATAAAGATTTGATTTATTACCCGTCTTCGTGCTATGTGTTCAGAGGGAGTGGCAAGCGACTGAGGCACATTGGTGTTGCCGTTGGCAGCATCAAAGGGGCAGAAGGTTGGTGGGGTACCGTTGGGAGATTTTGAGAGAGGGACAAAGTCTGAGTCTGTGTCGCATCCAAACACAAAACTGCAGAGAGAGTGGCAGTGAGCCAGAATGACCACTGCCTGCACTAACTCAGCCAATGACCAGTACTGCTCGCCTGATTTCAGGAGCGTCTGGAGGGAACAGAGACAAGAGTTCAGGGTCAGATGGGTCCATGAACTGTGTACAATATGATGGCCTTCATTATATTCATTAATCTTCAGCCTGGATGTTCTTATCAATAAATCCACATACAGTGTGAGTGACACTAGATTATCATTTAACACTGTGTTTATGTACTCGGTGTTTGCCTGTGGTTTTCATTGCTGTACCTGGATGTGTGAGCAGGCAGTGAGCCAGGGTTGGTGGGCCAGCACCATGTTGATGTGGTCAAGGAGACGAAGACGAGGGGGCGCTGCCTCTAAACCCTGCAACCACAGAGGTTCCCCACCCACCCTCAGAAACTGGGCAGAGTGAAGGTACACCAGGTAGTTGCAGTGATGTCGTGCTGCAGCCTGGAAGTCACAGGTAGAGAAATTTAGAGGACAGATTGTGGGAGTGGACTGATGAATATACATTTAGCATGTTATTCTAAAATTTCAAGCCATACTTATACGTTCAAGCTTCCAAAACTAATGCATGTTTTGCCATGTTAGAGATAGACAACAACTGGAAAGGTCAAGAGTATATATTAACAAGAACAGCCTGACTACTGACCATGATGGCGATGTAATGGCGGTACGGCAGCGGCAGGGGGCCGTCCATGTGCAGGATGTAGTGCTGTGTGCGTAGGAAACTCTCCAAGTACTGAGGGTGAGAGGCCATCTGCTGGGACACTGTGTCCATGCTCCCCGTGCTAACCAGAGCCTTCATGAACAGCAGTGACACTCGCTCCTTCTCACCATTCACCATCACCTACAGAAACCAGGACAGAGATGAGGCAGAAGGTTGAGCTTTGGCAGGACAAGCAACAACTGAGCAATTTTCTTATTGCAGTGCAAGCCTAGGGATGCATTTTTTATTGAGTTCATGTTTATGATACTGTGTCAGTAGCTGCTGGTGACAAAACACTGAGCAGAAAAGTCAATTTATCTGTTTTTTAAAGCGAGAACTGGAATATGAGGATCTGCTATTTTTCTTTTTTGTAAACTGACTCTTGAGCATATAAATCGATAAAGAAATTTTAACATTACTTGCAGCCCCAGTAGTTGCTTTCTCAAAGTGTTCACAGTGACAATGAGAAATCTCTTCATTGAAACCAGAAACACTGGGGAAATGATCAGGACTCATTTTGTAGCCTAAGCTGGTTGGCTAAAGATGAGGTTGGACTTTAGTGTGTACACCATGCGGTGGCTCAGAGTCATGTTTCACATCTTAAATCAGCAGAAGAGAGGCAGTCTTGGAAGAACAGCAGCCATGATGCTGTGATACCGGCGCCACTGGCAAGAAAATGCATTCCTTACATTATTCTTTTTTAAACTAAAACAAGCAAACAACGGTGCTCAGCTGGAGGCTCAACAGGAGCACAGACAACAGTTCATATTGGCTGCAGCAGGGTCTGATGCAGCATAAAATGCCACTACGCTGTTATTAAATCTAGATAAAGCACCACAAATTAAAATAAATGCATTGAACTAAAATATGAACAGCTAAAATCAGGAGGAAAAAACAAAACTAAACTAAACTTAACAAAACAAAAGAAGTTGTCCTTTGAAAAGGGGATTTACATGCTAGCAGGAACCACAGATGAAGGAACTAATGTGAAAGTTGGGTTCAGGAGGCCTTGAGGAGGGAAGCTCCGAAGCAGCAAAGAGGTGGATGAAACCAAACACACAAATGTGGGAGCAACTGGGCTGAGGAGCCCCAGGCCAAGAGAAACAGAACCATGTGGAGAGGGAAGCTGGCCTGCCCTGATAGGCACAGCCATTTATTACCTCTTTTGCCAACATAGAGTGGCCTTTAGGAAAAGACGTTCGAATGCTCTGTCTCATTCTGGGAGAGGACTCAGCCCTCATGTATATGAAACCTGAGTGCATAGCCTTGATCAAAGCCAAATGGTTCAATGCAGTCTGAGCTATAAAAATACTGGTGAAGACTTCTCCTTTACCAGGACCAACTGCTGTCAAAGATTATTAGTATCCTATCAATTCACAGACAACTCAACTTATGTCACAGCCACTTAAAGCCAATGGCAACTAGCGGGCCTTGTTACTTAATTGAAGCCCAATATAGGTCTTTGGCATTCAGTACCATGTTTATCTGGCTGGTAGCTCCATGTGGTATTTCACTTTTCCCTGCAGTGGATGAGGGTTCCTACTGATCTAGCAAGAGGCTCCACCTCTTGACCTATATAGCATCCACACTCAGATCTTAAATGACATGTTAACATACAACAAGTCTCTCTCAATCTGATGTTTATATTTCTCTAAACACACACTATATAAAAACAAGAACAAGATCTAAAAGTAACAGTAATATAAAAAAAGGCAGTTTGTCAACAAGGAGAACTGGCAATAAATGAAACTCGGACATAATCCATTCTTGTCTCACCCCCACTTGCATGGGAAATGGGCTGGAGGGTATGCAAGCACACAGGTACCTGCCAAAGACCCTTTGACAAGAGCACACTCAAGCAAGTATTTCTCTGCAAACACAAGAGCTACTGATTAGCATGCTGAGCTGTAGAATCTGGGTTACTGCTCCATCAAGCAGTGACTGTCTGGGCCAATGAAAGAAGCGGGCATTTCAGAGGCCTACACTATTCAAAAAACATGCTTTGAGTGCAAGGACTTACCATGTAAGGAGACTACACAACGTAATTTTGTCCAGCCTGCCACTGTTGAGTGAGCTGGAATTGCAACACTACCTCATCATACTTCCATCTGATTATGATCATACATAACAGGACAAGTTCAGCAAAAGTGTAAAATTGTTGTTGGACCAATCAGGGCTAAAAAATGACAAACTTGTATATTGAAGGGGTAACCCTGCATCCATTCTGGATACTCTGTGACTCTACGACCCACTCTGGACTTTACTGAGCTGCACAGCCAGATGATAAACCCACTGCATTGTCACCTAAACACGTTTACAACCAACAAAAGTGAAAAGACAGACATCAAATCCCTACAAGCTAGTAACTATCTCACTGGTCATTTATTTAGTCTTCAGCCACTGTGAAATCTAAAACTGAGATAAAATAGTAAAAAAAAAAAAGGGACAATATCCACTCTCATACAGACTTATGAAATGGGACTTACCAAAGTTAGCATCACACAGGGAAAAGGGAAATTGGTGGGGGGTTTTTTTTAATTTCGTAAACATGTCTGGACAAATACGACCGAAAACGTCAATTTGAAACAGGAACTACAGCTGATATGAACAGTCGCACAACAGGAAATGACACATCCTACAGTTTTATCTGAGTCTGCTGTCAGTGCAACATGAAAGCAAAATCAAAACGCAGCCCCAATCTAGAATTAAAGAAAATACACAGTATGTTTCTAACAATGTTTAAAGTAAATTTTTAAAAATCCCACATTTTATAACTCTAATACGAAAACCACAGGCCATCTGAAAAAAAAGTCCACCTCAAATGACATGTTTCCCTTTCTCTCTCTTTTTCTGGTTGCCAGATTGAACAAGCAAAGCTGATTATATTTCACTGTTTTCCCAAATAAGTGATCCATCCCACATTATTTTAAGACAAATTTCATCAGGCAAATCAATACTTGTGCTTAATATACACTAGGGGAAGGCTTAGACAGACATCTTTTGTCAAAGCTGTGTCCAGACACCCATCCGCACTATTCATCTTTATTGTTTGAAAACAAGCCACAAAAGCTGCACACAGCAGTACTTTTGATAAGGCGAGACCCTCCTTATTTTCCACACACCCACATAAAAACGAAAAAAAATGGTAACAAGCGTGTGTGGGTGGATATATGAAGCAAAAAGGAACAAATCATCATTTAGGCCACTGCATATGGTATTACAAAGCATATTTTGGTTTCACATGGATGCTAACAGTCTGATAGAGAACAGGCACATAAAGGCTGTCTGTAAACAAACCTATTAATACTGCTTACAGTATGCCCAGCAGGACCGATTCTGAAACAAAGATATTTTTTCCTAGGCAAAAACAAGCTTGAGAGTGACAAAAGCCAGAAAATTATGTTGAAATTACAGCGCTGCTTTATTCAAATCAATAGGTGATTTCAAACTTGTGGCCTTGCAGCAAAAGACAGAGAAAAAACAATTCACAGAGGGCCAGTTGTGGGCAAAAATTCACAGGTGCAGATCATTTGCCACTGAAAAAAAGAGGTCATTTGTTTATTGATCATACAGGCGCAAAAGCCAGGGATGAAACAAAAAACAGGGGTGACGTCACTGATAGATGGAAAGGTAAATGGAGACAAAGACAGTCTTTGATAGCAGGCTGACAAACAAAACAGCAGCACTGTACAAGCAAGGATATGAAGAAAAGGGCAGGACTATGATGACACACAAAGAAGTGGGAAAATGATGCCAGCAGTCTTGCAAGGGTAAATGTGTCAGCTTGATATGAGACGTGCATGTGCGCATGTGGTGTCTGTATGTGTTTGCGGTGTTGGTGGGCTGCAGGAGGGGGGCTGCTGCAGATACAGGGGGAGGACATTCAATCTGCATTCCGATTGAGCCTGAAAGGGGGTCCGTCCTCATCATATGCCAGCGTCCTGGGGCATTAACTCCCACCTCATCACCGGAAACACAAGCAGTCTGGGCAGATTTTGGCTCTGCAACCTGAACTCAGGGAGTAGCACAAAAACAAACCAGCTGCAGCCCAAAGATGTTTAGAGAGGGGAGGAGAGGGGAGGGAAAGGAGCTGCCTGGTAGGACAGCACATACAACACAGCCAAGACAAACAAAATACTGTGCTGCAGGATGAAAAAAAAAAAAAAAGCCAAGCCCACGTATAGCAGATGAGTGACTGGGCCTGCGAGAATACACGGCGGTCAGGTAGAGAAAGGGGGAATGCAGTTACAAAAGACTTTCACTGATAACAGGGTCATTTATTGCTCATCTCACTCACAAACAAGGGGTGTGTACATTAACATGTCAAAGTCACCTTAACGCTTGCCAAAATTTGTTTATTTTAACAGGCAGCTTTTAGGATGCAAGTGCTTTTAGTAGTGGTGAAAGGTTATTTCCCTGTGCAACAGCAAAGGTCACAATAAATACTATTTTCTATCCAAAGCCACAGACTATTAAATAGTCAAATGACATGTAAAGAAAAGCACCAGCTAAATTCAATGACAATGAGCAGCAAACGGGGTGATGGGTAGTGGGAAGTAGCACATATTGGACTAAAAGCTAGAGTAGAGCGTTTTGAATCCTTTGCTGCTCACATTCCTCCCTGTTTGCTCCATTTCTGGATCATAATCTGCAGCAAACATGTCTTTTTGGACTACATTTGAGACAGCGCCCCCCTTCTGTTGCAAAATGAAAAACAGCGACAGAGGAGAAAAACAACTTTGATTGGCAGTCCAGTTCAGCCAGCAAAAAACAGCACAATAAAAGTCGCCAAACACTGAGAAAGGCAGCGAGCAAGAAAAGCCTGTCTGTGCTGATAGATTAAAATCATTAACGATGCTGTGTCCTTTCGATTCCTTTCTTTATATTTTATTCATGACCAGTAAATGGCACTGCATTTCTTCACAGCCACCTAGCTAACTGACAGACACTTTTCTCCCAAATCCTAAGATGATGTCATCGTCACCTACAGCTTTCTCCTCATACTGCAACGCTCTCAACCGTCACTGCACGCAAACGTTTGCATTTCACTCGATCTGCGTGAAAGTTTACCGCAAGCGACATTTAACAAAGAGATAAAGTACTTACATCAACCCCCTGTGAACCGACAAAGGCAGTCCTCTCTACAGTGTTTATGGGTTTAACATTACACTGACTGCACGGCTCGAATCGACAGCAAAAGGGCCAAGTTAATAACCATTCATATCTGCTGTAACGTTACATTTAAAACGATTTTGAAATACAACAAAATGATGCGAGGTTTAACGTTCACTACGTGACATTTTAATAATTGGGGATGGACACTGTTAAAATTTTATTTTGGTGTTTTGGAAAAAAAATCAAGGTTGTAATCTTGTATTCAAGTCGAGAAAAACACATTTTATTGCTTTTTCTGTCTTGATTTAGCGTTAATGCTATCATGTTTGCTCGACAACGGTAAACCGTTAGCTGAGTTAGCTAGCTACATCAGAAGTTTGGTACGACTGTTCTCGGTTGCTCGCTAACTCAGAGCCGCTATAATGTAACTGGCTGAAACTTGAAAAGTTATAGACTAAAAAGAAGCTATTAACAGTAAGGTTAATCATTATTTTACACATTGGCTTTAGTTGTCAAAATGTGCCATTTAAAGCTAAACAACCAGAGCAAGAGCTGGTTAAGAGACGAGTCTTTGTACACATATAATTTCATTCTTTCGGCAAATGAATGAACGTTACTCAGGCTACCCAGCTAGCCGCTAGCTTCCTTTGAGTAAAACAAACTTAACGTTTGACTAACTATTTTAAAATCTTATGTCTGTCAGCTTAAACCTACCTGTTTATGGACTCGCTGGCCCTGGGTTCTTAGGGGATACTCCATTTTATTCGTACAGATGATCATTTTCCAAAAAAAGTGCTGCTACTGCATGGATGCGGCTCTGTCTTTTCTTGGTGCTTTCCAAGCTAGCGAAACAAAGGCAGTGTTCCTGCCGCTGACTGTGACTCGTCAGTCGGTCTGAAGCTGAAGACTGGGCTGAGAGAGCGGAGAGAAAACCTTCCCGGAGCCGAGCTGACAGCTCCAGTAACAGTGCGGCCAATCACAGCGCAGGAGGCGGGGCCAGCTGACAGCTAAAACCAAATGCTAATGAACATCTGCAAACAACAGCGCAGAGGGGCAAAAACAGGCCGGGGCAAACACCAGGTCGGGCTACCAACTTCTTAACAATCCATGGGACGGGACTTTTTGTCAAGAATAAGCATTTTGACTTTCTGCACGCCCTGTTTTATGCTAGCTGCGCTGGTTTAGCTTCATCTTAAATCAGGGAGATTTAGCAACAAGCAACCTTAATATTCAGCACTTAAAAAGTATCATCAGCTTTTATGTATAAATTTAATACAGATACATATTTAATCCGGTCTAAACAGACCCAAGTTTGGAGGGTTAGAGATCAAAGTGACACTCTTGGCCTCCATGATAATATGTATATGAACGCCCTTGTCCACATGTTTTGTTTATCTTTGTCTGAGACTGTAATTCAGGGTGCTGATGGAAATCTTCAAGTGACACTTTATTAAAAATAAAAAGGTAAGGAAATACTCGTGAGGAAATAAGCAAGGTATGTTCAACAAAAACACTGTATCCTACACTTCCTATGATGCAAATCAGTAGCATCTTTATATCTCTCAGCACTGGTAGCCTGAGCCTTAAAACTTCATGTCCTCAGGTTTTGTCACAGGCTTCCAGTTCTACGTTTGGTTTGCCCCAAACCCAAGCTGAGATTTTAATACAGACTTGAGCTTCCTCACAAAAACAAACAATAAACAACCTTTGAGTTCATTAAGAAGGTTGTGCTTTAATAATGTGATTTTTCAGTGGAGTGCTAACCCAAAATCCAGTGAGCATGTTTAAAAAAAATGAAAAAAGTAACGCATTTTAAATTTCTAAGTCAAGCAGAACTACCTTGAATTAGACATTTTGAGATATGCTTTTTCAATTCTTTATATTAAATGTGCAACTTCCTTTACTGACTGAGTACTTCTCCCATGAAATAAACTGACCTTCAGGTGTAAAATCAATGGACTTCTCAGTCAATGCCACAGCTTTCATTTGTATTTGAGACAATAGTCTGCTTTTATCTCTATGGCAGCAGTTCGGGGAAAGGCCCTTTCCTGTTTCAACATGACAATGCCCTTGTACACAAAGCCTGGTCCATCAAGAAATTACTTTCCCGGTTTGATGGTGAAGAACTTCCCTTGTTCACACAGAGATGAGGTTGATAAAAATGCCAACTGTGCATCCAAGTCATGCAAGACTTAAGAGGGGAGATGGTAAAAACTCAGTCATCCTGCTGTTATTCATCTAGTCATTTGAAATTCTCAGAGGCAAAGACGATATGTCTCATTCATCTGAAATAAACACACAACAAGCATTAATTACAGTCCCTCTTGCCATGAGATGTCCACAGCTAGCCACTACATTAAGGCTTGTTTTATTGACCCTCGGCTTTGACCCCGTTGTTTCTTCTTGTATGGACTTATTCATTCCACTCTTGTCTCGATGAATGGGTCATTTGTTCCTCATTACAAATCGTGGAATTTGATTGGTTCAAATCAGGTTGTTTTTCTGAGCGCAGAAATCACAGATTCACATCACTAATTTCACTCATATACTTTTCTATATTTTTTAATCAACCCCTGACCTAAAAAAAATCACATAATGATCCGGAAATCATGAAATACATGTTTGTTTTAGTAAGGATTCTATCTATCTATCTATCTATCTATCTATCTATCTGTCTGTCTGTCTGTCTGTCTGTCTGTCTGTCTGTCTGTCTGTCTGTCTGTCTAGAAAAGAATTTACAAGAGAGACAAATTCACTATAAAACCAGATCTACAGTTCATCTAAAATGACCCATGAGTGTTGAGGCCTTGTTTCGTCCCAGCGGAGTGAGAAGACTGTTATATACACGAACAGGACTGTGAATGTAAACTATGTTAAGGAAAGGCTGCACTAGCTAAGGTACATTGCAGCTTCCCTAATAAATCACTTAGTACAAGTTTAAAAATAAAGTAGACTGAGAAGCTCTGGTGAGGAAAACGACTGACACCAGACTTGTGCATCCATCTCTATTGGATTATCATGCAGTTTGCAAAAACATCATGTGAGTCATACTAAGGTGGAGGACAGAACCAGTCCAGACCAGATAACTACAGCTTAATGGATTCAGGGAAAATCACCGAAAGGCCGTGACTTTAACTGGAACATCTGCAATAAGGAAATTGTGCCTTATTGAGGATTTTTAAAAATATTTTTGTTGCTGCAATTAATAGCTATTTTATTTACTGATAAACAGGAGTCCTAAAGTTCCTGAAAGCAAAGGTGATGTCTTCATATTTAATCTTTTAACCAACCAACAGTAAAAAAAAACCAAAAAACAGATGTTACTTCATCACATGTGACAAAGAAAAAAGGAAATCTTCACGTGAGAAGCCGACATTAGTGAACTTTTACAACATTTGCTTGAAAATCATTAGCAGACTATCAGCTTTACATTATTCAAACATTTCAGATATTGACTGAAAAATGTCCTTTAGACTCAGACTTGGTATCTGTCTGTGGAACTGGCCATAAATATCAGAAACAGTCAATAAACTTACCAAGTTAGAGAATTTTATTGTCCTCAGTGAATTTGTCCAGAAGTTAAAGTCTGACAAGGGTTTTGAAAAAATATTATAACGCTGATTTGTCAAAAGTTTAATTACTGCAAAATGCTGTTTCAAAAAGTATTTGAGTGCCTTGTCTCTGTAAAAAACACTGTTATGTGGCTTGACCTCTCTTTTTGTTGCTCTTCATGTTTATTGAAAGTAACCACTTCCTCAGTTGTGCTGTTAGTACAACAGCTGTCTGGTGCATCAATACCATTAGAAACTAAAGCTATATCATTCCTCATTTATTGCACTCTTCAAAATGTAGCCACTTTTGTGTTTGTCAGATGTGAAAAAAGAAGAACTGAAGAAATTATCTATCTAAATCAGTTTCCAATTGTGATGAGTCTTCCTTTTCCACAGAAATTCCTCTAGAAACAAAGAGGAGGGACTTTCCTGTGAAGGAAAGCTGCTAGGCGTTTAGTGTATTTCTCTTGTACAACAGGTCTGACCCATAAAATACTTTCAAGCTGCCTGAAATGCCACCTAAATCAGGGATCTTGAAAGAAATCATCAACAAATGCTGGTGAAATCAGGCTGTTAACTCATCCTATCAGTCACATTAAAAGGCCTTTTATCAGGTAAACACAACTGGTTGGTGAATTAATTAAAGGCGCTGCTGAAACATTCTGCCTCTGTAGCAGATAGTGGACAAAATGTTTCCTGCTTTGACTCTAAACAATGCTCAGAGGTTTAACGGCATGCTTGGATACGTGCTGCCTTTCATCCATCATTTCCTCTTCGACAGAACCTCTCCTAGTGATGAAATTAACTGTAAATGATGAATCACGATGGTTATGTCAACATCGGGCTCCTAGTTTATAAGGTATGTTTCTTAATTGCAATTTGCAGGGATTATTTGTTCAAATAGCTCACAGAAGAGTAATAAATGAGCTGTGTTTTCAAAGTGAAAGGTTTTATTCGTAACTTGAATTTCCCAGGCTGCACAAGCTGTGGTAGGTACCTCTTCCCTGCAGGTAGGATGATTTATGACAGCCTCTCCTACACTGTTCACTAAGGCAGATGGTGCTCCTTTCTGCAGAGAAGCAGGAAGAGTAAGGCTGACTTTGTATGACATAAAGAGGGATTCTATTTAAAATATTAAACATGACCTGGTGTCACATTGAAAACCTTCTCTTAAAACTAATTAAAGAGTTAAAAAGCCTTCACATGTCACCATCTGTTCTTCCCAGTGAGACTGAGAGAAGTTGGAGTGACTACGTGATACGCTGGGAGGACGAATGATGTTGCAAGGTCATAGTTTTAAACATTATCTCACCCTTGTGGCAAGAGTTGGTACGACTTGCCTCTGTGTGATGCAGCAAAATTTGTTTAGAATGTAAATCAGCAGCCTGTACACCAAACCACATTTTGTCTTCTTTTAAATAAGTGGAAATGATTAGAAATTGATATTGAGACAGTCTTGCACATTGTGGCTTTGGTTTTTGAGATCTGATTTCATATTAGACACCATCAGTATTTTATACAGTATATATATATATATATATATATACATTGTGACTTTTAATTACACTGTCATTTTGGTGTGATTTCCTCCAGCATGTGCTTGGTCAGAAGAGCAGCCCAGGGCACCGGGATGGCAAAGAAATATAAAGAGTTGGAGCTGCCAAGAGATCTACTGTCTGCTGTCTGCTCATGGACTGATAAATATGCTATCATCAATATTTCCTAATAAGCTCAACTATTTCAGAGCTCTTCTTAGTGATGGCTGCCACATTCCCTTTGTGCCACTAAGACTGCAAGTGATCCATCATTACAAAATGAACTCTAAAATGTTATTGCTGAAAAGAAGTAGCATGAAACATAACTTAAGAGCAAATGAAGCTGACTTTACTGAGATCAACAATTCAGTTTAAAATGCATCAACAGCACAGTTATTTACACACTCTGATAAGCTCTCAGGCAATGAATCATCGAGTTCAAGAGTTTTGAAGACTACATGGGTCTTTGTCCTTGCTGCTCTGAACCAATGCAGCCTTTGTTCCATCTCAAAGTGCAGCTCTGCCTTCAATTCTATGAAAAGCCAAGTATTATGTGACTCAAACCCTTCAGGGTGGTAAAATATGTGACCTTTATAAAAGAATTAAACCTTTAAAAAACACAGCACACATTAGGATTTGAGATTAGATATATAATATCATCATATACAAAAACAAAAAATAATCAAATGTTGACCAGTATCAGTTGTGTGTTTTACAATCATTATGTAAAAACCAAGTATGATAAAGTACTGCAAGATCATCAAAAATTCACTGTCACATTAAATTAAAAAAAAAAAGAAAAAATTGAAATTGCACTAAAAACCAAGAGCTTTGTCTATAAAGTTTGCAAAGTTTTTCGGCTGTCCGGGCAAAAAAGGCTTAAGCACAGAGAGATCCATGGTCTTCAGTGTTTCCGTCAGGGTGCTGAAAGATTTAAAAAAGGAAGTTACATTTGTTTTGCTAAATAAGCTGACATGTATAAACTGTACATGTAAGAAAAACACATACCTGCATGTGCAGTACAACAAGTGGGAGTCCATGTGTAGCTGCTGTGCCAGCTCCAGCTGGTGGTTGTCCATCAGCTTGTCATTGACTACGACCAGCAGAGGCCTGCCTGCACCGAGCGTTTCCAAACAACTCCCTGCCCCTGAGGACAAAAACAAGATCCCCATGCATGACCGGAACTAAACTGTGTCTGTGTTTCTATTTACCACACCAAAACACGGACCAAAAAAGGTTTTTAGTATAATCATCATGATTATTTTGCAGGTAGTTTAGTTCATAATAATGGCCACTTAACTTATTAACGTTGCTTGATACCAAATTATTTTTGCTGTATGTTGTTGGAACATTAAACCCAGAATTAAAAAATATCTATCATGAACAGGGACCCTGTGATGGATCATCTGAGACACGCAAGTTTGAAATAAACAGCTATAATGTTAAGCAAAAATTAGATAATCTGTAGAAAACAGGATCAAACTGCAAAGACATCACTATGATTGTCTCCTCATGCATTTTTTCTTGTTCACAAACACACACCTGAATGCTTGAATATCATCCTGTTTGCTTTGTGCCCTCTGATGTCTGACCCTAACCCTCATGTTGTATCTGTCTGTTACGGATGCTCTGCAGCATTAATCATCAGTTTTGTGTTTAATGTTTGCACACTGCTGACATACCTGTATTTGCTTTTGTTTTGAATTCTGTATAGTAATTAATATCTTCTGGGCATGAAATGAACACACATACTTAGTGTTTTGACTGACTCTATTATTATTATTATGCATTATCTTTAAAAAAATAGATGGTGGTTTGATTCTGGTGTACTGCAGAGGTTTTTGATATTTTGCTCACCTGCATGGCTGATGACGAGGTCCGCCTGCTTGATGTCTTCTGCTATAGAGCTTTTGAACCGAAAAGCCTCCAGTTCGAAGTTTGGACAGCTGTCAGCAGCTGGAAGAAGAGCTCCTCGTCCAACCTGAAGAACCAAACGTTCATATCCACGAGCCCTTAAAGCCTGCAGTAGGTAAAAAAAATATTACAAAACTGGTCACAAGTTTGGAAATTCATCAGTTTGTTGTTGCAGAAGTCAATACGTCAGCAAACTGATGCATTGGGGGAGACTGGAGTATTCCTTATCTTAAACATTTCCATCGGATATGTGTCAATTTAAGATTCTAGTTTTAGTGATTAGCTCTGAACTAAGAATGAGACAGTCTCAAGGTGATTGATAACCTTTCAGTCATGAGAAGCATTTTGCAGTTAAATTCATATGTACAACAATTGCTGTACAAGCAAAGACTTGTGGTTTAAACCCATTCTATGACTAAAAAGATCTGCTCAAAGGTCTATAATTAATATTACGAAACAGTGTGAGTGTTGGAGAGCAACAGAGCATTTACTTAAGTACAAATCTGAGTGCTTATACTTTACTTGAGCACGTCTTTTCCATTTTACGTTATTCTTCCTTTCCACTTAATTTCAGAGGGAAATATTTTACTTTTTAGCACATTAAATTTATTTTGCAGCTATGGTTAGTAGTTTCTTATTAGATTAAGTTTATATAAAAATGTGATTATTTAATGACATAGTATTAATTGTTAAAGATGTAACTACCCACAGAATGTTAGCTACATTGAATTATCGCTTAACATCAATATGGTCGAATAATTCAATACTGAAACGGGCCGATCTGTTTAATGAGGGCATCTGATGAGGACACCTTGTACACCACAGGATAGTATTAGTAAAATGTATTAAGTTTCATTGAAGTGGTGTTAGCTTACTGTAAAAGCAACTTTTCTCACCTGAACGGTCTCTGGCGACGTGATGGTTTCAATGAGGTCATCAAAGCTCGTCGTGCCGACAGTAACAAACACTGTCTTCATGGCTGCTAAAGGAAATCTTTCAGTTTTCGGGTTTAGAAGTGTTTTTCAGCATTTTATTGCCTCCTTCCAAAGCTCATCTTAGAACTGACAGCAACTTCCGCTTTAAACAGATGACGACATAGTTTGACTGTAAAAGACGTCATGCTGCCACCCAGAGGCCTGGAGCTGTTACTGCTGAAACTACACAGATAGTTGAATCTGAATCCGAATTAAATCTCAGTGTTTTTTTTTTGTTTGTATTATTTGTAGCTCTGCAGGTTATTTGCCGCATAATAATATAACATAAGAGTAATATCAACTTTAGATTATTTAAAATGTCCCTCATCTTCATTTGTTTCAGAATTATAATCACTGCATAAAACAAGCTGAAAAACAAAGTAATAAAATCACTGCAATACACAAATTCAGGATCAAAATGCTTAACAGCTGAAGAGCTGATTGCCCACAGTTTTAATCAGCTATCTGCTATTGTGTTGTAGCCTTATGATGGGACTGAAATGTAATTTTTTAAGTAAAAAATAACAATATAAAATATAGCAAAGGATGAAACAAAACAGAGACAAACTGGTGATATCTTACTAAAAAGGACAACAGATATATTAATTTCAGCAAGATAAGTAGGTAAAATATTATCAAATGATCAAAAGTTCTCTCCAGATGTCTCTAGATGTCCAGAGTCATCTGTGTCAACCCCTGACAACATGAGACCAACTTTTTGTGAGACCGACATCTTTAGGCACTTAAATACCATGTCTCTTTTGAACACAAGCTTTGTCTTTTATTTATAATAAGCAAGCAAATCTGCAAATCTGCAAAATACAGCACAAAAGTCTCAGCTGCGTGCAATGTCAAGTCTTCCTGGACCTGAAAACATGAAGGTGTGAACCAGCAAACCTGCTGACGGAGCTCAACAGAGGAATCAGGGCACTAAAATTTGTACTTGACACCAACAGCTGAGCTCTAGGGGCACATTTTCACAGCTAGTAATGTTTTGAATCCATACACCCTTGGTAGTGAGCTGTGACACATGAACCCAGTTAAAACTTAAAGGTCAAAAGATGTCTAGGTGACAGGGGTACAAATGGGCTGTGGGGCAGTAGGAATGTGAAGCATTTTGTGAAGCAATTCTGAGAAACCATGTATCAGTGGCTCCATTTGCTGCTACTTTATACTGACGCCCCACCTCATTTCAGATGAAAATGTTATTTATTTACAATCTGTGAGGTGTATCTAACAGTTGTAAGACACCGGAGCCACAGCTGGACAACTCTCTCTTTTTTTTAAGAGGTTAAAGTTATCATTTAACTCTTGTGTATTTAGCACAAGGGTTAAATGATCGCCCTTGTCTCAAAGCACTCTGCCTTTTTCCTATTTTTGGTGTTTGCTTTTATCAAATGAACTAGAGTATTTCATATGATCCTCCAGACTAGCAATTTTAAGGTCTGTGATTATTTAATTGCTTTATTGTTTCTTTGTTTTTTGTCTTTATAATTTATACTTTAATGTCATCTTGCTGCAGTTTTCCTCTTGTGGGATAAAAAGGATCTCAACTGAATTTAGTTCCAACTTACTTTTAATGTAAAGCTTTAATATACTAAAACTACAATGACCTTACAACATGTTATTAATTGCTTTTACTTACCACACGGTGTAAATAAAAACACCACAAATTTTGACAACTGAAACAGAAAGTGCTACTTAAACACTTTGAACTGAAATAATCAAGAAATAAAAAGCCTTTCTCACTAATCACTTATATTCATAAAAATCCAACAATAGGTAAAATGCTGCTCTGCTGCATACAAGGAGTTTCCTTGCAGTTTGCTGGCCTCTACTGTCCACTACTGGCTGCTGATAGTCTGGTTGCCTGTGCTGGTTTTTGCTTGCAGATGTCTAAAAGACTCTTGTGATGTGGACAGAAATAAACCCAACAGGACCCAGACAAAAGACACTAAAATTGTTGTTTTTCTCTGAGCTGTCGTGACCCTGATGATTCAGAGACGTCAGCAGCCTGCTGCTCACACAGCAGCTGCTGCCTGCTCGCTGAAGGATGCACAGGCTCAGCGAGCAGGCAAGCAGCTCCATCTGACGACTGCAGCACGACGGGCTGAAGAGCCAGCTTTCTGCTCCGTGGGATGTGAAAACTACAGCAGCACTGTTTGTGATAAACGCAAGAAAAAAAAAACTTGCAAGCACACAAGCTCAGCTGCATTCTGCCAGTGCACAAACGCACATGCACATATCTTATACCTCTATCTTTGTGAGGACACGAGCTGACACACTGCATTTCTTAGCCTTTAATCCTAACTGTGACCATCAAGCCTGGATGCCCGACACTCACACGATCATATCCCTTAAAACCATGGCTTAATCTTCAACCAATCTTTTGAAATGTTCTCACTTTTTTTTCTTGTTAAAAACTTGCTCTGGTGCTGACCAGGTAGCGAGAATAGTACTCACATAGTTACACACACACACACACACACACACACACACACACGCCGAAAGGAAGTGGAAAGTGTTGTTTGTTTCTGAGAATATTTTTAGACTAAGTAGCGTCAGAAAAAGTTTTAGCTCCTTTTTTTTATCAAAGATCAAAAACAAAAAAAAGGAACCACATGTAACTGTGTTGGGGGTCATTGAACTCCACATGCAGCAAGTAAAGAGTCAAAACAAAAGTCTAACATGACTTTCAGGATACTAGAAACCAGCTAACAATAATACATTTATGCTATTTTTCACACAAAACTTGTAAAATCAGCGCTGAATACTGAGAGTAAAGGATTTATCTTTTGATTTTGATAATCAGCAAGTCTGATTGCAGAACCCTGAATTTGCAATGCATTTTGAACAGAAAGAAGACTGTTGATTTTGTACCCAACACTCATACCACAATTATTTAGAGAGATCCTTGTAGACATGTGTGGCTGTGTTTAAAAAAAGTATTATGATGTGAGCCTCAGAGCTTTCTTTTGGGGCAGCGAAAACAAGATGTGGACAAAACACTAATGTATTAAATTAATGCAGAACTTATAAGTGAATGGCTGCTTGTTTAGTACAGGGCAAATGTCAGATCGCCAAATGTTAAATGCAAGTCCAGTTTTCACTCTTTTATGGCTCTGACGTAGCAACTCTGAAGCAAAAATCTGTATCTTTGACTGCTTAACCCACAGTGTTCACCAGCAGGTAGCTACCTGTCTGCTGTTTGGCACAAGGCAGGTGGTTGACAGTGAGTCTGCCTTTGACACTATGATAATGAACCAAAACCATAAAGTTTCTGCTTGAATGAAGTAAAACTTACTAAAAAGCTTTCTTAAACCAAGGCTCAGGTTGCAAATCCTGGTGCATCTCAGTGTCACTGGGAAGTTGGAATTTCTGAGTTTCCACTTGGAAATCTCAACAGAATTCCCGCTTATTAAGTCAGGAAATCTTTAACCTTCACCTCAAAATCCAACATGCCAGCTAATGATTCATTAGTGGTGGAAACTGTAGTAATATACTGTTTATCAGCACTTCCCTCTAATTTTTCATTAAATCAGTTACACACAAGGAATTTCTAATCTTTATGTTCGGACAAGTTGCCTCAGTGTTTGTATGTGCAAAATACCTTGTCATGTGCTGCGGTCAGCTAGTATTATTAACAATGGTTGATTGTATAGAGCAAACCCCGCTTCCTCCACCCTGTAAAAACTCAGTTTTCAACCCAGGTGTTCCACCTTTAACATTTGAGAAGAACGGCTCATAAGCTTGTGGGAAATCAGTAATTGCACCTGGAAAATGAGGTCTAAAAAAAGGTGAAAATTCAACCTGGTTTGTTTTTGTTGCCAGTTTCTGTAGTTGAAATTACAAATGATGAGATTGAGGTCAGCAGAAGGAAAACTAGCATTAGTCACACAAACCTGATTGTGTATTGATAAGAATATTAGCAACTTTGCTTCATAACAAGAGCAGAAAGGCCAGCGCGTTTATTACCAAATGATGACAAGTGTTAAGCTTTCAGATGAAAAAGAAGAGACATGAGACCAGGGTGCAACAGAAATCATTTAAGGCTCTGTTAAATTCTCAGCTTCAAGAAACAAATACCCAAAAGAACAATGTACCATGTATCCTGAAAAGTCACAAAAAGCGAAAACTAGTATAAAATTAAAAGCTTAAAACTGGCTACCCATGTCATTAGTTTTTAATAAATAGGTTTACTATAAGAAAAAGAAAAATACAAAGTTAAATCTGATTAACTGTGCCAGAACTTTTATCAAACCACATTGCAGCGGGAGTTATATGATAACAAGAAATCAGCGTCTCCTGAATTTAAAGCAAAACACATCATGTAGTTAAACACAATTATGCACTGTGAGCTTCCTTTGGCCGTTCCAAAATCATTTTCCCACAGAGGCTCCTCGAGAAAACTGAAAATGGAAGACCCGTGTCCACGCGATTCATGCCATGTAGAGACTTTGACAGAATTCAGGCTAAAAAACAGTAAGATGGCTCTTCCTTATCACTTCAAGTTAATTTCGCAGAACATTTTCAGTTTTAAGCATGCATGTTTCAGATGAATTTAGCTGCTTTAGGCTACTGTTCTGACGAAAAAGGTAAATGCTTGAACTACAGGGTGGCAAAGTGGACTTGTGGATCAAGTGACCGTAAATGATGTAAATGTTACAGGCTCAGTCCACAAAGTGGTTCACCCTGTCTGAGTTTCATGAAGCTTAAAAAAGTCATACTATAATACACACCACCAATGCTTTTAAATATAAAGCAAGCAGTATGCCCGGGCAGCAAACTGGTTGAAGTTTGCATGCTTAAAAGTCAAAATGTTTTAATACTATGAAATACTTTGTCAAATTTCAAACTTGAGACATAATACAAGTAATAATAAAGTATATAATAGTGATTAAAGCAGCTTTAAAAAGAAGCTGCAACCTCACAAACACTCCTGCTTATTATTTCAGGGACACTTCTGACTAACAGGAAAAAAAAAAAGACTGAAATTCACAGATGGCCGTTGTCGCTCATTACAAGTCCGTCGTCTGACTCTGTCCTGGTTCATTGCAAAGGCCGTAAAGGTTGCAGCAGAAACGTCTTTTAACAGTTATGATATCAAAAATAGGACCGACGTCTTTCCTGTCAGATGCTCTGTGACAGACAGTCAGAAACCACCGTGAACAGAAACTCTTTACCAGCTGTGGCAAGTTTTTGTCAGTAGGCTCAAAAGTCAGTTTGTCACCAGGTTCATGGTTCACCAAAATCCTTGCGATGATCAGACAAATGATGCATCTGTAAAAATAAAAATAGAGAAAAAACAGAAACAAAACAAGTTTAAATGGCTAAAACTGACATTCAACATGTGCATCTGTGTGGGCAGTGGTTAAAACAGGCAACATCTGTGACAGAATCTACAGTGAACTTCCTGTTTTGGAACACAATTTCTTTTTCAGGATGTTACATTTTCCTCTTTCTGCGGTTCAGCTCACAGGACTGTCTGCTTTGTTACTCTCTGCCCTTCAGGGTCTTTTCCCTCCCAGCCCTGAGCTGCTCATACAGTTGTGTTCTTCGTGCCACATACTTTCTGCAATCTTATGATAACAAGCTAAACCAACGGTTTGCGTGGTGCAGCACCACCCACTCGTCTTTCTCACTTCCAAGCAAACCTCTCCTCTCCTTTACACTGCTCTCAAACGCCACACAGTCATCCATGTGTCACATTTCTCCTCAGCTTGTGAACCATTTTTACACAGGCACTGTAGGGACATTTTATCACATTTTGTAAAATTAGTGAGCAGCCAACTGTGTTCTGCTTCTGAGCTCTTTTGCGCAGTTTGAGTATGAATGCAACCATGCAACACAATAGGAATGTCGGTGCTCTACGTACCTCTTCCTCACTGTACTACACAGGCTGTACAGCACTGTTCCTGCTTCTCCGGCAGCGTGGAATAATTCATCTGTCGGACGATCTCTGCAAACAGCTCATCCACCATAGTCTTGCTCTTGGCAGAAGTTTCAATAAAAGGGCAGCCCCACTCTTGAGCCAGAGCTCTTCCATCTGACCCGGCAACCTCACGCTCAGATTCCAGGTCAACTTTGTTCCCAACCAGGATCAATGGCACCTTCTCAAAGCGCTTCACTCGCACTATTTGGTCTCGCATTGGTCTGATGTCCTGAAAGATGCAGAGGGAGCGGATATGAGTGTGTGGTTTCTAATGGATTCTTCAGACTGTTCATAGCACTGAGATAAAAGATCAGTATGCCAGTGTAGCTGTTTTCCAGTATTATACTACAAACTTTTTATCAGCAAGTTTTTGGCAAGATTAAAATTTAGTAACTCTTTGTGCATACTTAAAAACAGCTACATTTAGAGAGCACCGTTGATGTGAGTGCAATACAAAAACAAAATGCAGGCATTCACAGCTGCAAAAAAGTTTTAACAATCATGTGTGGTGGTTAAACAGGTAAAGGAAGAGTTAAATCAACAAATTAAGAACACATGATACATTTTTTTTCTCTTTGTCGAGTATAAATGGCAATGGCATTCCACAGTTGCAGGTTGAAATTTGGTATTGCATCATTTCCTGTTAGTAGGAAAAATTCAAAAACACTATTATTGTATACTAACTGCAAAGAAAGTACACAATCAGTATTAGAATAAACTATGCACAGGATAGCACACAATTAGTATGGAAATAGGGACAAAGATTTTAATAATTTATGATAAGTTTCCCTGTCTAACTTCATCCTTATACACATGTTGCAAGCTTTACTAAACCTGTAGATTGTGGTATTTCACAAAGAATTTGTGGTATTTCAGTATCTTGAGTTTTCCGTTAACATAGTTTGGCCAGTTTGAACCATTTTAGTCACAAAAATGCATCTTCACATTGTAACTATAAGGCTGCTTTCCCCACCGATAGTGTATTGGCTATAAGCTTGTTTTACAGCTGTTAAACATCTGAGCTTGGGCACACTTGAATGTCTGTACATAGGTTTGTTATAAAATGTGTCCTTTTGTTTACTTAAACAATGATTCATGTCTGACATATTGTTTATAAAATGCAAACAATTAATTACTTTGCATTGAACAAATTAAGAATTGATCCCTGTTTTATATAATTATCCACATTTGTGAGGAATTATTTTTCTCTATTCTATTTTTCTCCTTAATATCAAAGTTAAATTTGGACAGTGCAGATCTCTGCAAAGAGCAGCAATATCTACATGGATGTCAGTATCAATCACGCACCCGTACAGCTCCTAATTCCCCCTCTTAACTACTAGCTGCTACTAACTATCAGCAGTTTACACCTGTGTGGGATTTATGGTGTCTTGCACATCAGGTACCTGGAATGACTGCTGGTTGACCAGGCTGTAGACCAGGATGAACCCCTGTCCGTTCTTTATGTACAGATCTCTCATGGAGGCGAACTGCTCCGTCCCCGCTGTGTCGAGGATCTCCAGAACGGAGGGCGACGAGTCCACCTCGATCTCCTTTCGGTAAAAGTCTTCGATGGTCGGGTCGTATTTCTCGATAAAGGTGCCGGTGACAAACTGAACGGTCAGCGCGGACTTGCCGACGCCGCCGCTGCCCAGCACGACTACTTTGTATTCTTTCATTGGGGCGGCCGAGGCAGGCTAATGTAGCAGCTAACGACTTAGCTACACTGCTATACTCGCTCCAGAAACATTTATCAGGCCTTTACATGAGCTAACAATCGCACAGACAGGCGATATAAAGTAACTCCTCTTTATTCACACCAACCTGGGGGTAGCGCGCATAGCAAGTAAGCGCCTACAAGTTGATATCCGTTTACGTTAACTCTGGTGTTAGCTAGCGTTAAAGCTAACTCGCTTCCGGCTAAATTCACGCCGTCCCATGCTCGAGTCTAAAGCCTTCACATCCGATCAGATAAACCAGAAATACCAGGGACCGAACTTGCTGTCTGGCTACAGACATCAAGTCAAGGTGATAACCATTACACGGCCCCTACAGACTGCATGCCAGTCCCCCCACACCAGCCCGCCGGTGTCGCAAAACGCAGCACTGGTTATGTCCGTCCGTCCGGGCCTGGTTCTGGTTCCGGCCCGCCCGGCGCTCCGGCACCCAAGCGTGCTATCGATTGACAAAACGTAAATTAAATGTTATAATCCTAGGCTCCGTTAACTACAGTTTATTACTACTTCCTCAGCGTGTGTTTGATTCTCTGCAAAGCAGGTTTGAACACTGAAAGGAAAGCTTTTTCCCCCTAACTGATTTCCTGAAGCTAACAACCCGAGTTCCGCTAACGACAACAAGACTTCCGGTGTGAATAATTTCGGAATAAAGGTCTCGCCTAGTTCAAAATATTGAGGAAAGCTTTAGATGCAAACGATTCCTTTAACCAGGTTGAATTTTACCCAGTGCAAAAACATTATGTACCGCATAAAAATTAAATACTTGTTGACAATAGTTGCAGAACTATAAATTTACATTTAATACTATTAAATGTCCAATTTAAGGTGTGTCTCACTGGGCTCATTTTCTTTGACACCCACTCTTGCTGTTCTTCAGGGGATTTCTATCTGTCAACCTTCATGTAGTAGTGTTGAAGTGTACTGCAGGTTGTGTCAGTTTACCTCAGCAGTATGTGGTTACACATGCACCAGCCATGAAATTTTGAGTCAGAGAGATCACTAAAACACTTATAAACATTAAATTTATCCTACAATATTGGTGAAATAAAAGTTTAAAAATACTTATGTTTGTTATTGTTTGAATTTGGTCAGATTAGCAGAGTTCAGAATCTGGACTGCACACTGTAGGCAGGAGGTCCCAGGAGGTGTGGGTATTAAAGTACTTTTTTGTGATTTATACTCAAAAGGTTTGTTTTACCTAAGTAGAACAGCAGTTCCTCATTCAATAATTCAATATCCTGTACGTCTATGCTCATGTGATATCCATGACTTTAACTGTGATTCAAATTGGCTTTATTTCAATAAATATCATCTAGTCATTCAAAAGTTACCCCATAATTCGGAAAATAAATAATAGAAATCTTTTTTTAAGTGATATTGAAAAACAACAAAAGAATTGCAATTATGAGTTTTATTAAAGGTCAAACAGAAATCGCAGAACTCATCATAGGCACAGTAACTTACTCGTAATAGCTATACACTGCAAAGTAAATTGGCATGTAGCAGCACATACAAGCACCACAAGCAGAAAACAGCGTGAAATGATAGATGACTAAGAAACAGCAGTCACTTTCAAGTCTGTCCTAGAGTTTCAGAGAGAGTTTTTCATATGGCTTGGTCCTAAACAGTCTTTGACCCTCATCATCTTCCACAGGTTACCATTCAGTCATTCAATAATTAAGATTTTAAATAAAAGAATCAGTTTTACACACACTCTATACATGTGCTGTTTTAAGTCAATTTTAAATAGAGAACATAAAATGAATACAACACCTTGCTTGATAAAGGCACAATTACAACTGAATCATTTTAAAATAATGGTAACAACAAATCAGTTACAAAACAAACACCTTTTTCAATTGTTGGTGACTGAAAACCTGCAGTATGTTAAGTCCACCCAACATGTACATTTCCTCATGTGTGGAGTCAGAGGGCGTTGAACCGATTCACCAGAATGACTCAGTCAATCCACCACTAGGACAATTGCCATGGCAACCAAATCGCTGGCTTTAATAGCAATTGAAGAGCATCACATGTCCATATCTGAAGGAACAGAGTTGCGTAAGGATGTTGCTGCTGCTGCTGCAAGAATAACATTTGAAAAGCAGGCTGTTTGCAATTTTGACTGAAATCCGGAGGAGAATTCAGATTTATTGTTGTTTTGAATAAAGACATCAAGGAGGCAAATAATAACCCATCAAAAAATCACTGGATTAAAGTGAATTTTAAAACCCTGTGAATACATATCCATCTCTATTCATAGTCTGATTTTATTATCTGCTCCTCTTTTTTCTGGCTGCTTTTTGGCCAGCAGATGGAGCTACTTTGTGCTTTACTTTGGTGCGTTACTGGAGAGAAGACAGCACCTGCACTTGTGTATTCATGATGATTATTACAGGACAAGGTTAGTATTGGTTTATTATATTTGTTCCAGACTGATTGTTTCTTCTAAACCACCTCTCTTGGTTGAGATAATATTGAACTAAAAGCATTGCACTAAATTAACAAAAAACAAAAAGCTTTTAAAGCAAACCGTTCATGGTTTACAGCTTGGCAATGTCATGCTTGGCAAAGAGCAGGGCTCCAGCAAACTAACAAAAGGACAGATCCTTCAAAGCAATCTTTTATAATGTAATAAAATCATAGACATACTCACATCTTTAACAATACATTGATTTGATCTTTTTAATCAACTCTTTTATCTATATTTATTCAAAATAAATTTTGAGTATTCTGACATAGTTATGTACATAAGTGCAAACAAGGTGAACATCACACATTTGTATACACCTCAGCAAGGATCGACATCACCCAGCACAGCTGGGCAGGAAGAGGCTTCTGGACCACCTACTTGGCCAAAACTGAAACAGAACTCAGGAATGAAAGCTCACGCCTCCGCACGGAAGAAAATGAGAGAGGGTCTCCGGTCTGTGACGAGTGCTGACTAATTTGGCTTTACAGGAAAAAAAAGAAAAGAAAAAAAAAGACAATCTTTCAATTGGTCCAAAAGCCTCTTTACCTCCCTGACAGATAGGTGTTAGCTTTAAAAGCCAAAGTCCATTCTTATTTCTCAAAAAACACCATGTACAAGAACAAAAAACAGAAAAAATCAATTAAGGTCAAATAAACAAAACAAAATAAACACCTGATCTCCCCTAAGGACCTTTGGATATTAAAAGGATTTAGGTTTTCCATACAAAATATTTAATCACGTCGCAGTAACAAGACAAACTAATTAGACATTCCCTTTTTGAATAAGTTAGTGTAGTATGTTATTTCAATGAGTGTGAAAAAATTCACAATTAGGATAATAGAAAGGTAGTCATGTTGTCATTTTGTTGCCACAGCAACAGCAACTTTTACCATTAACAATGACTCCATCATTGTATACAAGTGATTTTCTTATTATATCTTTTTCTGGTTGGTCTACACAAACTATTAACTATGTATAAATAGGTTTTTTTTATTTTCATGCTGTGTTTTTTTCAATGTCAGATTAAAAAAAAAGAAAAAAAAAGCTTAACTTACCATTAATACATGTCACTTTCATACACAGCTATCACATCTTTATACAGTGATCGAGAAATAAGGCCCTTTGTTTGTGTCCCCGCAAACAGAAGTATGCTCAGGACCAAATTAAATGTCCCCATGCTAAAGGATCTGGTCACTGGACCCAATGATCAGAGCATTTTGCATATTCCAGAGTAATGATTTATGACTGTATGGGTAAAATACAATGAGGCCCAAAGGAAATCAAGTACCAGAGAATGAGAGAGGGTTAGAGGTAAAAACTAATTTTTCTCGCTCCACACTGCAATTCCCCGAACTTACACACTCTTGTGCATCAATACATACATCTGAATGTACTTAAAAATTCAAATGCCCTCAAGAGGCACAATTTATTAATCAAGTATTCTGTTTTTTTCCAGCTGGACAGCAATTAGTGAAGGCATAATGATGTAAAGGGGGAGGAGACGAAGGCTAAGAGAGAGAGAGAGGGGTTTTCTTGGCTGGACAAAGCTAGTCTTTCAAAGCTGTGAGGTTTTAAGACAAACTAATTTGTCTGGACATTCTAATCATCACTTTTATCAAGCAGGAGATAAACATTTCTGTTCGAATTCTTGAGAGACTTGAGAGAATGAGGCTGCTTAACATACTTAAAAACAGAGTAAAAGGAGAAGTATCTGTACTGAAAAGTACATGTCTTTACAAATGCACAATAACAGGCATATAATGGGCTACATAATGTCTAAAAACCATAATAATAAAAAGTAAATAATAGTTTAAGTGTTTATTTAGCAGTTTGGAGAAATATGCTTAATTACTTTTGTCTTGAGGGTTAGATTATAGAGATTAATATCATTCTTATGTCTGTATGGTAAATATTAAACTTGAGAGTGTTAGCTTAACTTGACGTAAAGATTCAAACAGGGTAAAAAGTGGAGTTAGGCTGATAAACTGTTTGATACTATCTCATTGCAGATATATTGCATTGGTCTTAATGTTGGTTAATAAGTTGAAGATTGTGCACACAAAACGAAAGTAACTCTGGCTGTCAGTGATGATGCAAAATGTTGACTGTAATTAATCGAAATCTCAATTTACTGCTTATTACTGAGGAAACTGCTGAGTGTTTATCATATAGGAAGAAGTTAGGCTGTTTGATAAACAAACTTATAAGAATTATATATATACATATAAATATATATATACATATATTGGACCTTTACAGTACCTACAAAAGCTCAAGGTGCTGTTATGTGTATTTTGTCACATTTAGTTCTAGGCTTGCCTTTTCCCTCCGTTCCCAGTCTTTATGCTAAGCTAACTGGCTGCTGACCCTGGTTTTATATTTACCACACAGACAAACACGATCGCAGCACTCGCAACTCCTACTGGATGGTCTGTCAACACTCACACTGCAATGTACAGCCTCCCCCAGACCAAGAGTGGGAGTGAACATAAACAAGAACTGCAGCACAGTGGAGAACTGGCCAATCCTCGAAAAAGATGAAACACTGATTTCACAATTTTGTCCAATGGTTATGCCATTGTTTATAGGTGCATCTTGGGCACTTTGGGTACTTTCAAAGATAAGGGTACAAAAACAGACAAGCAAGAAATGGTACTGTAATGTACTTGTACAATTCTGCTCTACCTTTTCTGAGAGTGAAAGATATTTCTAAAAGTAGTCACACCACCATTGACATTTAATATAAATCTATATAACAATACGCATATTTTAATATGTCTTAACACAGTATCAGTATGGTACCTATGTGACCTCAGAAAGAGTCTATATATAGTAAATCATTACATTGTCACATGCCTGTCTTTTAAAAGGGCATGTGCAGTTTTTGCATTAGATACATTCACAACACAATAACATATTTTTAAATGAACAATGCTCAGTGGGAAATGCCTTAATATCTGCAGCATTTACAACTAACCAAACATGTGATTCTCTGTCTCTTTCAACACATTTATGCATGAACACAACTCACTGATTTATTTCTTTACACAAATGATGAGACAGCACAGCTGCCTCGCAGAAGAAACTAGTACAGATGTGATTTACTTTTTTCATAATGTACCAAATGACACATCTATATTTGAGCACTGGTCCATCCTTACAGTGTACTGACAGTGGTGGCTTAAGGAGACTTTAAAGAGGCACATTTGAATTTGGACAAACTTGATTTCAGCCCAGTTTCCAAAGCAATTACGTTCGATTTGACAGAGCAATTTCTTACAGACATTCGGAAATCAAAACTCCAACTGGTTTGTAATTTTTTTTTTATATCAGACATCAAATTCCTCAGTTATTATTCCTCAGTTTCCTAACCATGACTCAACTCTGGCTATAACAACTGTGGCTGCCATCCAGAGTCTAATGACAGAAAGGGCACATCAGTAGAAAAAACGACATTATTAAATCAGAAAGGACATTTTTCAAGTTCTCAGCTTTCTCCCTGAAGAGCCATAAAACATAAAAAAAATCTTGTGCCACTTACTCAATTCACAAGCCAAATGAAAGGAAACAATTATACAAAGGAACTTTTTTTTTTTTTTTAAATTCATCTCTGCATTTGAGAGGGAGACATCTATTTGGACAAATTGTTCAGGTACTGCATTAAATGGGGCAGCTCCTGGCATTTACCACCACTTGGCACACACAGACCTCAGGCACAAAATGAAGAATCAAATCCAGCTTCCATCTTGTGCAATAAGTGACAGGTGCTAATTATAAAAGCCATTAATCTTAGATCTGACCCTCAGAAATGTTGTTTTGATTTTTTTTTCTCTGTGATTCCAGGTGAGTCGATCACAGGAAATCAGGGTTTGTGGCAGAGTTGCACTTAGAAGTCAACACCTGTAGATTGTCAATCTTTTTCACCATGTTTGGATTTCAAATCATTAAGCATCAGGACACACAAACCTTCTCAGACACTACACACTATTACCCCCCCACAACCAAGAATCAATCACAGGTATAATGTCTAAAGACACCTCATCACTCAAATTTAACACTTTTAATAAATTGAATTCAAGAGAACATGATCTCACCTGCTTTAAGGCAGTTTGTTTCTAAAATCAAGAAATAAGAGCCACATTCTTACAAATCTCCTGACTCAGCCCCTTTAATATAGAAGTGATTGCATCCTAATTTTATGTCACTCAGTGAATTTGTGATTATTTGAAGTTGTTGCATCAATTAATAAATATCCAATCAGTTTCAGATTATAACAATGGAACGGGGGAACAAAAACTGGTTCAAATTATACGTAACATTTCTGAAAAAACATAAATTTAAAGTGGTGATCACTGTGATCAAAAGATTTTTCTTTTCTTTTTTTAACATTTTGAGCTATAGGCTAATACACAGTATTTTTGATATTGCCATTTACAAATAATAAAATCCTTCAATGAATGCTGTTGAGTGTTTTAAACTCTTTTGGGGAAAAAAAAGTCTCCTCTGCAGCTGAGCAGATCAAATCAAAGGCACAAACAAATGAACAGAAACTCACTGACCTTTCATCTGGTAAGATGACACCATGAGATGAAATGGTAGACGTCGTACAACACAAGTGTTACATTTGTAGCCATCTGAAACGTAAACATGACTTGATATGAATCGCTCTTTTGTTTTGACAACACGTAGCGGTTGTGGACCAGCGGCGAGTCCATTTGCTGCTTCTACGGTCTGAATTTCCAGAACTTTTTCGAGTTTCTGACTTTGGAACAGTCAAATGTGTTGGTTCGCCTCTTGTCATGGCCCCAACCCATAAAGGGCATGTAGTCTTAAATGTGTGAGTGTGTGTGTGTGTGTGTGTGTGTGAGAGAGTGAGTGTGAGTGTGTCCACATGTCTGCTGCACTTTAAGGTGTGGTCATGTATGGCTGTAAGGAGAGAGCTCTATTGCTCAGTCTAATCAAGTCAGTATGCATCAGGATGGCTGTTTTAAAGCAACAGTAATACGTCCTGGCTTGTATTGCGTGAACCATCGTAGCTTCTTTTTTTTTTCTTTTTTTTCTTTTTTTTTTTTACTTTCATGGTATCTTAGAACAAGTTTCACATTGCCACTCAGTCTGTGTGCACTGTAGGTGAGGCACATGTTTGCTGCATTCAGAAAGATGACCGCCCTGGTAGTGCGCAGGCTTCAGGGACTTTAACTGGGGTTTCGGGAAAGGCTTACTGAGTTTAGCGCCACCGGAGCCGCCACTAGCAGTTTGGGGACGGGGCAGAAATGGGTTTCCATGGGGACACACTGGAGCTCCACTGGATCAGGGGTGAGAAGCTCCGAGGGGTCTACTGGAAGAGAGAAGGGGAGATGTGAGAGGAGGAGCAGTGAACTCAGAGTAGCAACCTTCAGTAAATGTGAAACATTTATCATGTAAAGCCAGTTTTTATAGTCGAACAACTAAGCTTAAGTACGATAATATATGTTTTTCAAATAACTACATCATCCGGTGCAGCAGTGAATAAGTATTTTGGATAACTGTTAGTATCACTGTTCAAATAAAGTTGCCAAGAGCCATTTTATTGTCAGAGTTGTACAAAATTTGACAGTTAGAAAGTCAACTAAATTATAAGGATTCAGATTTTCTTTCTAAATGTAATTCTCCACTGCAGGTAACGGAAAAGAGACAGATATTCTACCTTTTATGTGCTGATCAGCCACAGACAACTGCTAAACCTTCCCTTGCTGTTTTGAGACTTTTTCCGTTAAATATGTTTGATCATTAGATTTGCATGTGAAAGGATAGTTCACTAAATAGAAAAATAAAAAGTATTTAAATGACAAGGCCGAATACTTTGTGCACAGTTTACAGAGAGTATCGAGAGAGACAGTGGTTCTACACCAAACTACAACATTTAGATGGAAACAGGCCACTATTTTATTTTCTGTTTTCATTTGCTCACATCACAACAGACCGAAAAGTGAAGACAGATGAAATGTGAAAATAATACATGTGACACTACAGGCAGGCGTTTCTTTGAACCTGATGAAAGAAGACTGAACTCAGACTGAGAACCTCCTGAGCTAAAATAAAAGAGAACTGAAATGAAAGAGCAAACCTGATTCGAGGCGGCAGATTCAGCGAAAGGAACATTGGTGACTGGGGTCGAAGCCGACGAAACAGTGGAGGTGGTGGCACCGTGCATCATGGGAACTTTTATTCAGGCGAGTCAGACGAAAGACAGAGGACGAGGATGTGGGCGGGGGAGGAGGGGGGACAGGAATGATATGATTACCATGGCAAAATGTGTAGAATCAAAAGTCATGGCACAAGTCCAGTGATATTGCCAGGATGAATTTGAACAAGTATCAAGACACATGCAAACAAAATAAGAGATAAAGAAAATTACATATTAAATCAGCCAACCGGTTGCAAAATAAAAGAAAATGCATTGCTTCACCAACAAATGGCAGTTCAACAAACAAGGCAATACAGTCATACAATCGAATCAGACTGGAGTATCTGATAATTGTATTCGAATGGACGGGGCATGTGCATGAAGGGAGCAAATGATCCATACGAGAAAAAAAAAAGAGTTGCTTTTTTTTAAAAATAATGTCACAGCTATAATGTGACAGTAATTCATCTCTTCTTCAGAAACTGTTAAGTTGACAGTCATGCAAAAGTATTATTGACTAGAAATGAACAGTTTTTAAATGATAGTTTGGGGATTTTGTCAGTTTAGTGACTGATGTCTTCGATGTCCAGCATCTCACTTTATGACAGAGGAGTTAAACTCTGCTTAGAGATTTTAAAGACCCTGTACACTCTCAGTCTACCCACACAGGTGTTTTCACTGAGCTGATTTATTAAGACTGTTCAATAGACATGTCACTCACATGTGCTGGATTTCTTGGGGGAGACAACATATGCCGTTATTTTACTTGTTAGTACAGATAGTTTAGTGACACTGAATCAATCTAATCATCCAGATTGATTTATGCGATTGACATCCATGTGAGTGTGCAAAGCCTTCGACAGAAAGCTGGCCCGGACTTTGCAAGATGTGTGCAGTTATTAGGCAGGAAGCACAAATGCAGAGATGCTTTTTATTGTATTATGGGGAATGTAGGGTGCATGTGTTTGGAGCCAGGAAGTAAAAGTCAGGATGTCTCGACCTCTGCTGCTTCACTTTTGACCATTTTTAATCTGATCCGTCTCTCGTGAGTCCTCTGATATAATAAAAGTAAAATGACTGAAGAACTGTTCCAAACTGGACCTAATGACACAAACATCAGAAACACCTGCATCACAAAACTTTCTGGAAACCTATTTCACTCTAATTTATAACAGCACCGGATGTGTGAAAACATTTGTTTTTCCCTTTTCTGCCTCCTCAGTTTAATCTTTTACTGGAAGTGAAATCATTTAAAAATATGGTAAATTCCTATCCTAACAGTAACATGTAGCAGTGATGAATGTAGTGTGGATTGAGAACACAAGTCAGGAAATGCATGAAGAGGGGTGATCACAAACAGACACACACACACGCAAACACACAAACACACACACAAACAAACAACCACAACTCAACAGTCTTCAGACACCTTTCAAGATTAGAATCTATGAGATTCATGACTGCAATTAAGATCAGCATCACCACAGCTGACACATAATCTTCCTTTTCTTTGTCTGTGTGTGTGTGTGAGAGAGAGAGAGAGAGTGTGTGTGTGTGTGTGTGTGTGTGTGTGTGTGTGTGTGAGAGAGAGAGAGAGCGTGTGTGTGTGTGTAGAGGCAGATAAGCAATTCCGGTAGATCTTGATTACTTCAGTTGTATTTATTTTGTAATTACTGTTAACATCTTTAGACTATCACATACTATGCTAAATGTAATGATTATACTAAACAAACATGTAAAATGAGGAAATTATTCAAAATGTACCCACACTGACCTTCATTACATTACATCTTTTTTATTAAACTAAACTTGGTTGTGAATTTTTTTGTGTAAATTTGTGAGCATTTTTATCACAAACTTACAATAAAAACCTGGGAAGCACTACTCTACTCTTAGCTCACTATAGGCCGCTTTAGCACAGTTTCTGGGAGGTTTAAGTGGGCTGGTACAGGCAGGGTTTGGGCAGGGAGAACCTACGGGGAGTCTCCAACCCACTGAGTTCAGGCACCTGAGTTTTCATAAGCCCTACAAGAGACAGGAGGAGGAATTACAGCAAGAACACCACCTGCTGACCCTCATCCTGCTTTCCTGAGCTACCTGAGCTTCCTACACCTGCGTGCACCTGTACAGTGCACAGGCACACATGTACACTCACCAATTATGATCGCATAGAGCTGAAATAGCTCGCTTACAAAAAACATGACATGGTAACAATTAGGACATCAATGTGATTGCAGACAGACAGACAATATGACACACAGACATGATGCAATGAGGAAGACAGTAGGCTAAGAGATGCTAATGAATGTCTATCATGTAGCTGACAAAATGATCATTGTGTGTCCCCTAAAGGTATATATGTATTAGTATGTATTAGGGCCGGGACTTTAACGCGTTAATTTCGATCAATTAATTATAAAGATTTTAACGCGATAAAGATTTTAACGC
>JAQMCX010000058.1:15219825-15417777 GCA_029814765.1 Acanthurus leucopareius | reverse complement strand
AATTTGTTTTGTCAATATATGGTTTTCGATTAAAATGCGATTAATTTCGATTAATTAATTACAGACCCTATAATTAAAATTAAAATTAAAAATTTTAATCGAGTCCCACCACTAGTATGTATACTTCTTCATAGGACCAAAGCAGTTTGAGCTCATTATTTGCACATTTCATGTGCTTTGCATTAATACTCTTCATTGGTCAACTGATATGGGTTTTTCAATGGCCTATACTGACACTGATATAGAGAGCAGGGCAGCAAATAGCCAAAACATAGTCAATATCAAAACAAGCAGCCAGTGTTGATAATCTCAAAGTGCCTGATCAGACATGGTTTCCTTGTGATGCATCATCTATCACAGGAAAATACCAAATTTCTGACGTATGAATAAAAAAAAACAAAAAAAAAACCTGCTGCTGCAGAGGCAGGAAGAATGCACTGAAAACCTAACACCCAATGACTTTGTAAAGCTGGTGGCAGCGCTGCAAAACTCATAATTCGTAACTAGTTTGTAGTTTATTTGCTAAAACAAGCTAACCTGTATGTTCATGTTCTCCAATAAAAGAAATCAGTCATCCAATTAAGACTCCTTTCAGCTATCGCATACAGTACACAGATACAGCTGACCTACCAATGGCCCCTGAGGGTGTAATGCTCAGAAGAGTCTGTCTTATTATCTATAGCTTCATATGGGAAAAAACAAGCAGGTAGACGATGATAAAACAAGACAGAGTTATAGTAGAGAATGGGAAGGTCAAGGAAAGTACACAGGTTAAGTTAAGTGCAGGAAACTCAAAAGACATTTAGGCCGTCACAGTTTTTTGTTAACACATAAAGAGACACGAAAACATTGTGTTGGTACGAGCGCAAAACCAAACTGCTGTCAGCTCATGAGCAGACAAGACATTGAGCTTTGTTCAGAATATTGCAGAACTGTGGTGTTCAAGCAGTAAGAAATGAAAGAGGAACTTGTGTATCATAAATTTGCATTGGTACTCAGTATTTGAGTGTTTCCCTTCAGCAGAGAGCAGGCACAGTCAGTGGGTGTTTTGGCTGCAGACCCCTGTGTTGTATAATTTAGGCACGTGAGATATCAATAATTCATGCCTGACAGACTTCAAACATTTCTCCATCCACAATTACCATCACCTACAGTTTTCAGTGTTGATACCTACTAGTGGGTAGCATCATGTGCCACACGTGTTATGTTAACAGAGTGTCATTTTATGTCCCTTAAAGGTTTCTTTTTGGCACTGGCTGCTTCATGGAGGAGTAGGAGGACTGGTGTTGACCATCTCCTCTTTCTCTGTTTTACTTTTGTGTTTTAGCTGCCTCAATGACTTACTGAGACTTTTAGCCAAAAACAGGCAAATTTGCCTTTTAAATATTTGTACTTCTAAGATTTATAGGATCCAGTAGGGTTAAAGTACCTGCAGTTCATGCACCTGCCAATCCATGCACAAACAGCCCCACATAATGGCCATATGATGTGTTTATTGCCTATTGTTTATAGCTTGAACAACTTAAATCACATGTTATGCAAGAGAGAAGCAAATGCAAGCAACCCAAGGAGGGAAGAGAAGCCTGATGTGATATAAGGCCAGCAGTTACACTGTGGAGATGGCTCGTACAGAAGCAGCATGCACTCTGTTAGCACCACAACCAAAGCTCCCTGTATTCCACAGTGTTACTCAGTTGTCATAAAACAAAAGTCTCAATATTTGCTATTTCTGAATCTAGTTCCCTGGTTTCATGGTTCCAGTTTACCTCCTAAGTGTAAGGCAAACACTGTTTGTGCTATATTTCAGTGCTGCAGCGTGTAGAGACTCACCCGTGGGGATGAAGGCTGGTTGCTGGAGCTGCATGTTAGCCAGGGCTTGCTGGTAGTGGAACATGCTGGGGTTGAAGACGGTGGCAGCAGCTCCGTTGCTCTTCTCTAAAATCGGCCTCTTTGGTAGCGACTGCATGGCACCTGGAGGCAGAGCCTGACCGGGAGGAAAACCAAGAGGAAGCAGAAAATTAGTTATCGCTCAGCACTCGCTACAAAACATGTCCTTGCAGTATATCAGTACTTTCCTTGAAATAAGAGACCTGCGTTATGTGGCATTATCTCCAAATAAATAAACAGTCTCAGTGAGTGCAAAAACATCTAGCTACTGTGGATATTTCTGTTTACCACCACAAGAGGACACTGTAGTATGTAAGATTAGCTGAAGGGATGTAGGACAGCCCAGAGGTCAGGCCAAGAGCATAATGGGATTGCTATTAGTTTGTTCAGTAATGGGGCTGATGCAGAAACATTAGACTGCAGTGGAAGATTACCAAGAGAACCGAGAAATACAATTATAACATGAATGCATACACACATCACATTTTAAGACTGGATACCAAGCTGTCATCAATATGTCATAATTAGTTTTTATTATCCTGCCTGATTACCCTGATTAATTAAAGATAACATCAGAGAAACATTAGTGACAAAACAGAATGACAAGAGTCATCGAACAGTGCACAGAATTAGCAGCCGCAGCAATAAAAACTAAGTGAATGACAGAATGCATAAACCTGGGCTACATTTTGTCTGTCTCTTTTTTGTTTTTTATCTTCTTCCAATGCAGTATTTCTTGTTTTCCTGCATCAGATCTGCAGATTAACCTGATTACGTTTCAGCTGCTCATAATGCTAACTTTAGCCACTGCAGCTTGCTTTACTGAGAGTCAGGGCTCAGACAGACGCACAGTAGCAAACATTCATGAAAAACATAATCCTCACACTACATAATCAAATTTCAAGATGCCTGCGGGATACCGTGACACCCTGATCCTTCATTGCATCAGTAAATAATATCCAAATAGAAAAACATGAAAATCTTGTTTTCATGTTTTGTTGTCAAGTAGATACAGTGAATGTTGAATTGTAACTTTTAAAAGGTGAGTATCAGCTTACACCCATGTTTTTTATCTGCCCTGGGGTTGATTGCATCATAGAAAAGTGGTTGATGTTCAACTCTTTGGCCAATGTTTATTTTTTGCAAAAAGAACAAAGAGTCCTCAGTGTTTTGTGCCTGTGACAGTGTGGAGAAGGACTCACCAAGGCTGCAGAAGCTGTGTTTTGACTCGCTTGGTGCTGTGCAGCCTTGATCCGGGCCTGCAGGTGAGCTGGGGGATGGAAGTACTTGCACTTGTCTCGGCTGCAGCGACCTTTAATGTAGTCCATGCAAACAATGACCGAGTTCTCACTGCAGTCCACCATGCCAGCCTCTAAGGGGTGAGCGTAGCGGCAGTCGCTCTCACCCCTCGTGCAATTACCACGCTGGAATTCTCGACAGACCTGGTATGGTCAACAGGAGAACTGATCAGCATTTATCTATCATCACATTTAAGCCAAACATAGCAGCACAACAACTGCATGTGGTCTGCATACCTCAAGCTTGTCTGTGCGCACATGTTTTTGTGCGGAGGTGCCATTGCCCATGGCTGCCAGGCCAGTGGGACTCCCAGGGACCAGCAGGGGAGTACTGGGCAGCAGCTCCGGCATCAAGCCTATGCCTGGGCCCATGTGGCTCAGATATGGACTGAATGCCATACTGGGACTTGTTGCCAGGGAGTGCGTCATTGGGAATGTTGTCTGAGGGATGGAGAGAACGGCAGAGACAAAACAAGTTACAGCAGAGCTTCCTCTGGTTTTAGGAAAAGATTTGGTGCCAGTGTAACCAGGACAAATCAATACTGTGGGTTGTTTCTTCTAGAGAAATGCTATTACTTTAAACATTATTCGCATAGATTATTCATGTTACTTCTAGTATTCAGTAAATTACACAAAAGTTGAACAAAGCTTCAAAGAACCTTGCAAAGGTACCAAACTATTGCTCATTTAAACGGCTCAGTATCAAAATCTACCGTATTAAATTTCTATGTGAATAACAGTTTTAACCAGAGATATAACAAAAACTAAAATAAACCGAAGTGATGTGCCTCAACTGTGGCCTTAACTATGAAAAACAAACACAATGCACTGCATTAACCAAAGCATTGGAGTCGTAGGGTTGGCTGCTCACTATGGGCTGCAACTGTGCTCCAGGCAGCATGAACTGCATCTGTTGAGCCAACATGGCTGCCGCTGCCTTCTGCTGGATAAGGTTGTTCCTCCCGTTGATCTCCAGCTGGGTTTTCAGGTGTGGAGGAGGATGCAGGTATTTACAGTTGTCACGTGTGCAGCGCCCCTAAGAAGGAGGGAGGAGTGAGGAAAGATGAGGGTAAGCAGACGCAATGACCCTTACTTAAAGAAGATACAGATGCAGAGAGGTGAAAATTATGTTACTGAAGCACCAAAACAATCTGGGCTGTGCCTTGACACGGGCAACAAAGACAGCTGAGCCCGAGACAAAAACTTCCTGTTATTTCAGTAACAGCTCTACGTTTAGTTAAACTCATCCATGTAATCAAGAACAATTTGTTAAACCAAACATCAAGAAATATGCGGTTTTTTTCATCAAGTGTAAATTCTAGTGAGATAAAACACTAATGAAGTCCCAAAAGGCTGGGTGCTGTATAATTCATGAGAAATGTGCAACCACTCTCTAAAGATGTTCATCATTAAAAATAATATGCAAAAATTGCAGAAAAAACCCAACAATCTGAGTGAAACAGCAATGCTAACACATTTTCTTTTTTACTTTCTTACTTATTTCTGCTCTGTTATAAAGTTATTTTTTTAAAGCAGTGTGAAATGACAGGTAAAGTATTTGAGCCAGCTTTGGATTTTTCCACAGGGGCACAGCAGAAGTCAAACAAACTTTGCTCACAAGAGATAAAACTGGAGAGTGACAGCATATGCTCGACTCTCACCGGCTTGTACGACAGATTCTGTATCTCTAGCTGGTAGTTATCAGTATAATAAATAAGCTTCTTTCCGGAAACTGGAAAAAACAAATATTTAAAAGTGTATGTGCCTGATGGCAGCACATGAACTTGTTTTGCTCAGAGAGGAGCAAAAAGAGACATTATATGGTTAATAGAAATCTTTAAGATTACTTCCTTGATTTCAATTTTTATTTTTAAATAAGTATGTATTTAAAAATACAATTAATTGGCAAGCCTAAGAAACCTTAAGTGTTTTTTTTTTATGTCATTTTTTCTCCATATTGTGGGTTCGTTTTTCTCATTCTTGTAAATGCAAAATCTCAGACACATTATGAAAACATTTCTTCAACTTTGGCACAAACATGGATTTGGATTCAAGAATGATTATAATTGACAGTCAAGGGTCAAAGGTCATGGTCATTATGATCTCAAAAAATGTTTTGGACCATAACTTAAATATTCAGATGCTAATAATGATAAAACTTTAACTCATGAAAAAATAATTTTAACTCATGTTTGTAGGATAAATTGATGAAGTGGTTGGATTTTGTATTAAAAGGGTCAAGGGTCAACTTCACTGTGACATCTTATAGTTAAATCTTTTCAGGCCATTTTTCAACAACATAACTCAGGAACAGAAAGGGAGACTCTGAACATATTTTACATTTGGTTGCATACTGACTTTGTGACTGTTTGGGCCTTCTGTGCTGAAAATGTGTGTGAAGCATCCACATTTAAAAATTTGTCGTTTTTTTTGCACCAACAGTCATGCTAAACCTTTGTTTACTGTCATGGTATATGAGTAGTGTGAAGCAAAAATTCACATTTTATTGAAGGATGTGGTGGTTAAATAACATCATACAATCTAATGAAATCAGACATTCAAAGCTTCAAATGTCAAAGAAGAATATCATAAGGTATGGCCCTTAACATTTATATATCATATTACCAGATCAAATGCAGGCTGATTTTACTCTTAAGCATGCTATTGTCTCTTAATCTAATGCACTTTAATCTTATGAACACAGAGGACTTTTAATGACTATTCATTACCAAATCCAACATGAGCCAGATTGGCTGAGCAGCCAGTATTCTGATGTTGGCTTTATATGTAATTGTATGCAAAGCTTTGTATCGCACACACAGTCTTAAACAATAAAGGCAGATTAGGTATATAAGTATAACCAAAGTTGACATGTAATTGAGTGAAGCCTTTTGTAATACATGTAAGTGAAATAGCAAGAAATGGTTATGAAAAGCATTTGAAGGGGTCACTCAGCTCCAAGGTAATAAAATAAATTAAATACTGAAATGACATTGAACAATATAGAACTGAAGGTTTAGTTTCTCTGACAAGCCTGTAACTCTGACATTCAAAAGAAAAATTCCACCATAAGTAAAAATATTGCTCAAAAACAAGCATTTTAATAACCTAAAAGTTAGGTTGTTCTAAATGTGTATTTTAGTCAGCGGAGGCTTATTCTGATTCAGCAGCTCCCCCCCCCAGTCCATATTGATTAACAGTAATTTTTTTAGCTCATTTTTACTTGTCATTTTGGCTTCTTGACAAACCCTTTATCAGATTTTGAGCCATTTATCTAAAAGCAATTCATTCTGTCCCCTGAAATGTCATTAAAGCAGTGTCCTTGTTCCCCATCAGAGTCTGTGGGGAAGGTGAAGATGGTGCTGCAGGAACACTGCAGGTCAACACACACTCGGAGGAAAACTGCAGTCTCCATCAAACCCCTGGGTCGCCAGCAGCTGTCTACCCCTGCAGATGAGCTGTTAGCCCGCTAAACTGCCTCCACTAAGCGTCAGCCACATGCTCTGTCATCAAACCACACCCAAACAAACCAACTCTCATTAGGTGACCGTGAGCTACGACTGACAGAGCACTAAAGCATTGGCAAATAAAAAAAATTATGAGGACAAACTGACGTCACGGTGCAGAGACTCTTATTGTGATGGATGATGTCATGCCGAGATGAAGACACATGAAAAATGCGTTTACCAGCAGGAGTATCATATTGGACAAGAGGTAACCGCAGTGTCTCGTATAGCAGCATCCACTAGGGATTCACACAACCTCACATATAAGACAAAAGGCATACAAGCAGACATGTAGCGGCATGAAAAAACGGCCAGGATGGTTCACAGGCATATACAAACACTCTCGCCTACGCTGGAGAGGCGAGCGAGCTTTGCGTCAGTGAGCTGTGTGTATAGGGATGAGTCTGTAATAAGGAGTGAGTCCCATGAGCCCAGCAAGCCTGCTCAGACTCAGAGGGAAAAAAAAGAACCTATTAATGAGCCTAATGAGCCTAAAAAAGAAGAAAAAGAGTGCTCTTGTAGCATAAAATCGATACAGAGATGCTCATGAAAAGTTGTTTTGAGGAGAGCTAGCCATAATTACACACAAGACAACAGAAAGTCCCTAATACTACAATGTTGTGCTGTTGATGCATTCAGAGACAGAAGAGGGATGTGATATTGATAAATACTTTGCACAGATATGAACTGTTCCACATATTTTTAAACCGTTTTATAACACACATAAATATGTGACAGAATTTGATGGGGTTTTTTTTCAGTAAATGGATCACCAGGCTAATTTTTTTTATTTGTGACAGTGATGTTGAGCAGAATTATCAATAGGCTGATCAACAGAAAAAAATAGCAATAATTTTGGTAACTGATGAATTTTCTGAGTTATTCTTCGCCATGTCAGTAACATGACTCAAAGGACGACACTGCCTTTCTGTCAAATACTTTGGTTCAGACTGAAATTTCTCTTCTATTGAATTGATTAATATTAAATTTTTTGCAGATTTTCATGGTGCTCAGAGGATTAGTCCTGATTTGGGGCTCCCTTGACTTTTTTTATTTGTTGAATTTAGTGAAACATCTGAGAGCTATCAGGTGTTGCACATTAAAACTTTGGTCAAAATTTGTTCAAAAATTTCAGTTTGTCCAACACATTGGTTTGTGACCAAATACCTGCAAAACTAAGAATATTAGTTGCATCATAACTAGTGGCACCTCTTTAAAACTTATATAATGTAATATAATTGTAGTGTAATTTATCATACAAAAAGGGAATCACAAATGTTGACAAAAACTGTTCCATATTTCAAATTAAAATACATTAAAAAACTAAAATTAATTGAAAATAACGTCAAAGTTGTCAAAAATTGGCATTGGATTACAGCTTCAAACCCACTGAATCAAAGAGACAACAGACGACAGTAGCTGTTCATTATTTTGTCTTATGAATAGTTTCAGTCAGATGCAAAAAAAGGGAAAATTGCGCTCAGTAGCAAAAAAACTGTATCAGAGTTTTTGTGAGGTGATGTCATTAGTGTGATATCTTTTGTGATTCAAACCTTGAAATGGGGCGGACTTCTTGTCACAAGTGATGTGCTATTTATGTTTCTATCAGAGGCTACCAACCATTGTGTGGAAATTTACCCTTTTGTCTTTGTCCTAAAATAATTTCTAAAATGAACCAGCCTCTGGACAAAATACCCCTTTTTTAAAAGTTGTCCTTGGCTTTCTAGACATTGTGTTTATTGATAAATCTATTTCCCGACAAGTCACAGACCAAAAAAAGCGAGCCGATTACTACGGGTTTTTCCTTCCTCTAGATTCTTGCTTGTGTTGTACGTCGCTTTGGACAAAAGCGTCTGCTAAATGAAATTGTAAATGAAATTGTAGAATTGTAGAATTGTAGATTCATTGACAAAGAACTCAGTCGATTCATTGATAATGAAAATAGTTGTAAGTTGCAGCCCCGCCATGATGTCATCTGAATGTGACACTGCTGTTGAGTCTGCTGCATGTTGGGCAGATGTGATGTCCACACTAATCATTTGGGATGACAGCAGCACTCCAGTTAACAAGGTAAAAAGAACTAGGCGGTGAGCTGCCCCCTCCCTCCCCTGCAGCAGGTTCAGGCCGACCACGCAGAGCTAATGGGGGCTCAACAATGAATGGCAGCAGTCGGCCCAGATCGGGCTGGAGATGCCAGATATGCAAGGGATGGTGAGGAGGGAGGCCATTAGCAGATAAATCCATAAAATTAACAAAGAAGGGAGGGGTGGGCGGAGAGCAGGAGGAAGGAGTGATGCTTTAGAGCAGCTCGGTTGGGGACAGAGTGAGGTGCTTCTCTGATTTTTCTAGTCAGTCGACCAAAAACAACGTCTGTCAGCTGAGTATAATCCTAAACAACAATGGGGACAGTAACACTGTTGTAAAGAGGTGGTTGTTGACTTACTGTGCTGGCACCAAAGCCCTGCTGCAGCTCCTGATAAAGAAATCTGCTTTGACCTTCAATTGCCACCAACTTCAGTTCTTTCTCTAACTAACATTGATGACGCTGTGCCCTCAAACAACCAAATGTGGCCTTTAATGCTCGTTCACTGTCTTTTGTACAAAGCAGCTCGCCTCTTTCTCCCATCAATGCAACCAGTACAGAGCCAGGCTGTTGCTCTGTGCTAAAAACAGCCGTGCCACTCAGGAAGATCAAACTATCCAATGGGTACGCACTCCTGTGCTGTTGCTAGGCCCCCCTCTCTGTTTCTCTCCCTCTCTCTCTCTCTCTCTCACTCTCTGCCTCTCAATCTCCCTCCTGCTCTGGAGGACATAACACAGAAAAATGGCTGAATAATAAATTCTAACTCAATAAACGAGGAGACAGCAGCTGCACTCAGACAGAAAGCCCCTTGTCTGAGTCTCACTTTCCACCTGCAAGAAAGCTGGTCGAGCAAAACCTCTCACAAACACACACACACGCATACACAAACGCCAACACAGCAGCAGTCTATCCTCTCTTTTTTTGCGCAATTGGCCATTGATAGTCGGTGCTCTTCGAAAATACAGTAAAGCATCATCACTTCTCTGACTGTTAGTTGTTCTGCTGTGCATGAGTAGAGCTAGAGAGTCACAAGAGCAGCTGCAGTGATGTTGAAGCAGCACGACCGACAAGACCACATCATCGATGGACAGACAGACTGTCAGAAAAGTGGCTTTACGTGAAATTACGCATGGATGAAATGAAAACAACAAAAACCTTCCCATGCTTCTGGAGGTAATTGTATTTATTTAGGTATAAGAATAATGAGTCAAGTTTAAATTAGGGTTGGGAATTATCATAATTAACGACAAGGCCATTGAAAGTCTTCAATTCTGTTTGGCTGGGAGCAAAGGATCAACTTTAAATAACCAGTCATGACAACCAAACACGTGTGAAGCATGTGTTTGATTTCAGTTTTAAATAAATGATCAGTATTAAACTGTATGGGTAAAGACAGAAAATTTAGGTGATTTGTGTAACTAATTAAAAGCCGCTATATAACTACACAGCAAGAGCCATACCAATTTAATTTTGAACATGTTTGATGTTGTTTCAGTCAGCGGGAGGAAAAGGAGGATTCTGCATTAACAATATAACATGGAGGCAATTACATCTATTACAGTCATGGAACATACTGTACTACTTGTCGGGTGTTATCCTTTCTGTGCACCATGAGACTGTCCCTTTTGATGCATCTAGTTGTATTACATCATTGCGGGCAATGATGCAATTAAATGACTGAGACTGCTTTATGGCAACATATAATTTACAGGAATTTTAAATCAATATAACAAAGTACCAAGATTACGCAGTTCAGGACAAATAACACCTAACTTCACCCTTACAGGATCAAATTAGGCTGGTGACCTTTGTATGTTACTCCATTCTGTGTTTCCTTTGTCTACGCAAACAACTAAAGAAGGCAAAAAAATCACCAGTGTAATTCACGGCTATATATTTAATCTATAATCTGCATATACTTTATGCTACATTTCTGTACAATATGTATGTTGCTACATTACTGCTCAGTTTAAATTCAATGCTTTCGATTCCATGATGGCAGACCTTTAACTGGTATTCTTAGGTGTTTTAAAAATCTTTCTGTGGGAATTCTGACTTTTTGCGTGGTTATTATGGATAACAAACACGCTCCGTCATAATTCTTTATTAGAAAACCTGCGACACAATTACAAGTACACAAAGCTATGACAACTATCCAAAATACTAAACTGTCTAGGAATTTCAAGGACATAAAAATAAATTTTGAAAAAATTCTGACAAAAAAGCTTTAAAAAAAATCTTAATAGGAATAAAAAAAGAGTGGACTGACTGGCTGACAAAGTTTGCAAGATTTCTAGTAAATTTATCCTGGAACATCTCCCCTCCTAAAATATTTAGCCAGCGGACGACACCCTAAGTAATAGTCACACTGCACAGTCATATAAGGCAGGCCTTCCCATCTGAAGCAAAGACAAACTCTGAAACACAACAGGAAACCCTAGTTTGTGTGCATGTTTGGGCGTTTGCGTCTATAAGTCGGCAAAGTATTCAGTACTATTGACCATCAACTGACTCGACACAGATCACAGTTCATGAGTCTAAACAGGTGCTTCAAAATGTTTCCATGTCAAGGTCTTCTAACCTGTCAATTATTAGACCAAGGACCCCACCTGATAAGATGTTTGATTTTAGAAGTTATATTAAATTCTGTCATTCTTTTACCTATGGTGCTACTTAAAACCTTGTCCTGTACCCCTGGGGACCCTCGGTGCTACTGTGAGACCCACTTAAACAAGATGTAGTATGCCAAGGAACGATGTGTGTGTATCGTATGTTGCATTGTTACCTTTAGAGAGTCGAAGCAGGCGATGACTCGGCCGTTCTCCACATGGCAGCTCCGGGAGGGGTGGGCAAACTTGCACTCTGCATCAGACCGTGAGCAGGTGCCCCTCTGAAACTCACGACACACTTCCAGGGTCAGCCATTTGGTGTCCCGTCCCATGGTCATGCTGACGGCCATCGGAGCTGTTCACAAATACTGAGCAGGAGAGACAGATGGACGGAAAACTGTCTGCAGAGAGCAAGGGTGACTAATAGTGATGCAAGAAAAAGTCCCCGACAAAAACACAGAGGAGGAAAAAGAAGCAAAAATGTTTTTCCTCAGCACATGTAGGCAGCGAGTCCTTTTGGTCGGTTTATTTAAGGGGATATTTATTAGTTCTTCCTGGGAAAAGTGGCAGCTGAAGTTTCACTGGGTAGAGATAGAGGGGGGTGACTGTGAGCAGAGGCCAGCTCCGTCTCGAAGAACGAAAAAAAAGGAAAAAAAGGAAAACCAGAAACTACAGTGAGGACATCACTCTGGCATTCTTGGATATGTCATCGAGCATCTGTGTCTTTACCTGAATCGACTCACGCCCACCGTAAGTAACTGTTACATTCACGTCAACATGGCCAAGGCTGGGGCAGTCGCTGTAGTGCTAGCTAAGTTTAAACAGCTGGAAATAGAAGATTTCTGTAGAGAAACAAAAAAGCAGAACCTTTTAAAGGATGGTGCCCTTGCACTGATGAGACGAGGAGGCGGCTCAGCTCAGGGTATGTGGGGACTGCAGCTCAGCAACGTGGGATTGATGACTCTGTGGCTGTCAGGATAAAATATAGCCTTCATCCAAGGCCAAACACACACTGAGCCCTGTCCTGCTCTCATCCAGCAGAGTCAGACAGCAGCGTAAGAGTAGCAGACGACTCCTCACAGTAGGCACTTAGGAGTTCCACTTCCTCTTATTTCAGTCTTTTTCTCATCCCTCTTTTGCCAGTGCCTGTTCATCTGTTGTCATCCTCCTTACTGACCTCTCTTCTGTATGTCCTTGCTTGTTGTCTTGCCGTAGACTATATAAAACAGAAAGTGAAACATTAATTCAAAGCATTAAACGAAACAGTAGCCTGCTAGAGAGAAAAAATGTAAAGCTGCAACCTTGTGTAGATCTTGTTTAAATGGAGGGTGATGAGGACCACGAGGCAGGAGGGTGGAAGGGGAAGAGCCAAAGAGAATAAAGCGAGGACAAACAAATAGGGGAACGGAGCATACAGGAGGGAGGGAGGCAGCAATGAACAGGAAAGGGCAAGCTATGTCTTGATTAAGTGATACAAGAGAGAGAGAGAGAGAGCGAGAGAGAAAGAGAGAGGAGAGAGGGGATGAGGGGAGATTGCAGGCAGGACAGAGACGTCACTTCAACTCCCCCCAAGCTCCACGGAGCAGAAAGTAATTGACTAACTTGACATGAAGCTGCTATATGGTATGAAAAGCAGTGTCCTTGAAATCGCCTGTGAGGCTGGCATGTGTGGTCGACACAGATGATTCCCAGACAGTTATTGATGTGAAGGGAAGAAGTAGGAAAAAGAGGGGGCTAATTCTTCACAACTGAGGCTGCTGTGCTCGATGTGAGGCTCCAGCCAATAGGACAGACTTTTGCAGGCACGCAGAGCACATCACCAACCAATGACAGGGCTGTTTCCACAGCAGCTCCTCCCTCCACAGAACCCATCCTTATTCCTCCCAGGCTTTTTTCACTGGTACAGCACAGTCATGGCTGAGCCACATGCTGATATTCAAACTGTACAAAAACTCTAAACTGACCCCAAACAGCTTGGTTTCTCACTGACCTGGAGGAGTAAGTTGTGTCTCACTCAAACTGTTGACTATACTGCAGTGTGATGCAGGCAGGATGCATGCAGCCTGCTGTGCAGCTAACACTCAGGGAGCAGAGTGACGTGTCTGGACACTCACTGAATACAGATAACAATCACTGAGGTGGCTCAATATAGATAAACACAGAAGAGAAACTATAATTAAGCTCCCAGAAAAAAGCAAATTCTTAACATCATCTTAAACTTATAAAAGAAAGGAGGGCTATCCTGTAGAAAACACAAGGGCACAGTAGTACAATGATGCACAAAGTGAATAAACAATAGGCGAGAGGCAGGAGAGGAGGACTACAAAAAATAGGAGGAGAGGGGGTTGGAGCAGATATTATCGGTCCTTGCGTCTGATGGCGGCAGACACAGACGGAGGAAACAGCAGGGAGGAGAGTGTGAGGGTACGTGTGTGTGTGTGTGTGTGTGTGTGTGTGTGTATGTGTATGCAGATAGACAGTCTAGAAGGAACACCGCAGTGGAGAGGGAGAAGGAGGGATAAGAGGGAGGTGGGAACTGAACTGATACACCCACCTTCAAACACAAGAACAAAGACACATCCCAGCCCCCCCCCCCCTAAAAAAAAAGAGAGAGCAGAATTGAGAGACAAGCAGGTATAGCAATTGCTTTGCTTGCTTAACCATTATGCTTGTCTGTGCCACCTCCTCCTCCCAGCCTACCTACAGATCGATAGAAACTTTTCTCGGGGGGACAAGACAAGCACTCCTTCTGCAGCTTTGCCTGTCCTGCATTCAGGTCCACATTAGTGTCAAGCCCCCTTGCTCACGCACACCCTGATGATGCAGCTAAGCAGTACGCAACCCGCATCATCAAAATGCTCCTCAGCAACACTCCTCACTTTCTCTCCTTGCTCATGCCACACCAGACACCAAATGGCGCACAGTTGCCATTACAACCATTCTTGGAAAAAACTGCACAGCCATGCTTGCTCACCACCAAAACCATTCTAGTTTGGACTGCACCCTGTACCTTTGAATTTACACAGAAATGACCTTTCACTTATTGATATATGTTGCTGTGACTCTGCTTTCCAGGAAAGTTCTGAAAATTTTACCATCTATGTAAGCAAGCCCTTCCTTGTTAGCGTTGTCTTCCGCCACTACCAGGGTCTATGCAGACACTGGGGGACAATGGGGCTATTATAATTAGCGAAATCGTGCCATGGCAGTATGTGTAAGTAAAATGCTCACTTGGTGGCTGCATTTGTTACAAACATGTCCTTGAACAGATAAACCGTGAAAAGTCAGCCACCAGATCTGACCTTCAGACAAAATAGTAAGTACGTTTTATTAGTCATAAGTGGGCGTAACCACAAATGCAGAAATGTGGGAACATGGGAAAGTCCAAGTGATTTACAGCACAAAATTTTACCCATAATTTACTACCACATTAACAAAACAAAAATCTGCAGCCATGCTAGCAGTTCCATGACGTGTCCTTAGAAAGCTTTAGTGTTAGTATGCTAGCATTAACCACGATAGCCTTGTGACGATGAGTCTAGAATAGATCATTACAAGTCAGGTTAGGAATCATAAAATGTACCAAAATTAATTTATCTGGGGAGCATGAACATCTGTACAAAACTTCATTGAACTCCATCCAATAATGGTTGAACTATTTCAGTCTGGATCAAAATAAATTGACAGACCAACAGACCAAAACTGTTATCCACAAAGCCACACCACTTTCTTGGCTAAAAAGCAGTCACCCATCCAAGACTTTTGACTGAATCTGCTGTGTGAGTACACCATGGGACTAATCCACACATTAGTCTATGAATAATTTACCAACACCAGTAGACAGAAATAACTACATGGATAAATCCAACAGTACATTGCTGTCTTTAAAATGTAGAACTTCTGGGCTCGACATATAAATATACAGATGGCTGTCTTCAAAGACGTCACAAATTTGTAGGAACCCAAACAAAGACAGCCACACTTTTTCCCAAAATGCCTAAAACAACAGTCACATGAATAATATGCATTGAGGAAAAATTGGTCTATTGATGTTTACTGTCCTCGTCAGCGGTGCTTTTTTAAGAGATGGTGCACTTAAGAGATAGAGATCCTGCAGTTTAGAATAAAACATCCACTGCCAAGCTGCAAAATTGCACAACACTACCTACCACAGCAAAGATAGCATGACAAAGAGCGAAGGAGCAAATAATTAAGAGGCAGATAAAGAAGGATAAGAGTGAAAAAAAATGCTAGGGAGAACTCTAGCTTTAAGTGCTCTTATAGCTAAACATTGATCAAGAGCTCTGCACAAGAGACGAGGGCTTGATGCTACATGCTTGAGGCTGCGTTATTGTGCAGTTGCAACCCACACATCACAACAATCTCAGTGTTTTCCCTCACAACACTGATGAATGGGCAAAAGCTCTTAAGTAAAAACAAAACAAACATGAGAAAGCATTAAAAATAAGCATTAGTTATGCTGCAAGGATAGTAAACAAACAAATTAAACCTCATAATACAGATGGTATGGGTGCAACTAATGATTGTTTTCACTATTGATTAAGACGCAGTTGATTCATTATTTGAAATGTCAAATTTTTTTCAGAGCCCCAAATGACACCTACAAATTGCTTGTTTTGCACAATCATATGATGTTAAGTTTAACATCAGTCATAACAAAGGAAAGAAGAATAATCTTGACATTCGAGAAGCTGAAAATTGACATCGAAATTGATGCAGATTAATATTCTATTTATTGAATAATCTGTAATTTGACTATTAGTTTCCACTCTATTACAGACTCAAATACACTTATATTTTTCACCAAAACTGTCATCTCTATTTCCACATACATCTTGTGCAGACACAGTCATGTCCTTTTGAACTTGTCTGACCTTTACAGTGCAGCATAAACAGTCATTTGCAGGGATGCAGCACGGTAAAATAAATGCAGAGTGTCGTAGTTATAACAGTCATTAAGATGCTGCCTGTAATCCAGGTGTCTGCAGTGAGAAGAGGGGCCCAGCAGTCACTAGGTGGGGGTCGACATGTAGGTGGAATAGGATAGGGGGGTTGTATAAGGAGGACAGATGGGGGTGGCACACTGCGTCCCTCATCAAACACAGTGCACCAAGGGGCTACCGGCAGTGTAACCTTCACCAGAGCTCTGACGTCTGCATTTGGGCTGGTGTGTAGGCTGGGTGCCACCTCGACAGACAGCCCTGCATCTTATCTGCTCATGCTAACAGATAGCCTTATACGAGGTGCCAAGCATGCATTCAGTCAAAGACAAGGTGACACATTAACACTTTTGAGAAAAATAAACGTCTCGTTATTTCTCCTCTAAGATTTTAACCTACGCTCTTTCCTCTTACGTAATCGTGGTACAGGCAGGTGGGTATTTAATGTGCCCTGTAATTTCTTGCTGGAGGTGGATGGCAACTTTGGTGGTTTAGTAATTGGGAAACAGCTCTATTGTTGCACGTTTTTTTAAAATCCCCCTTAATTAAGAGCACTGGTTAAATGCAAAATCAAAAATATCATCAAAGATGTAATTGTGCTTGATGCTAAAATTGCACTTGAAACATTTAAAATACTAAAAGAAGTTTATGGGACAGTTTAAACTGAAAACCTGAAATAAACTTAAGAGTCATGTATACATTTTAGTTGTTCTGTCGGTTGACTTATCAGTCTCTAGATAAAGAGCATTTGGGTTATTCTGTAAAGTGGCAATGAAAGCGTTATTGGCTTATACCACAGAGAGAAATATTTGAGACTGAACGAATTTGAGCTAGATATGATTTTCCTAAACTGTGGAAATAGTTGTCAGAATTGAGGGATGTAATGAAGTTGAAGTGTCAACTGAAGTGAAAGTGAAAATGATTCAGCTTAACTTGAAACAGTGAAAGGAGATGCAGGGCCTGTGAAAATTTAAGCTCGCTCTATTGTTTAGGTAATTACACATCTCTTCGAATAAAATGAGCATTATACATGTGTTAAGAAGAAATGCAAAGTAATAAGCTAAAACTACAGGTTGACAGAGAGGTCGGATTAACAGGCTAAAATATTTTATTGTATGCTTGCTGTTTAAAAGATGCTGTTCAGTGATTTAAAATTTGGCAAGAAAAGAAAATATCACAGACAGGGGAAATTTTTGGTAAATTTCTTTTTCTGTTTCTCAGGTAGGTATGTCACAGGTACTGTACGATGAAAACAACTCTGATACCGAACCAAATGATTAGTGACAAGGACAAGTGCTAAAACAGGCTAACATCAATGAGCAGGTGATTGATTAAAAAGCACAAGGTGGAAGATCCATAAATTACAATGAGAGCGAAAGCCAGCAGCCTGGAGGGACGGAACAAAGTAATTAGGTTAAGTATCAGTAATCCTTTCAGCTCATTAAAGCACCACAGTTCCCATTCAAGCAAACATACAACAAGTCTATTCCATCATGCAAGACAACATAGTCTACACAATGTAGTAAAATAGCCAAGATGATGACGTTAAACATGTATGCTGCAGCTGCACTTTCATTCGGAAACTAGGTTTAATAAAATGCTGTGTGGAGCTTTCACTTTCCACAGTGTGGTTGGGGTTTTGAGCTTGAGGTTGGACATTCTTGTAGTGAGATGATAAAAGTTAGCTATGTGGAAAAACTGTGGATATTATAGTTGAATCAAACAACATATTCAGCACAATATTTTTCATTTGCATTGCATTGTTATTGCTGCTGCATCATTGGTGAACTGTTTTGCAGCATAAAAGATGGAGAATGCCAGGCAGTTCATGTGTGTTTGTATGAGAGGCCGAGGAAGTTAAAACAGGTTATGCGAGGAAATGTGGCTCTTTGCCTGTTTGTATTTTTCGGTTTATCAGTGTTTACAATAAGTAAAGAAAAACTAGCTGGGCTGGTGCAGAGTCCACAGATTGGAGGGAACATGAACTTGTCTTGACTGACTGTGTTGTTAAATGAACCAGGATGATGGCAGCACATTCACTTAAAGTATATACAGTATAATTAGGCAACTAGTGACAACACAGTATGCAATGGTGGCTTGAGTCTGACCCTTAAGGGTAAACAATGACAAGACTCAGCCTCCCTACACTGCATGCATGGATTGGAGGCTGGCAGCACAACCCTGCAGACATACAGCCAGAAAACCAGGAAGCAACCTGCAGGTGCTCTTTAATTCTACAAGCTGTTATGGAAAAAACACAATAGGTACATAGTGAAGAGGGAGACTCAGAGAGTCATTTTACTTTTTTTTTTTCTTTCTCTTTGACATAATACAAAAAAAACAACATGCACCAGACCACTGGCGCAATAAAGACTTTAAATAGTATCCTGCATATTGCATTCAACCAAACCCTTGTATGCAGACTACCAGACTAAAATATGAACGCGGCTTACAGCTTTATTTCCATCCATGCTGAGCTGCCCTCAAGCTCTCAACAGACCTGCCCAAAGCACGTTTAATGTGCATGTTATTAAGATTGTGCCAATGTGTAACACCACAATTACGCATGTTTGAACATTAAAAAAAGGGTTTGCGCTTCACCGCAACAGGCATTTTAAATGACTGCAACGCGGATTAGATATAAAACTAGGTAGCAACAATACTGCTGCAAACTCAACTGCGCCAGACGAGCTCAGCCTCTTACCTGTTTACAGTCCAATAGGATTCAGAGTCAATGTCTTCCCCTAAATGAACGTCGGTTAAATGGTTTATCAGATCGCTATTTTCCACAAAGACGCGTTCATGGGACTGATACAGAATCAGTATTGCCTGGAAGTAAAATAGGAGTAAGAAAAAAAGCACGCAGTCGCAAGCTAGAAATAATAAAGTCAAAGCAAGTAAAAAAAAACGTATTACCGCCGCGGAAGGAAATAAAGAAGCGGGGTTTAGCTGGCAGCAGAAATTATGTTAGCTGCAACAAAATTTTTCACGGCTGCAACACGGCCTGAACACACAGCAGACTAAAGATTTAGGAAAAAAATCAGAGGGAGGGCAAAATGGTGAGGGAGGAGTTGGGAGAGAGGAGTGTGTTTATGTGTGTATGTGTGTGTGTTTGGTTTCGTTTATTAGGTAGGATCATCAGTATTGGTGGGAATCAAAGTCACGACAAACGCGCTGCGGGTATAAAGGTATCATTAACACCTCGCAGGTATGTTTTTGTTCATAGGTTGCAAACAAAATACGAATAAAAGGATTCCCTTGCTAGCAATGACTCATTAAAACTGATTGTCAGTGAGGCTGAAGGATGACATTTACAAAGATAGTTCGCCTGTTAACCTGGTCAAATTGAAGTTTGCCAAAAAACAAATCCTAAAATAGCCAAACTGTGCGCTGTTTTTTTTTTAAAAAAATGAATAATTTAAAAAGCAGACTCTACGTACCTTTATTAGTTAATTACAATCGCAGTTACGATAAAATAACCCTTCAAAAGTTGGCTAACGTTAACCAACGGTCAAAATGTGAACATAACGTCAAACGTCAACTTAACGTTCAACACATTTTCAAAATACGATTTAAAAAACATTTAAACTAGGAAGGACTAATGTCTTTTATTCTTAAATGTATTAAAATCAGTATATCATTTATTTTTACATCTTACATTTAAGTGACAGTTAAAATTTGCAGGTAGAGGCGCGCTCTTCCGCTGTTCCACCTGACGCGAGTAACGTTAGCTGCCTTAATACTAACAGTGTTTCCGGTCGGTAGCCTTCTGGTTTTTCACAATAAAAGCAACGTGAGGCGTATTTGTTTGGATAAACGGTCAAAAACCCATCTTTTTGTGAGGGGACAAAAGACAGCGAGTAAAATTTGATAGGTTTTTCTATGGGGATGTATGTTCAGGAAATTGAGTTAGCAGCTCGCATCCCTCCCAAAGGAAACTGGACCAGACATTGACTGGGGTGGGCATACTGTATATGTATGTGATTCCTAATTATTATTTTTTCAGTTTCTAGATTTTAAAAAGTCAAAATATTTATTTTTTATATTCAAATCCAAATTAAAATATAAACCAAAACTGCTCTTGTCTCATGTCACGAAAAAATATACATTAATTCTGCCACTGCAACTATAGTATGAAATTTGTGCAATCCAACAATCTCCAGAGGGTCTTGAGCATTTTTCTATTTACTGTACTGCTGAATAATTCTTCACAATTTAGGAGCAGCTGTCACAGCTGATCCCTCATTTAAATCCTCTGAGGATCACACTGAAAAATGGTTCAAATCCAATCCAACCAAATTTAAGAATAAGCTGTGATGTCAACCTCAGTGTTTCCACTCAGGAAATTTTGATTTCATTAAAGCACAACTTTAGCGCTCCCTGCTGGTGTTTAAGAGACTTACAAGTGCAGCACATGAGCTTGCAGGCTTGTAAGCATGTGATTTGAGCAAGAGACATCAGACACAAAAAGAAAAAAAAGCTCAATACGACAAAAATAGAATGACAATACAGTAACTGTAAAAGGACTTTATATAAAAAACTGAGACTTGGTACACATTCAGTAATTGTACAACATTAGCAGTTGATGCTACACATTGAGGTATCTATGGAAATTCCATTCTTCTTTAGGTTACTCAAAAGACACTTAAAATCACAAGTACATTTTAAAATGTACAGATTTCAGACAAGAAAAAAAAAATGGCAAACATGGATTGTAAATCACAAACAGTAGCTTATTATTTATAGAAACAAGTGTTACATTGTTGATTTTTTCAACAGAGGAAAAAACAAAACAAAAAATCCCCTTATTCCTGGCTTCATCACCGTGGTCAGATGCATTTAAAAGCCAGGAGAACAGTCTCAGAAGCTTGTTTGATCACTAAATGTTGTAAGATCGCAGGTACCTTGACCCACCTTTCCTTCTGTCAAGGAAATATATCCATTATAAATGTCAGTTGTGGCAAAGATATACAATCAGTATCAATAAATAATGCATGTCATTTAAAACAGTTCATGGTGAGACAAAAAGAAAATGTAGTGGAAGGTAAATATTAAAAATAACTTGGATTCATTGACAACTGACAAGGCAGAACTTGGCACTCTTATTATTAAGACACTCTACTTCTTGTGTTGTCACTACCACTGTTCCACATTGTCCATGTAATCCTCCATGGTGCCGTTCTCATCCAAATCCCACCATTCTGGGAGAAGCATTTCTGACTCAACACTTTCTCCATCAGCATTCCCCCTATGCAGCTCCTCAGTTTTCATTGAGTGTCTGTCAGGCTGATGGGGTGTTTCTGTGGGTTTCAGCTGCCTCCCCTGCTTTGCTGTGAGCCTTCCACGGAGCCGCCTCCTCTCCTGCTGCCTCCTCTCCCTGGCTTGCCTGCGCTCCTGCTGCCTTGCCACCTGGAAACGCTGCAGGAAAAGGTCGCGGGCATACTCATACAGCTCCACGTCCCATCGGTTTAGCTGGAGGATTCTGTGTTGCGTCTCAGAAGGTACCTCTACACTGGAAGCACGTGTGCCATTGAGCTGCGTGAAGGGTGCGATGAACTCCAAGTTGAAGGTACGCTCAAACAGATACTGGGTCTTACGCTGGTACTCCGTCAGTCCAAAGAAGGCCATGCCGCGCAGGTTACGCTTGGCACTCTCCAGCAGCACTGTCCAGCGCTCTTCCTCATTCATGGCAGAGACGTTGTAGCAGCCCACCAGGCTGAGATCAGCCAGCATGCGGGTTTGCCGATTGTTGGCCAGGTTGTAGGGGCAGTCCATGAACTCCTGCAGGGAGCACCCTGACCAGTCATCTCCGGAGTAGCAGCTTGGCAGCTCAGATAGTGTTGGTGAACGCCCGTCACACACATGTAAGGATGCTTTCCATGTGGCACCACGTTGCACATGACGCCACTCGCTTAGGTAGCGTGATACTGGGTCTCTTAAGATGGTTATATAATAATAGTTCCTCCTGGAAAGAAAAAAAGACATCAAATCCGTAAAAAGTCTAGTCAGTCTCAAAATGTTATTGAAATGTATTTGTGTTGCAACTAAAGCTTTTTACCAAGATTTTTTTTCTACCACTAATTATTCATACATTATATATTAATAGATTTGTTATTTCACATTAAATATGGCATTCTATTACTGTTTTTGATTCTCTGTCACTGTTTATATGTTTATACAAAGTCTTATAGTTAAAGCATTTGATGCAGATAATTTTATTGTTGAAATTTAATAGCAAAACTATAAAAACCCATCACAATACTTGAAAGGTACACTGGTTGGATTAGTTTGGCAAGATGATCTTGACCTGGTTCTGACAAAGTCAAAAAGAAACTAAGAAGTCTTGCAATAACTCATTTGCTAAGTTTACTATAAGTCATTGTTTGTGTTTGTAGGTTTGAGACAAGTTAAGCCAGTAAAATAAACTTTTTAAAATCTTGAATACATACTATGCAAAGAACAATTTCTTGAAGTTTTAAAACTTCCATCAAGGCTCAAATTTGCACTCAGTACGCTTTTATTTGCACAACTTAAAAGATGTCACTCAGTTAAAGTGTTCTATTTAAAATGTGAAGAACTGACCAAATGAAATTACTCCAAACAGCGAACAAAAAAAAACACTATTAAGAATTAATTCCTACTTCATTAATGATGGTTTTTTTCTTTTTCTTTACTTCCTGTCACCTACCTGGGGAGGTTTTCGGGAACCTCTCGTGAGTCCATGCGTGACGGCACGCAACTAGTGAGCTCTGTCCAGTCCGCATGAAGCCCGCAGCTCCAGCCGGTGGAGAAACGGGAAAAAAGCCATGTTTCTTTTTTACCTGGCCGGTAACAGGTACATTTCTTCTGACCCGCGTGACATTCACAAGGCCTCTCCAACTGAATATTTCGCACCAGGTGTCGACCAAACGTCGTGCCGCCCGTTTTTTGAATGTGCAGAAAAACTATAACATCATCGCCTTTGATGTTAAAGTCAACGACACGATTTAAATCGGCTTGGGTGAAGTTGAAGCGCGGGACAAAGCGGACCAGAGCACCGTCTTCTGCAATGTACGGATCCCTCTGAAGCCCGTCTTGGATTTCATTCCCTCTCCTCCGGGAACCAGTTGCAGTGCTGTCCTTAAACCAGGATCCCAGCTGGTGTAGCATCTGGCACTCTGATTTACTCGGGCACACATACTGGATCATAATGACGCCAAAGAGCAAGACCATGAACAGGACGATCAGGAGCCGATGGTGGCCGCTGCCGCTGGACTTCTCATCCATCTTCCCGGAACGGACAGAAAAACATCACTCACATCCAGTCCGGACCCCGGCCTCGGCTGGGGAACCTCTGAGAAGATACTGGTATGGCCACCAAAAAAAAGCGAAAACAATAACAATGCAGCTGCTAGCCAGCTAACGTTAACGGAGGCTTACAAGAGAGTCGACCGGATCCTAGAAATAAAGACGGTATTTCGTTTTAACTGTTGCTGTGTTACAGGCAGATGAGCGTTTATGTCTAATCTGAATCAGACAAGTAGCTTTGTCAGCAGTGCTACCAAGTCAAACAAAGCGATTATCTTTCATGCTGCAGTCAATAAGCGTCTTCCATGGCCACCGATTCTTGACCTTTCTTCCCAGCAGCCTCTGCGCCGAGTATGGGCGTGAAAATTACGTCACAGTGTAGAACGTGCGACCAAACCAGAGTCATGAAGAGACAAAGTTAACACAAGAAACGGTGAAGATGTATTGACGACTTAAATGCAGGATAATCAATAGTCAATGAAAGTAATTTCTAGGCTTCATCGAGTAGTTATTGTCATTAAATTCCATATTGATCCTTAACGCCCTCACCGCCGAAATAGCTCAGTTGGGAGAGCGTTAGACTGAAGATCTAAAGGTCCCTGGTTCGATCCCGGGTTTCGGCATTTTGTCTCAATTCGACCCGCTTACGAAAGTACACGAAGGGTGTCTGTTTTATGTTATGTTATATTAACCGTGGAGATATGCTTTCTTCAGAAATAAAAATAGGCTAATTCATTAGCTACCGTTTCGGACTCAAAGGGCTAATAATGGTATGATACCTTTACCTATTGTTCTTGAATTAGATAAGTATAAGGCCAATAAAAATTAAGACATTATTGGGCAAATTGTCATGTTAAGAACTCTTGTCTGGGTCTAATGTGTATTGACCTTGTTTCTTGAACAGCAGTCTGCTCTGTATTGCAGCCTTAAGACACTGTTCACCTTTGTCTGGTGTCATCCTGGTTATTCAATTTGTGGTAACTCACTCTGGAAATTGTGAGTCTGGGCAAAGTTGCTCCTCAACTGAAAGGTGACATTTGACTTGCTCATTAGTTTGCCCTCTATGACACTTCATGGTTGATGGGATCATTATTTTGATAACTGAAGTGTACTTTTTATTAAAAAGTCTGTTTACAGCCAATAAGCATCTTACCAGTTACTTGTTTACTTGTTACTTGTCAATAAGAGGTTTAAAATTTTTCACTATTTTATATTATCAATAAAAATATATATGCTTATATAATAATCGGGAATTATTGTGAATGCATACTCACATGTGTCATATTCTATTTGATTCATACACTTTACTTGTGTCTGCATGGGTGTTAACATATTGAGTGGTAGCTCGGTTTATCAGTAGATGGGGGGTTGTAGGCCAGTGTCTGTCCCGCAGAAGAATGTCCCCCCCTGCTCCACCCCACATTCCTCCACAACCAAACAGTGGCATCCAGTTTGTACCCCTCATTGGTCGATCAAAATACATTCCCCAAATGCAGTGTGGATCTAAAGGTTTTCTCTGGTGCCATTCTAGTTGCTGGTCTCGGTCCTCTTCTCTCAGAGCGCTGCAGCCTTTCTATACCAGCTCAGTTAACTGCAGGAAATTAGATTCAAATTGTGTCCCAGGATTTGAGAATTTAATGAAACCAGCATGACTCTCAGCAGTGCTTCTTCAGGAAAACATTGATTTTGTAACAGCTGAGTAGCTATATGTAATCAGGATTATATGAAGCAAATCGATGTGCCACTTAATGAATTGTAAACCAAATTGAACATAAAGGTTTAAACCTCAGTGTATCCTAACATTTTGAAGGGTAGCCAAATCCTGCTCCTTAGGAAGGTTTTGAAGAGTTTTTTCCCCTTATTCTTACTTATTGTTGATGTTTATTACAATTTTAAAGCTTTCTATGTTCCTAAACTCGAAAAAGGTGTGTTAAATCAACCCACACTTTACACCAAAGTGCTGCCAAGCCTAAATGTCGGTTGATTAGCGTCATCGATCAAACCAATCAACAGTGCGATCATGCTGGTAATCAGTCGGTCTGCTGCAGGGGGATTAAATCCTCTTCAGCACGCATTGATAAAAAGAGGCCGACTAGCAAAAACAGACGTCAGGTCGCTGCGACGTCACAAATGGAGGCATCTGTAGTACCAATGATCGTTTGTGTGAGAGGATGTATTACTCTCCTCAGTTTTTAGCGGACTTCTCTGCCTCCCCGTTTACAAAGAGCCTGAGGGAGTTGTCCTGTAAACACTGAAAAACTCTCTATAGTGAAAACAGATGGTTTTAGATCACGTTATGGATTAATAGTTAAATTGACTAGATGTAATAGTCGCCTATTAAAAACTGCATCTGCTTAGAGTTGATGTTTATTTTTCTGTGAGATGGTTAATTATTTTACGCATTATTATATGCACCCCTATCAGGTGACAGTTTATCTCCCTGAGGTCCACGACAACATTTTAACAATGTATGACCCATACAAAAAGGGAGAAAGAAATAATAAAAGTACTTACTTAACTAAATTAGTCAAATACACAAATGAAAACCTAATAACGGGGGGGGGGGGGGAAAAAAACAAATTTAGGATGGGGAAAAAATTAGATAAAAACAACCCAGATACAAAATTATATTCCTGAATTTCGTTTTTAATTTTTAAATAATAATATTTTTTTATTAGCGTATGTCTTTTGATTTTATTGTACACACTTTTGATTTAAAGAAAGAAAGAAAGAAAGATATATTTGAGACTGAGACAATGTACCGTATTCGTTTGGAGTGAACTGGCTTATTTCTATTTATTATTTTCTCATTTTTTAACAACTATTATGATTCGTTCTCTGTTTTTTTTTCTGTGTCATGGAGTTTGTGACAGAGTGAGACCTCTTCCTTTCGTCCTGCTCGTCCTCTCTCCACTGGGGGGCGTTTCCCTTTTAACGGCTGGAATGCGAAGTCGCTCGCGCAGTTCGGTCTCCGCCCTGAGGTCTTTAAACACCCACCGCCACAGTTTGCCGTTACATGGAAACTGAAGGGAGATGCGCTGAAATTACTCAATATTTTGTTTGCAACGTGAAGACTTCGTTAGTTTAGTTTCAGTCAGACTTTTAACATGGAGCTGGACCGGCGGTTGTTGCTAGCTCACTGCACGGCTCACGCCCTGTCGGTCGTGGCGGGTTTGCTGGTGGTCGTCCCCATGGCTCTCAACGGCTCCGCTTTTAAAGGCCGCTGCGCACTTTTCTCCACCGGCTACTGGAAGACCGAAAACCCGCCCGAAGAGACGGGGCAGCCGGGAGACGTCTCTCATCTGGTGGTGCAGCAGTGGGGTCCACTGGCAGCCTGCCAGTTCACCACGTTTGTCGGTATTTTCACGGTGCTGTACGGAGCGGCGCAGGGCTGGAGGTGCCTCTTCTATCTGCACGGACGACATGATGAGTGAGTCCGCTGACTGACACGGATCATGTTATCACTGACCTAATTCTTCACGGTGCAGCCATGCTGCGTCTGCTGTTGCAGCAGCAGAAATGATAGTATGGCTTTTAAATAATAAAATATGTGATAATGGTTTGAGTTTCCCAGTGTTATACAAAGTATTTAAAAAATCTTCTCCTCGTGATGCGCAAAATAGTGCATAAATAATTATTCTCCTACAATCCCATATGCTTCATTCTGAAATATATTCTATTAACAATGAATACCTTTTTTTTTTAGTACTTAAAGTATTAAGTGACTGGATGCAAAAATTAATTTTACTCTAGCTTGGTTTTAAACGCAAGACATTTACTTGTAACAGAGTATTTTTACTCTGTTATAATTTGTTACAAGTTTCATGTTGTTGCCTAACACAAGTAAAAGACACTATATATATATGTGTGTGTGTGTGTGTCTAAAGTAGTCTTAAACAGTCATGCAAACATCCATCTACAGTGCTGAAAGGCTTATAACACCAAACCTGTAATGGGTTTTGAGCTTCAATTATTATTCGATTTGTTACTAAGGGAAAATAAACTGGTCACATTAATGTTAATATTATAGCCCAATGTGTTGTCTTCAGATGCCTTGTTTTATTCAAAACTTGGAGATATTCAGAAAAACATTACACATAGCAAGGGAAGGAAAGTTAAAACTAACAGTAGGTATGATTTGGCTCTAAAAGTGTCATGAATGATAATTAGACTATCAAAATAGTTGGCAGTTAGTTTTTATGAGGATAGATCAGTTAATTAACAGATCATTGCAGCTTTGGTGAGCATGTCTATCCACATATAATTAAGTCATTGTTTTGTGTTTTTGCTTAGCACCCTGTTTTCGTCCTTCCTGACGGTGCTGCTGAGTGTGTGTGTGCTCTTCCTGTCTGGAGGGGCCAGTGTTATCCTGTCGCTGGGACTGGTCTCCTGGTGTGACACTGTGACTAATGACAACACACAGCCATTCAGGTACACTGTCTGGTGATAAACAGTTATTTTGTCATGGTTGAACATCCTGTATGAGGGTGTTGGTCAAGGATTGTCTGATTTGTTAGCCCGGAGTCCCTCTGAATCTGTTTTTCTTAACTCTTCATGCTTGTTCGTGTTTAGCTGTGCAGAGTCCCAGTCTGTTCCTCTTTACCTGGATGTGGACACCTCCTCTTTCTACACAGAGCTAAGTCTGGCACAGGTAAGAGCACCAACACACTATTAACCAAGTAGTTTACAAAAAATTACTCATTGTGGCGGAATATTACAATATTTTTGTTATTATAGTTATTACGAGTAACTTTGCAGTAATCCTGGTTTGTATCTGACACACTGCTGTAACCGTCCATCACCAGCTGCTTACTCAAATACTGCTGACATCACATTCAATCAGCTGATGATTTTTCCAGAGAAGAATCAACACTCTGTTTAACACAGTCTGCTCGTGTACGGTGGTGTTACATAATGATGCGTCTTTTCACTTGGAAACTATTTTTGGCTGCATACTGACACCATCTGCAGAGAGCACGTTGACCATAGAACAGACAAGTTTTTCATTTTCACCAGTAATTAACGGTAATTAGCTGCGGCTGATGTAATCAAGACTCATAATCAGACTGAGTTCCCATTTTGTTTCACTATATTTACAGTTATGTAAGTCAATATCAATGTGGGAGGAAGATCATTTTTTTTTTGTTTTACCATGGATGATAAGTTGCAATGCTTCATTCCTAGTCTCTTTAGGTCGACATGGATGTTTTGTTGCAGTTGTCAGGAAGATTTAAGTCCAAGAAATACATCACTAAGATAATCTACAGCAACCAAGCTATATTGATTAAGTTCACACTCATTTTTATTGCACCTTTTCTTCTTTTCTGCCTCTTGCAAAGAAAGAGGACGTCCCTATTTTTAATCCCTTCTAACATCCAATCTATTTAAATCAACTAAAAAACTGAAGTTATTCGCAGCTTACACACAGAACCATAGCCTTTACTTAGCGTGCACATAGATCTTCAGTTTATTCTCACGGTTTTTATTATATAAGGACGGAAAGCCTTATTAATCACCCACTGTGTCCTCAGGTGTCTCTGTGGTGTGTGACGGCGCTGTGGTTGGTTCAGTCCATCCTGGCTTTCCTGCGGCTCTACCACTCTCACAGCCAGCACATGAGCGGGCCGTGTCGCCCCCGAGAGAAGGAGCTGCTGCTGGGACACAGTCCATCTGACAGTGGCTCACCCTCACCGCCTCCAGCAACACCCACCATCTTAGTCTAACTGAGAGTGTTTGTGATATAACATGATACATTTAACTCAACTACCTAAGTTTAGTTTTGAACCTAATTTTTAATCCTATGGTTCTTACTTCCCGTAGAGCAGGCACATATGCTTTGAGACAGGCTTTTATTTTGATATAATTCATAATTCATCATCTGATAATAGAGCCTGAGTGATGAATCTTATTAGTTAGCTGATAAGTACCTTAAAACTTCAGTATAAAAATTTCAAAAATTAAGTTTTAGTTAATTTAGAAACAGTGTCTCCATTATATGATTTACCATCTTGAGAACACTTTCATTTTTAGTTTATGCTGTAAAATCTGAAATAAGTCACAGTTCTTCAAAAGCCAGCAAAATTGGTTGTTATCTCTTCATAGTAAAAATATATCTGCCAATATCTCTACATTAGAATTTTAAAAACTCAAATATTGTTTTACTAGTATTGGTCAGGCTAATATTTTATAGTGATATGAGGTTTAAGCAGAATCAGCATTACTCAAATAACGAGGCTTAGGACCCATCACCTCACAGTGACATCACAACCTGGCCCCAATTTTGGCCATTTATGTATTTACTAAGTCACAGAACTGAGCATCAGTTTTTCAGAAAGATGAGTACCAGCTGATCAATTCAAAAATCCTTAAGGACTCATCAAAAGTTGTTAATCCATTTCTTATCCAGATAGCCGGGAAGTTTATGGCTTTAATGTCATATCATTTAGAGTGTAAATGTGAGCAACAGAAAAGAAAAAAAAAAGTTATCTGCCCCTAAGTCCTATTCTTGAGCTCGATAAGCTGGAAATTTCTGTCAGTTACGGTACGAAGAACCACAAGTGTCAACAAACTGTTGGCACAATAGCTGCAAAGCCTAAATAAAATCCACCATAACACTAATACAGTAGATTCATCTTAAGTAAAGTGATCCATGCGCAGTGTTTACAAATATGTAAAGACATAGCACAACAATTTAAGCTAATATAGACTGTTTATCTGAAAATAGTGAGCAACAACAAGAGGTTTCTGGATCTTCTGACTCTACCAACAGTGAATTCACTAATATAAATCTCTTTATGACATAAAAAAACTAACGATGCGAAAAATAATTCATTTTGAAGAAAACCTGGGGCTTGGCTCTGTGACTCAGTGTAACAGGGTTCAGTAAATGTGACTAACCTAAACTCTCTCATGGGACAAAAGGGATTTTACAGGTAAAGAGAAACCCTCAGCACAGTAGTTGTAGATGTATTCAGTGATCTAATGATCACTGTGGTATTTACATGCTATTTCTTAATGGTGTCATTTGACCACAGCAAGCCAAATGGTGTTTTTCCAACAGTGTATTTTGAATATATTTATTTAATATGCATGTTTGTTTACAGTTCAGATGGAGTCTGACATATTGCACAGTTGTGTCCTCATCAGGGAGAATACATTTTTGTTGACTGCTCTGAGTGAAATATTCAGTTGAAGCACTGAGGTGCTTTCATTGTGAAGCATGTGGTAACGAGTGTGACTGAGCCACCGTGTATGAGAAACAGGCTCACTGTGTGAGCATGAACCGAATGTTCTGTTGTGTAACGGAAAAATCACTGCCGACCTTCTCTCTCCCCTCGCTGTTGCTTATATGATGCTGTATGTGTGGATGTGGCCGCTCAGGGCGTGAATGAAGCAGTCAAATCCTCTCAAACTCTTTAAGGATCTGTGATTTGTTTCAAATTGAGAGAGATTTGTGTGGAGCTCAAATGGGTCATTGAGGAGTAAAGAAGTTACCAACTTAACTGAGTTTTTTAAAACAAATGATTTAAAGTTGTTTCTTGACTTTTCTCCTGTTATCATTGACCCAAGTGGTTGTAATGGTGCACAGACAGCGGAGCAATAAATCAGTAGTGCAGAGAGGCGAGGCAGTAATTTGACTCAAAATTAATTATAATTACTGAAATGTTTTTGTATTATAACTATCAACTGGCAAATTTGCTGTTACCTCTCAAACTTGTTTGTACTCATTCATGTTTATGTTTTTTGCATTTGTCTTGTCAATTAAAATGCTTCCAATAGTGAAAGAATTTTGTTATTACTTGTAAAGACCATAACATAAAATTATATCAATACTAGCTGATAAGTTGACCTGTTTTGAAGTTGAGAATTTCACTTCTTCACAGGCAGACTTAGACATATTTCTTTTGTCTTGCAGAAAGAGGAACATTCCTAAAACTTATAAAACACGATGTGAAACTAACAGGGCTGATCAGATTAACAAAGGTGATATCTAAATTCATATATAATGACAACAGGTTTACTGTATGTCAAGGGTTACTTTCTTATGCTTATAGAAAACTTGATAGGAACTCTACCTCCTCATATAAACACAAATGTCTGAAAAAGAGTTTCCTTATATTTTACTTCAGAGGTATAACCTGGGGCTTTTTCTTCAGAGACAGTGCATCTTCTTCTCACTAGCAAGTATTGATTTAAAAGCAAGTATGTTACTTGTAACAAAGCATTTTTAGGTTGTTTTAGTATTCTGGCAAAATAAAGCATCTAAATACTTCTTCTACCACTATTACTGACAATTCCAAGCGCATAAAAGAAGGATTTACTGTAATTTTAACCGGATATGTAAGTTTTGATTTAGTTTCAATCGTAGTAAATTACATGACTTGAGTCAACTGTGGAGAAAAGATGGATAAAACCCTGAAAAATATTGACTTTCAACGTTTCACCAGCGGGTGTAATGACAATTCTAACCGTTTGGTGGCAGTAATACTTTTGCGAGTGTATAATCTACCAGAAAAGAAAACACAGAAGAAGTCAGAGGTAAAGAGCCAATCACAGTGCAGGGCACCATATTGAATCTATGTTTTCACCCAAACTGCTGCCCTTGTCCAACAGTTTACTTTGAGGTTGTTATTTCAAAATAAGCTACAAGTCAAAAGAGGGGAGTTTGTACTCATACGGTAACGATGAATTTAACGGACATCAAAAAGTTAAAAGTGCCCGAGCTGCGATCCAGGCTTAAAGAACTCGGTTTGGACGTCAGGGGACTGAAAGCTGAGCTGGTTGGCAGACTGTGGTCAGCTTTAGAGGCAGGACAGATCGGAAAAACAGGTGAAGAAGAGCTACAATTAGAAGATAACACTTCACCGATACCGACGGAACCGACGGAACCGGCGGAGACAGCGGACGTCCGCGCTCCGTCCTCATCACCGCCGACGGAGGCTGGTGTCAGTGCGCGGTGTAAAGTAGACTGCATCAGAGAGTTCACAGACTCTGCCACACAGACAGAGATCGATGCCGGTGTACAAACACCACAGCAAGGATTTGAGTTTCTTCCAGTATGTGAACCAGAGCACCAAGCGGAGGGAGGAGATGTTGAGATGCAGCAAGGAGATGCAGAGGAGCGGAGAGCTCTGGGAGAACAGACGGGCAGAGGGAGAGCTTTCTATGAGTTTAAAGAGGAGATACGATACAAAAGGTAACGCAAATGTGATTGTGGTTGGAAGTTTTGCAGACAATTCTTCACAGAATAAATGGACACATTTAAAGTCGTAATACTTAAAATAATAGATAACTCGTAGATAAGCAGGTCTAGAAAAACAAGAAGTCAGAAAGCAGGTATATAAATGAAACATCATTTTAAGACAGTTTAGGTGAAAAATAGTAAAATCCTCTCATAATTAGACAAATAAAATTCTTTAGTGACTTTTTAAGCCAGAAATTTCATTAGAAAGTGTTATTTAGCCGCTTGTATGTCTGTCTCTCAACAACTAGGGCAAAATCACCACAACCTCCAGCGGACAGAACAGGGACAGGAGAGGACGATGAAGATAAAGTCAAGTTAAATTCATGTAAGTCTGGGACAACCCTCCCCATTGCTCTTAGTTTAAGTGTTTTGAACAGTAATTAGTTTATCTTTAAAAAAAAAGTAGTTCCAGAAGATGCAGTTTCATGAGATAAAAAGTGAAGTCATACAAGCAGTGCAGAGGCATACTGGATCTTGACTCTGTTGTTTGCACAGATGACAGTCACCTCCACTTTGAGGAGGGTCCTGACTCTGCATGTGGACAGCCACGGTTCTGGGCTCAGTTTCCCTCGCTGCGGTCAGGCTGCAGGCTCACCCATGGGGTGCTGCAGGGCAGGGTGGGCTTTGAGGTGAGGCTGGAGAGGAAGTTGCTGAGTAGACAGCTGGAGGAGCAAGAAGACATGATTCCTTACAGCCTGAGGGTGGGCTGGTCAACTACTGACAGCTCTCTACTGATAGGTAAGGACGATGGTCATTATGAAGTTCATTTCATGTTTTTCTCTGGAGAATTTGTATGAAGAAAAACCTGTTTCCTGGAAATTTTTTTAGTCTTGTTGAGATCCCTTTGCTCTCTGGCTTTCTATCTGTCTCAAACCAGGTGAAGAAGAATTGTCTTTTGCATATGATGGGCGAGGTAAAAAAGTCTCAAGCGGGACGGAGGAAGATTTTGGAGAACCCTTCTCAGAGGGGGACATCATTGGCTGTTATGCTGTGAGTGACATTTTCTATCCAAGTCTTCCTCTTCTCCACTCTTTGAAACTTTACAGTTGTTTTTGTCTTTGCGTCACATCAGGATCTAGTTTTGAGAGAGCTGGAGGACACTTCTTTTTTTCTCATCACAACTGTATGTGTCTTTGCAACAGTCTTTCTCCAAAGACGGAGCCGTTGATCTGTCTTTCCATAAAAACGGTCGTTTCATGGGTGTGGCCTTTTCCCTGGCTGCCTCCACGTCACGGGGTCGTGCTTTGTTCCCTCACGTCCTCTGCAAAAGCTGTTCAGTGAGATTCCACCTGGACCCCACAGCCCCTCCCTGGTACCCGTTTCCTCAAGGGTTTACCCCTCTGGCAGCTCTTCCTGCTGGGCAGAGGGTGCGATCGACAGCAGCCCCCTCCTCCAGAGCACAGTGTGAGGTGAGACAGCTGCTGGGATACCATCTAGATTATTTGAACGTGGATGATGAAAAGGCAAAATGCAGAATTCACTTTTTATCACAAAGTATTTGTGTGCGTCCTGGTTGATGGCACGATGGTCTGACAACATTGGCTTTGGAAATTCAGAAGTTTTTTTATATGAATGACTTTTAAATGATGTTCAGCATTTGTAAACTTTACCACATTAAACTTTTGTGTGTGTAAGCATGCTTAGATTTGCAATTTAGCACTGAACAAAAACTAGAAATAAGGCTACAGCTGAGACTGATGTGAGTGTAATTTTGCAAATAATTGTTCCTAATTATCTTTGGCCGGGCAAATTATAGGAAAAATTGACAGAATTTTGATGCAACATCAGTGCTGACTAAAGTTAAGAAATCACTGAAGTACAATTCATTAATGTATGTACCAAATGTCATGGCAGCAATACAATGTCAGCCACATGGTGGCGTCAGAGGACATTTAAGGGGATCACCAAAGTAAAGGAGACATCCTCTGGAGTTCATGAATGCCTACAAAACTGTATGTCAGTCCACTTGACAGTATTTTAGTGTGTCAGTCTGATCCAAATCCCCCGAGGCAAGCAGCTGCTAAAAATATCATCCTCTGGTTATTTTCAGACTGTGTATAAAAACAGTCCTTGCAAGTTGTTGCATTTAAATCTGTCTCTTTCTGCCTCCAGGTGTTGTTGATGGTTGGTCTTCCTGGTTCTGGGAAGAGCCACTGGGCCAGGACTCACATGAAGCAGCATCCAGAGAAACAGTTCAAACTGCTGAGCACAGAGGAGCTGTTAGCATGTGTGACTGTCAGTCGAACCTCCAGCCTTCTCTCTCATGCTGTATATTGTATATTAACACAGTTATGCATTCAATTGTGACCTACTAGTTCATAACTGATGCTGTGTGTGTGTGTGGGTGTGTGTGTGTGTGTAGAGTGGTGGGCAGAGGGACAGCAGGCTGCAGCAGGCCTCTCAGTGTCTAACCGATCTGATCAAGGTGGCTGCTCAAACTCCTGGAAACTATATCCTCGACCAGGTAACTCTTCACTACCGAGCACGTGCAGTTAACTTTAAAAAATTGAATTTTTACATATATCCTTTTCTAGAATTAACTCTTGTATGAATGATGATGATGAAAAAACATATTTCTGTTCAGTATTTTGTAAACTTTACTGAGAGGTGTTACCATTTTTCTTACTGTTTGTTCATACTATTGGTAATTGTATTCCTGTCTCTTAGTTCTCTGACCATTCTCACTTCGTCATCTCTGTTGTTCAGTGCAACATCCTCTTCTCCGCGCGTCGTCACAAGCTGCAGCTGTTTAGAGGCTTCAGGCGGCGGGTGGTGGTGGTCTTTCCCTCAGCAGATGAATGGAAAAAAAGACTGTCCCAGCAACAGACCAGTGATGGGGAGCAGATCCCTGAGACCGCCCTGCTCAAACTGCAAGGTTTTTTGATCTTTCAATGTTTATAGTTAAGCATCTTTCTCTTTTTTTTTTTTTAAAGACAAATAAGATAGAACTTCATTGTCTAATGTCACTAATTTCATGTAATTCAGTAGTTATCTGATGTTTCTTAGCCCGATAACAAGACTAAAATGCGATTTTTGTTCTTTGAATGAGTCCATGCAACACATGCATGTCATTTCTGTCATTCTTAACTATGTTTCCTCTTTTCTCCAGTAAGCTGCAGTCTTCCTGAGATGCAGAGTGACCTGCTGGATGAGCTGCAGTATGTAGAGCTGCAGCAAGAACAGGCACAGAAACTCCTGCAGGAGTATAAAGAGGAGGCTCGCCGCCTGCTGCCCCCAGTCCCCAAACAGGAGAAGAAGAATCCCAGACTTCACAAGAAAAGACCCCACCCACAGGGCCCTCCACCCTCACATAGGATGCATTGGCCTGGACTGAATGGTCAGTGGGAGAAATGACGGGGTGTGTTTTGCGAGTCGCCTTTTTTTTTTACGATATTCGTTGATTTCATTTTGTCGTTGCAGGATGGAACAACTCAAGACTCGATATGCAGTCATGGAGGCAGCAGCCGAGATATGTGAGTGTCAAAATCTTTCAGCCAGGTCAACTGTTTGCTCACCTGAGGCTATAATTTAGTCACAAGACACATGGAGATGTATTATAAGACTGACTCCAATAAGTACATATATCAATCTCATAAATAATTGACTTTATTTACCATTTCTTTTGTTATACATCTGGCTTGTCTTTATCATAGCTGAACCTGAGCTGGTTTTTACTTTTTTAAATCCCTTCAAAGCTGTAGTTAAACCAGTTAGATGCCAGGTAACACAGTAACAGCCACCTTGAGTGGTTTTTTGAAGTAAATTAAATTACATCGTGCTTTTGTGTTGTTTCATTTCAGTGGAACACGGCTCATCAAGACCAGAGCTGCTACTACAGAGACTTTGGTGACAGCACTCACGAAGGTTACTGGTGACAAAACCCAGAGCGAGAAGAAAGAGATGCTACTGCACTACTTCTGTTTACGAGGACAGTAATACTACTGATGTCAGCTCATTTTGAGAAAAGTAGGCAAACAATTCAAGTTGAGTCAGTTTTATTTAAATAGAGCCAAATCACAACATAAGGAAACTACATGAGTAAGTAACGTTACACAGAGAACCACAGACAACAGTATGCGCTGCTCTCGCTGCTTTGGCCAATCAAAAGAAATCAGTGTCGTAGTATTTAATAATTTTGAAAATCAAACCCAAGGTCACTTTTTTTTATTTTTATTGAAAAAAATATTTTTGAAAAAGTTATGTTTTTATTGTACAGTGTACAAATGATTGAAAATTTACAGTATTTTGTGCATTTTTAACAACAGTGTTGGTCAGAAGGTACCAAAGAAGAGTTATAAATCCCTGAACTTTACGAAGTTCGCCTTTCAGTGTGTGCACATTTGATCACAAGGATCCATCCGCTCATGTGATCAGCTAATTGTCATGCTCTCTGCTCTGGCCTCGCCCCTCATCAGGCTTCACTGTCTGATAAAGCAGCACAGCTCCTTTAGCTGATGGACACAGCTCCGACCACAGAGGGCTGCTTTGGTCCAGCTGCAGCACTTCCTACAATTTCAGAGGGTCAACAAAATGCAGTCTTACAGGGACAGTTTGCACTTTTTGTAGTGGGATTTTATTAGGTAATTATGCATCATCAGTGTATCCATGTACCTACAGGACATGGAGGAACACCCACGAGTTGGAAATTCAGGAAAGCCACCAGACTTCTTTGACAATAACAGTATTTTACCTTGCAGAACTCAGGCATTGCTAGACTACCTTCTCCTCATTTGACTCTGGTAAAAACTAAACCTTTAAAACACCAAAATCACATAATAATACTTGGAAAAATTAGTTTTTGTCAAAGGGGTCTGGTGGCTTAACGCCTGCTTCATTTGCATTACAAACGGGTAAATTTGGGAAAATAATCTAAGTATAATGTACAGTTAAACTAATATTGTCTTAAATAGGTGGGCTTTTTTTAGGTAGCCAAACTGTGCTTGCTGCAATCTTGATCCACAGCAGTTTGTCATTTAGCTTCTTACACCAGCACTTCTGCTTCCTCTCTAAACTGAGGAAGTGCTAACAAGCATCTGCTGTAGGTAAAAGACTAACTTAACAATTTTTAACAAATGTTGGTGCTTTTGGTGCTGATGATCAACTGTTTACCTGCACACTGTTGTTTAAAAAACAAGTTGGGTGTCTACATACTGTTCTGTACTGTACTTTTCTTCTAATGTCACTGCCAGAACAAGAAAGCTCATTTTGGAGTTGAAATGCAGACAATCACACATCAGTAACTTTACATTACTCACCGTTCTGCTGAGGAACACGATATCTGTGGACTCATTAGCCTCTGCTCCTCCTTTCCAGTACAACGTTGTCACTTCTTCAGATGTCAATGAACAACTAAGGACACACAGAGATAACAGACTTTAGATACATCTTTATAAAGCAATTCAAGAGAAACTTTCACCATCTTGAATTCACCTCAGATTTCAACACATGACTGCTGTCTGTCCATAATGGACATATTTGTTGTATTAGGAATTTTTTATGCTGCCATCTGGGTCAGATCTCTCTTTTAAAATTGGACATACCTGGTCAATAAAAGGTAATAATTGAAAATAAAATTTTATAATAAAACATGTTGAATCTTGAACATCATAATGGCTAGTGGCACTATGATTTCTCTTTAATCCATTACCTTTCTTAAATTCAAGACAACTTTTTATATCAAGAATTAAAAATGGAACAAAAAATGTTGGATATTATGCCATGCTCTTTTAAAAAGCAGAATTTGCATTTTTTGATCAAACTGCACTTTATGTCACAAGGAGGTGTGAGTGCTACACTAAGTGACATACTTTTATTTTACTATATAATATTATATTACTGTCCTTTTCTTCGAGGTGAATGCTGTTGACCGGTAAGGGTTTGCTGCCAACCTCCATTTCTATTTGATATTTATTTGTTTATTTAACAAAGACAATAAAGATAAGTCTGTCACATGAGACAAAAAACGAAATGGGTGCTTTGAGGCTACAATAACTTAAACAGATGCATACAACGTAATGGAAATGCAAACAGATTAGATTAACCAGCCTGTGGAAATGGGTTTATATCTGTGTCATGCAGGAGTGTGCGTCTTAAGAGTTTGGAAGATGCTTAATTGTAATAAAAATGCCTTTTTTTTTTGTTTAGTCCATTGATTCACTTATATATCAAAATTTCAAATGCAGTTTGTGCTAATGATACACAGATAATAAAGCTGGGAAATAATCCAATACTGGCGACAAGTCCTGCCTTTTGAAAAAATCAATTTATTTAATCAGTTTGTTTTTCTTTTTTTCTTGAGTAACTTTTGTTGAATCTTTTATAAGATCCACTGTTGTATTAGAAAACTGCACCAGTCTTTTTTTAAGGATTTAAATGGAAACAAATGATTACCTGACGTAGAACTCAGCACTTGGTCTGCCGGCGCTGGTGTGATTCAGAGCGATGCCCATCAGGACAGGCTCACTGAGGGAACTCAGGGGAATATTCACCTGCAGGAGGACAGAAAGGATTAGGGATGAAAGAAGTGAGAGATTAAATGTTGAACACTTTTTTTCTTCAGTTGTAAACATCAGATTTTAGTCTTTGCTCTCTCCTCTTATCTGCCTTGTTGTTCTAATATTGACTGAGCTCTGACCAATGTTCACACCAGGACTAACAATAACACAAAGCTGCACCCTGATAAATGTGAAAACACTACATCTGTAACTCACTGCGTAACTGAATATCAACTTGACGTGACGTAATCAGTCTTCAAGGCTTGCAGAAAAACCAACCTCGTCTCTGATCTCAGCGCAGACAGATAAAAAAAGCTCTGAGACGACATGTCTCTGCTGCACCATGTCCACACTGATCTGCTCCTCACACACCTCCTGGCCCAGACGCTCAAACACCGCCTAAGGAGGGCAGTGATGGTGTAAATGACACATCAAACTCATTAGCGACACTTCATAAACTTTGCTTCTCCTCACCTTGGGCTCTGGATGACCTCCTGGGATGTCCAGGAGCCCTCCTGCCTCTGCTACTGTTTGGCTCCTCCTGATCAACACCACCTGATTGTCACCTGTACACAGGACGGCACCCACACCAAGAGGCTGAGCCAGCAGCGCCAGAGGATCACCAAACTTCACCTCTCCCAGCTGACGGAGCTCTGCCACTCGACTAGACCAGTTTGTTCCCAGGTAGTCCTTGTAGCATGTTAGGCCAAGTCTCAGAGTGAGAAGTGGTTCAGTCTTTCGATCATCAGTGTTTTCTGTATTTTGTGCCTGATTCACAGGTCCATTTCGCTCACTTTTCTGAGCAGTGTAACGCAGAGAATCACCGGTGCACATATTCTCATCAATTCTTTTCCTGCTGTTTAATTCACCTACTTGATCCTTCGCATGGTCTAAGACAGAGATGTGGGATGAATGAGTGCAGGGCGGGTGTTCAGAAGAGACTGATGATGATGATGAGGCACTCGTAGGAGAAGCCAGGCAGAAAGAATGGAGCCTGAATTTGGACCCGTTGAAAAGCCACGACTCCTTGGACACCCGTTCTTTCCAAACTTCCTCTATTTGACGCTCCAGAGCCGGATCTGTCTGCCTGTTGAATCTGTGACAGGAAGTGATACAAAGTATTCTGGTTATGACAATTACTTTTTCCCATGGAAAACAAGCTTTTGATTTCTCAGACTACCTTTTATCCCAATATCTTCTGTTTAAGTGTAGTGTTTACTATGTGATTCAAAAAAGGCCTTAGAACTACAGGACTCCATGGTGTTGTAGAGGTCTTATGTTGTTCCTACCTTTCAGAGAGCTCCACTTGTACTTGAGACTCCAGCAGTCCTCTCCAGGCTGCACACTGCAGCAGCACAGACACCTCAGAGTCCATCATGTGTCACGTTGGATTGTCATGAGTCTTAACTTTTCTCCTCATTCACATGATCGCAGTTCTCTCCTTCTCATGTCAAAAATATCAACACTAAGTGTTTTATAGTATTCTATGAAGGACACAAAAAGCACAGAAAGAAAACAAAAGTTATAAACAAGTTGTAAAAGAGGTTAAACTGAAAATGTTTAAATGCAGGAAATAACTGAGTACCAGTATACTTCTTAAGACCTTTTCCTCCAATGCTCAATGTGAAGGAATCACTCTCCCTGGGTCTCTCCTCCCTAAGAGAGGAGATATTTCTTTGCATTCAAGTTGTGCAAAGCTAATGCCTAGGTCACACAGTCCCTTTGTTGTAATTAGTGTTGTGTCTTACAGGTAAATTCAGAGACAGACGCTAAACTTTGGGACACGATAATGTCACCTTGAGGAGAAAAGAGCTCAACGTGACTTAGACATGTTTATGTTTTAATATTCAGTAATGGTTAGGGTTAAGCAGACCATCAGGCATGCCAAAAACATACTTGCAGAGATCAGGTCAAAAGGCATTTTGCTGATTTGTTCATAACAAGTCAGCCATTAAATCCAGTGCAAACAAGTTACACCTGTAAGTGCTGCACCTCATGTTTGTCTGTTTCTGCAAAGGACTTTCAAAGACCGCACACAGAATATGCCTTAGACTTGTTGACCATACGTCTGCAGTTACTTAAAGTGTTGGATTTCGTTACAGGAGGATTGTGGCCTCAATCTTCAGTTACTGTTATCAGTGTTAACATATAACTCCTGATATATATAATATTAGATAATTAGTTAAATTAATAAATGATCTTTTTAAGAGCTGAAGCACAGCAAAGGTAAACCAGTTATATGTCCGCATTTGCCAATCACAGGATGAGTAACATACAGCCTTTTTATGTACCCAAGAGGACTTTTAAAAGCTCTGTACAGCTTAAGTCCAACCACACACGGGTTTCAGCTTGATCTACCTGATTAAAGCTCCTCCAAGAACTGCAATATGAAGTTTAGATACATAATGTCCTTAAAAAATCATTTTTTAACTGATGTCACAGCAGATCATCCGTCTCCTGACGGATGTTAAACACCTGTGCTGACCTCACCAGCTCAGGCTGTGGCCAGAAGGTGAACTTGTTAAAAAAAATGCTCCAGCTACGGCAGCAGTGCGTGGTTATGTAATTATCTAACTTTTAAACACAGTGAAAGTGCGCAACTTTACATCATTCAGTTTTTGAAAACTTATATAACGCGAATAAGAAAAGTTTAGATCCGTAAACAAACCTTAACGAGATAAAAAATAACAAAAACGAGTCACTTCTGGAAGGCTTTTTTTCTCAGTTGCAAAATAGTGTGAAGTATCACTGGATTACGAAGATTTGGCAATGCTAATACAATGTATTACATTACTTTAGATAGCCTTAATACTAAAAACCTTTCCGACTGCTAAGAAACATACAACTTTAGTTAAAGTTTATCCTGTAGCTGAAGACTGAAGGACTGTGAACGGAGAGCAAATCGCAGATCAATATTTTAAACGATGATGCCACCAGTATTTTCTGACGTGCAACGGTGCTGCGGTACCAAAAACAGCTGCCATAATTTCTTAAATCTGGTTTTTGATGTTGCAGTCTTGCTTACCTTTCTAAGAAGACACCAAATGCAAGGAAATATGTTGTCTTCCTCTTTATTTAACAAATGGCAATACGTGCTCATTGTCTCCACCTAGTGTCCAAGAGTGCGAACTGCAGGCGGGTCTGAAAAAAAATGCTCCAAAAAATTCACTGACTGCTGTGTAAAATTTTACTTCCTGTGCACATTGAAAAAAAATACGTTCATAAAAAGGTTTTTTTATGATATAATGATACTCTGATGACATCGCACAGATCCTGTATTTCATCTCTATAGATGAAAAACATATAAAACACGAAGAAGAAAACGGCGAAAACAGGGTTAAAAAACCGTGGAAAGACCAGGGAAATACAAGCAGGTGCAGGGGCGTGTTTACGATGTGTTAAGCTGCATACAATCATCAACAACTTCCGGTTTATTTAAATTATATGATGAATGTTACAGTTAAATGGGCTACAAAGAGAGTGCAAACTGTAAAAAAAAATGTTCATAGAAAATGTAATTTTGCCAAATAAATTGCAGTCATCGTTTATCAACAGTATTTACACGAACAAATTAGGCCTATTTTGTGCTACATTGAACTTAATAAAACGCTAAAATAACATTCAGTATTTTTAATTAACGGCAGTGACACGGCAAAAGATGTCCATACATTATTTACGATCTACGTTCACTCAGATATCATGTAGCGATCAACATACTCGCACTTTATTTTGAAGGGGAGTACTCAGATTTCGCGGTTTCACGACAGCCAACTTACCTCAGCTGAGTTTATGCAACAGTCCAACAGTGCAGCTACTGTTATGAAACTAAGGTCTTCTGGTATGTTGCTTTTCTTTATTTACACCTGTTCCAGTGTTGTGACACTGTCAAAGCCTTGTTTTTAATCTGTCACATAACACTACTGGTTAAATCAGATCATTGTTAGCAGGTTAACTGGGCACTGATTGGCTTACAGGCACCTAAAGCTAACCCCGGCTAGCTTTAGCTCTGCTGTTTAGGTTGCAGGACAAAGTGTTCCTGTTGGTATTTCACCGGCACTCTCTGCTGTTTTGGGCATTTTATTTTAGACAATAATCTATGTGCAAACACGGCAGTCACCATATAGTGGGTGAGTTAGCTAATGAAAACAAATCACGTCAATTTTATTATTAAAGGTCCCAGATTGCACAGGGTCAACACGCTCCCAAGATCAAAGCTGCATGTTATCAAAATTAGGGAAAGAGTTTTCGGTTTCAGCAGTGTCCCAGAGTAGTCCTAAGACCAGCTGGCAGTGTGGGTCGTTTTTATTAAAGCCCTTTTTTTATTAAATTCTTCACTCACGTCGTCCCTGTTGTTTGCCTGTCAGGTCACGTGTTAGTAGATGAGCGGTCAGCTGCTGACAACATCAGTTTCAATAGAAACACACTGAAAGCTACAGAAAGGGAGAGTGAATAATAGCAATGTTGACCTCTTTTCCACCCACAGTCTGTTCTGCTTTTGAACCTATTTTGTCAACATGTTTTTAAGCTAAATGGTGATTCTGACATGGGCAACCCAATCAAACTCAATAATTACTTTATACTGGGCCGGGAACATTTATTGAAATACAGGCACTAGGTTGCATTTCATAGGCAAGTAAAGCCAAAATTACGAGACTTTTAAATTTTGATCATATGGTGGTTGCGAGATAAAGGTCAGGATATCAAAACTGTTTATTCTTTCAACAATGGAAATCCATTCATCCATGGTTGGAAGCTCTGAAGCCATTGCTATGTTATGGCTTTCTACTGAGGTGTCATCAAACGCCAGATTATCATTTTAACAGAAGTAGATTATAATGAGTCAAGTAAACATTTAAAATGCTGTGAGGCTTGGGTCTGGAGTCTGCACACTAAACGGCTAATATTGTTGTCTCTCTGCTTCTCTTCTAATGGCCTTTGTATCATTGCTAATTTTAACATCTGTCCTCTCTGCACAGGTCCTCTCTGTGCAACGTCAGAAATTTGAAATCATGCAGTTGGAAGCTCAGCTGCGTCTATGTCAGAGCTGTCTTTGGTGCTGCAAGAGTGGGCTGCGCATGCTCTCCCAAAGCTATGCACAGAGGTAGACCTAGTGTAAATATGTGTGTTGACGTTTATCAGAATGATAAACAACTTCGTAATTATGTTTGAGTACTCAGCTATTTTCTAGTCCAAATGCATTTTTTAGTTTTGATTTCTTTGCTTTCTTGTCGCAGGAAAACTGTGAACTACTACGACCTCCTGGGAGTCAAATCTGATGCCAGCTTGGAGGAAATTAAAAATGCATTTTTTGACAAATCTAAGAAGGTAGGGTTTTCATTTGATAATAAGCTGTGCATTCATAGAAAATGTCTGGCCACATGAGGGCAGCCTTTCACAGCCTTACTTCTGCTTTTTTTAACGGTTCCCACAGTGGCCTTCTTGACTGTTTGTTTTCATGTTGTGACTCCCACTGTAAATAAGGATGTGCATGTGTATTTACCTTGCGGTTTTGGCATAACTGAGGGGTGACACAACTCCCCCTCAAGAGAAAAATCATGGCTGTGGCTGCAGATCATGCACATCCATGGATATGTACAACTAAGAAAGCACATTTTTGTGTTAATGAAACGTGTCCAGATAAGCACATGCCTGCACCAAAATTTCTCTTGGTTCATTGGTTGATTTGGTCAGTAGACCTCATCGCTGTAACTGACCCTTTTATCATGCAGCTACACCCTGATAGTGACCCATCCAATCCAGCACTGCACAACCAATTTGTGGAACTGAATGAGGCCTACCGAGTGCTGAGCAAGGACCTGAGCAGGAAGGAGTATGACTTTAAAATCAGAAGTCCATACAGCGGAGGTCAGGCCTTCAGATCCACATCGGACCACACCAGCTATGGAGCCAGGTAAGGATACACATGTTCAGTTTATACTCTCATTTATTCTTACACAACCTGAATGTCCTTCAGACTCTTTATCGCTGTACGTTTGGTTTAAAAAAAAAAAAGAAAAGAAAAAAAACAGTTGTCTGATGTTTCTCTGCAGCAGAAAGACATAGTGTTACTGGTTTCAATCAAAATGCTGCGTGTGGTTTGTTTGTTTGTTTGTTTGTTGCTGTAACATTATCATTGGATAAACCATTCTTATCCTCAATCTCCATAATTTTTCCAAAGAATGAAAACTAGAGGTTTTGATTCATTTTTCCAGTGAATCTTGGAGTCAGGTGGTGCATAGTTTGAGGTTTCTGGTTTGATTCAACTTGGACACAAGTCCAGAAACTTTAAGCAAAGTATTACCCAATCTTTGGCCAGTGTTTTTTTTTGTTTTTGTTTTTTATATAAATGACTATTTATCCAGACAATCCACTTGAGATTTAGCCTCTAAGGTTTTACTAGTTGTTTAAAAAGGAACTGAAAATCAGTGAGGGTTTACCATCTTTTAAGAGCTAAATCAAAGGAATCAGAATAAGGAAAAAGCTGTTGTCAAAATTCCATCTCTGTAATACGCTGACAGTCAGACTTGCCTCAGTAATGCTTCAGTTTTGCCAGTTTTGAACAATTCTTCCATCTCTGCCACATTATTTTCGATGTCGCCTGTCATGATCATTCCTCAACTACAATTTCAACAGTATGGATTTCCAAGAGAACGTACGCTACAGTGAGCAGTTTCGTCGGTCGTATGCACAGGAGATGACGGCAGAGGAGTGGCAGAGGAGGAGGAGGAAGAACTTCCGCCTGGTGGGCTACTGCGTCATCACTATGGTGCTCAGCATTGGAGCCCACGTAGTCTTCTTCAGGTAATGGCCCCGAATTCCTGTTTTGGTTTTTTTTGCCATGCGTTCACTCCAGATGAATGGGATTGTGTGTGGACATGTCTCATTGCCATGTGTCCTGGCACAACCTCATGACATGGGGTCCTGTATTTGTTTTAACAAACTGACAAGGCGCCACTTGTGTTTGCGGAGATTCACTTCATTGTGATCTGAAGAGCTGTTATAACAGCTGTACAAACTAATATATACAACTCAGCCTACAGAGCTCCTGCTGAGCAAGAAGTTTTTAGGTTAAGCAAAGTTGTTCTGTGGACAGTGTCCTAACTCGAGTCTTCCCTCTGACTCTTATAGAAAATTAGAAGAAGTTCACAATAACTTCATGGACGAGAAAGATCGAGTCATCACAGAAATTTACAATGAATCCAAAGAGAGGGCCAGGTGAGTGCAACTTGAAACAAATTTGTGTTTTTCTTCAGTTTAACTGCACATTTGGCTGGTTACTGTAAATCTGTTTTTGGTTTTGTAATGAATATGGAGTTGGTCTAAAGTTGTCTTCTGTACTGTTTCCAGAGTCAACGGTTTTAAGAAACAGACAGAAATCCTACGACAGAAACATGCTGAGTTTTTGGAGAAATACAAAATCCGCAACAATGGAGAGGACAAGTAGGAGGGTCTTTAACTGTGCTCAGAGATGATGGAGTTTGAACTGCCGGCGTGTGGAAGGAGGCAGACTGAATGTGATTACAAGTTTATAGGACTTTTAAGTTTTTGTTCCTGTTTCTTCTCACTCTCAACATGAGTGTGGTATGTGAGGGTTTCCTTTAGTCATACAAGTGTTTCTTCGTGACCAAGCTGAACTGTTTAGACACTGAACTGGTCTGTTGAAACATTTATAGTTGGTAGAACATTTTAAGTGATGTAACATCAAATGACGTCAAAAAGGATGCAGCAGCAGTATGCACACAAACCCCTCGGAGCCATAATGCACACTGCTTCTAATTCACAGGAACACGTTTTTTTTTTGTCCGCTGCCTTGTTAAGAGCTGCACGACAGTGCTAACAGCGAACAGTGAATTCAGTTGATCAAGTCAAGATGAGACAGACTCTTGTGATACCAAAATATTTGTAGCTGAAACAAACCTTTATTGATTAAAAACATTTCTTGGGTTGCACATGAGGACTCTCCATAACACTCTCTTAGTCTTGATGACCCTGATTGGAGGGATTATCAAAGAGAGTCCGGTGTCACACATGCAAAGTCAAAAGTTTCTGTAACAGTGGCTGTCAAAGCTAAATTTTAATGGTTATGGATCTGAACTCCTCATTTTTACCTCTGTTGAACCTGTGTTATGTGGAAAAGCAACATTTCCAGTCAAAAAATATTAAAAGGTTAATTTGTTAGAAATGGATATCAATTAATATTATTACTTCAAAAGAGCGAAGCTAAGTTATTTATTTACAGTCCAACTACAATATTGAGACCATGAAAATGTGGAAGATGAATGGAAAGATGGTTCATAATTATGGATCAAAGTTCCTCAACAGCCAACAACTACCATTTTGCCTCTGTTTTTTAAGGATATTATAGATTGTTATCATTTTCCTGTTTGCGACTGCCTTACCTCTTTCTCTGAAGGGATGTCATGGGAAATGATTAAAAGATGAATTTTTTCTCATCAATCATTACTCACCATTTGTCTCTTCTCTCATTTACTCATGCTTGGAATTTGGTTTTGTAACACAGATCAGACTGCAGACATGACAATTTCAAATATACTCAATACGTTGCCTACTGTTTTTCTTATTTCCTACCAAACAGTTTGACAGTATTTTTAATAAACATCTGTTAAAGGTTTTTTTTACCATGTAAGCAATATCCTCCTAAAGTGAAGTTCATTTACACTTACTGGCCAAGTTTGCAAAAGCCAAAGACATCCAGACGTAGACAGTTGCCCTTTAATGAGCAACCACACACAGACGACTCAGTATTGCTGTAATTAGATAATTATTTATCTGCCCTAGTTCAGAACTCAGAAGTTTATTTTCCATTATCTCACTGGTCAGACTTTGTGCATTTCAACTGCTCTTTTAAACCTGTAACCTCATCAGAAGCTGCAGACGTTAAAAACCGCCGACTTACTTTATAGATGCAGCACATAGCATTTTTATTTGCACATTTACATTTATGCGAACGTTATGAAGATGATTCATAAGAACATTCTGAATACATAACATTTTTTTAATTGTGACATCATGAAAAATGGGTTTGGTTTTAATTTTTTTGTTTGTTTGTTTTTTAGAACACTTTAACAAGTATGAACCAAACTTTCATGCAATTGTGTTTTAAGAAAACATATTACCTTTTCCCTTCTGTGTCTTACTGTCACCACCCCTGTTCTGAGACTTGAGCACGAGATAACATATCCCTGCATAGCTTACAGACACCCTCACCCTCATGTGGCGTGTGAGTGCCCTGTCATAACCCAAACACACCACAATGACTGAGATTCTGGTGTCGGCATGTCCACACACACTCACAAACACACACTGATGGTAGACAAGCCTAATGGGAGGGGCAGCTGTAGTACTACACAAGAAGATCAGCTATGAAGACAGTTTAAATTGACATTATCTTTAATCTAATGAGCTGCAGGGAAAAATGCTCTCGTATCATGCACTTGAATAACCCTCTGTGCGTCTGACATGTATGACCTCTAATTTATTACTTGGATAGCAACAGATAGTGGTATAAAATATTGAGAAATCATTATCTGGAAACTTTTGCACAAGCTGACTTATTTGAGCTACATTTTCTATAAGTTTTAGATCACACTTTATTTAAGGAAATCATTTTCTTTTCGTAGAAGGCCTCCAGATAGGGTACATGACATTTTTGACATGTCACAATAGGAAAAGCATAGGAGTAAATAATTAAATTTATAATGGCCATATTCAGTGTAGCTTCTTCAGTTTCCAGAGACCTGGCACTATGCATGCTGGCTTACTGTAACACTGTCATGACCTAACAATGACACATTAAGTAAAATATTGTTGTATGATAAGCTAGTTATTAGAAACACCACTGAATTTTCTAAGAATGTCTATAGCGACCTGGTTCATTTATTATTGGAAGCTTTATGCTCCCTAGATGCTGAATTGCAAGCTTGGCTCTAGCCTGGGTTTCCTGTTTTTTCAGCTGACTAAAAGTCTGACTGTTATATGAGCAATTTAAATTAATGAACTGAGAATTTTCTTTGTCTCTATTTCCCTGTAATTAGTACCAAATGATGTAGCCATTTCTAGAACACTTCCTAGCAAATTAAAAGGAGAATTTATAGGGAAATGATTAGTTAACTGATACCAAATGTTTTATTCAACATGAATGCTTTGACACAGCCTTTTTACTGCCACAAATGCAACTTTCTTTAATTAATGCTGAGTCCTTTATTGTTTTCTTTGCCACAGAGAGGTTGTACTTAAATATATTCATAACAGGCTGCAACTAATCGTTTTGGTTTATAAAAGGTCAGAAAACTAGGAAAAAATCGTGCCATAATTTTTAAGGTTACATCTTCACATTGCTTGTTTAGTCCAATCAACAAACCGCCAAAGATTTTCAATTTACAAAGACAAAGGAATAAGAAAACACGTGAATATTCAGTAGGAATCAGTGAATTTTTAGCACTTAATCTTAAAACATGACTAAAACGATTCATATGTCATCAAAACACGGAGATACCTTTTATGTTGATTAATTAAGTGGACTGCTCAGTTCTACCTTTATTTTCAGCTCTTTAAATATAAGAATCGAAAGTAAAATATGACCCCATGCAAATAATCAAACTAAAATCCCCCGATTTCCATAAATAATATTTAGGACATGACCTCACTGCCTTCAGTGGCAGTTTATGACCTGCTCCCCACTTGAAAGGGACTCAGGGAAGCCTGCTGACACCCCCGCTGTGGGACCAATAGAGACGCTGCACCTGTATTCAGTGCGCCTGTCCTGTTTGGAAAAGTTGGCAGCGCAATGGTTACGCTACGTGCGTCTCAAGGGCAGAAATGAGGAAACCGATCACAACAACTAATGAAGACTACCTTTTCAGGCCACTCTGTCTGCGGACCCCGCTGCTCCGCTGGCCCTGTTGTAGCTGCGCTGCCATGGCAGTGGAGGATGTTATTCTAGTCATATTTATATGAGGATAAAAACGGGAAGATGCGCCTTGAGGGGCAACGTCACATTTTCAGAGGGAGCGACAGTGTGGAGAGACTGTGACCGAGCCGGAGCGCGGAATATGCGGCACTGTCCCTCCGCACATCGGACCAAAGCGGCGGATCTCTACCGGATAAATGTCCTATAGCCGGATGATGTGATTTCTTTTACCCGCACTGAGGATTTTATGATCGCACCACGTTTCAGCGGGAATCTGACGACCCACTAGTCACGCCACCCCGGACCCCCAGAGCGGTTCCATGGGATCAGGACCAATAGACAGACGGTGCCCTGATGTAAATGTAGGGTGGCATCATTCAAAGTTTAAACAAGTCTTATCAAAATTTCAGAATTTCAAGGTTATGATACCACGGTTGATGTTATATTTTTACTTGAGAATGGCACATCCTCTGTTTTAATGTTGAAATAGCTGGAGGGGACGCTATTTGAGGCAGCAGCTCGTGTTTAGCTCATTAAGAGAATATAAAAACTATCATCAGAGTTTAGGTTGGAAACTGACGCCTGGCAGGGTTGTAGTTTAGACAAGCATTTAGTCTCAATGGCAACATGACAAAGTTATAATGCCAACATTGAGGATGCCTCCATGGGTGTCATTTCAAGGAAAAGAAACTGGAGAATAAGAGCGGGATTTTTTCGGCTTTAATCGGACGATTGATCGACAAAGGTCAGCTTCTTTTTTTTCTTTTTTTTTTTTGGATTGGTCCAAAAATATTTTTTGCGTGCCCCTCGGTCTCCTGCACAATGGGGATTATGCTTCAAGTTATTCTAGGAATGTTTCAATTCCTGCTTCTCACCAGAATACCGACGTCCCATGCCAAGGTATGTATGTTTGACCTCAAAAGACTGCATGTCTAAAGCGGTCAGCCTGCCATCAGCTATGAGCTAGTGAGGCTTAATCCCATCTTGAGTGCTACTCGATGGGCAAAAAGTAAAATCCTTTTTGAGTGAATTGGGTCTGGCTGAGAATTTGTGTGCTTTGTGCAAGTTATCCCCGAGGTCATTGACACATGTCACTTAAGCTGCAATGATACTATGACTGTGATAATTTTCCCATAGGTTCCTTTATAATAGGTTGTCTGTGGTGCTAAGTGTGAATTTTTAGTACCATTGCGATGTTGGTCAAATATTTTCCATGTTGTAAAGTATCTTGTATAAATTGTTAATACGCTGTGATAAATCATTTAGCCTGCTTAAAATTTGGAGTTCATCTAAAAGTCATCTGTGATAAGAACTTTGGGGTTGCCAGGTTGTGAAAAATCCTTCTTCAGCATAGCACTTAGTGTGTCTTTTTAGCTAGCTCTTAATTCATCGTGAATAACCCCCCCTCCATTGGCCATTTCCATTACCTACCTTTAGGTAAGGGGCTGCAGAGCATCCGGACCAGGAGTCCATCCATTGACAACGTTAAAGGTGAATAAATTGTTTGGCATTTTGGGAAATATACTTCTTCGTGTTCTTACCAAGAGTTTGACGAGAAAACGCACCCCAGTTAGCTTAGTATAGCATACTGGAAGACTGGCAAGGGGAGTCTTCCAGTGTGGCCTGGCTTTGTCTAAAGATAAAAAACATGCCTACCAGCACATCTGAAGCTTACCTGTGAACAATTCTTGATGTCGTTTAAATCTGTATAAAATATAGGTGCAAAAACGACTTTTTTTTCAGGTCCAGTAACGTTAGCATCCTGAGTCTCTAATGGTTGCCTGGCAACTGGTTCTCCCCAAGAATTAGTGCGGCACGTGACTCATTTGAAAATGGCGAATCGTCTGCTTTCACAAAGTTTGAATAATAAGATCTAACATTGATTAGTGAGATTAAGAGGTGCTTTTAAGTGTATTTCAACAGTTGTGCTGAAACAAGCTAGCTGTTTTTTTTGTGTGTTAAGCTAAGCTAAGCTAACCAGCTGTTGGTTTTAGCCTAATATTTTCCATATGAATTAACCTTCTGTGAACTGAATGAATTAAATAGGCTACTTTATAAGAAATGTGTCATTGGAAAGTTAAATAGATAACTCCCAATGGACTTGGAGTTTGGCTTTTTGTTTTTAATAACAAGGTTTTTGTTGTCATTCATAATAAAGGCTAATATGTTTGTGTTGGTATGGTCATGGATGTGGCACATGGACTAATTTTGTGCACACATACACTGTGACACACATACATGGTGAGACCTGCATGTGCTGGTCTTTTATTTATGTCTGTAGACTTCTATTAGGAACAGGCAGTACTCTGCTGTAGTGTGGGATCCAGTCATCACTCTGTGCTGCTCTATATTGTGTGTTTTAGTGATGTATCATCCTAGACACCACATGACACACAGCGGCGTGCACTATAAGGCCTCCCCACCTTCTCACAGCTGCTGTCTCTCACCTGAGACTCTGCTTCCATGCTGTCTGCTCCTCTGACAGCTTATTTGAAAAACAGGTCATCCTTTTCCTCTTGTAGTCATAAATCTCAGTGTGGGAAAAATGGTTTGTAGCTTCAGAGCACACAGACACACACACACACACACACACACACTGACACACACACACAAGTATGGCCCATCTGTACAGTGTTCTCTGGGAGTGGCTGGGAGTTAGACGTGTTAGACAGAAGACAGACATCAATACCAGTGCAGATGGCACTGGGATGGCACACAGGAGTGTTTGTTTGTGTGTGTGTGTGTGTGTGTGTGTGTGTGCCAGTCAGCTCTTGGCATATATGGCTGCCAAAGGGAGGTAATCTTATTCTTGTCTCAGAGACTGATGCTAAAAGGACACACTTACTTTCTTAAGCTCACATTTTACCAGTCACAAAATGGCCTCAGTCCCAGCTTGACTCAGAATCATAGGGATCAAACCAGTATGTGTGTGTGTTTTTTTGTGTGTATGTGTGTAGGAGGGGGTGGAGCAGTTAGAGGGGGGCAACTGGACAAAGTCTACATTCCCTTACAAGTGGCCTTGGTCTTCACACACATAGTTCCAATAAAGGCCGTGTGTATTAGAGAGAAACAGAGGCCTGTAAAATTGATTTCTGTTTTGGTGTTCTTTTAGTAGTGAAAAGTGTTTACATACATCACTTAGATCAAATTAACAATACAGTCTTACAAGTAAAATGCCTTTATTTAAAATGAACTTCTTTACATGTTGTTAGTAGTTCAGTGGTAGTAGTAGCCCAGTGATTCCCAACGTATGGGTTGGGCCCCTCCAAAGGGTCCCAAGATAATTTTGGGGGCTCCTGAGGTGAATAATGGGAGAGGAAAAAAGTTCTAATACACAAACTTGTTTTATTATTACATTTGTAGCTGACTGCACTATGGGTGAGAGTAAACTAAACTTGAGCAGCTATAAAAACACAAGAACAGGTGGAGGCTAACAAGATATTAGATGAATTTATTGTAAAAACAAAGTACAGAGTAACATAGCATAAAGGTGGTTCAGAATTGGAAGTCTTCCAAATATTTAATATATACAATTCGTATTCTTGGACACAACTTCTCTTTTTTATTTGGTGATGCTCTAAGTAACTATCTCTTTGTTCAAGTTTTTTTAACAAATAAAACACTACATCTATAAACCTTATCAGAGTTTTAAGGAGGTAGTTTGGCGTGGGTGGTGGGTGTACGCAGTGCGGGACTGTGACACCAATATCACAGGTTTAAATCCAGTCTGTGGTTTTGTTTTAACAACAAAAGAACTTTGACTAAGGTGAGGAAAACACCCTTTAGTTCTTCAGTATGTCACAACATTAAATGAGTTGGGGTTTTTTTTTTTCAGTTTGGAAGTTGTGCCAAGTGTTACGAAAAAATGGAGAATTTGTGCACATGTCCACAAATTCTCCGGATTAAATTACATCACTGTTTCCCACTGCAATGATATTTAGCTGTAGCAAAACACTGCAATAGATGGTCTCCCTTCAGCTCATTTTATTAAAAAGTAACAGGTGTCTTGCTCTTCATCTCCCAGCTGCACCCTGACCTTAAGAGTTCACTGTTGAGAAACCCAGCTTCAGATGGATTTCTCACTATCTACCTCTGTGGGGCTACCAACCATGTTTCAAGCACCATAATCATGTGCTAGACTTGAGGGCAAAGGTAGCAGTTAAAGCTTATTCAAAAACATAGAGCCCCATACATGCAGAGGATCTTACATAATAGAGGCTACATAATGAAGCACACTCGATTTAGTTGTCATAGCACAGCTCGCTTGTGTACTGTTTTGCATGTGTATCAGTGTATCAAAGTTCAGCGTTTCACTTTCCTCCGATCATCTACCCTCATGTATTATTGAGCTTTTAATGTTCAGATGCCAGGTGTGAAGTATTGTGGTATTCATTAACAGGAAGTACTTTGATGTGTTGATATGCATCAGCAGCTTTTTACAATTTTACAACAATGCAGAACAGGTGGTTGCAGGCAGTGGCTCAGTAGTCAGAGTGCTGGTAATATAATGCTTAGTTTATACAAGAAAATGATTATTGATCCATAAAAGCAATTATGATAAAAGCAAAAAATATGCTTTTATGGATTTTATCTTTAAATTGATTTAATTTATTTTGCTTTCAATTCCAGCTTTTGATGTGTTTTCATGCTCTTATTAGCTACAGAGTTATATTTTTTTATTTTATTTCAAATTATTTGGTGAAACATAAACTCAGATACAGACAGAATACTGAGCTTTTGGTTTGATATTTGCATAAAAAATTGCAAGGTTTTTGGTTTTCATGATTATATATGTATATATCATTGATCAGTATTAAACAAATTCAGAATATATGCAATTGTTATTGGTGATAGAATATTATAATAGAATTCATTATACAAATTCCCTCAACTTTGACTGGTTTTAAGTTTAAACTAAAAGCAAACCACTGCTCATGGCTCTAAAGTGCAATGCTTGATGTTATCTAACAGGTCAACTTGACCTGGAAACTCTAACCTTATTGAAACAGTACTTTTGACTTTAACTTTATCATTACTTTTATGTCTCCGTCCAGCTTGCTCACTGGCGGCCAGCAGACTCCCCAAAATCCAGAGAAGGTCGAGAAGGTACGCTTTCTTCTACAAAGATAGACAGTTTCTGATAGACAGAAACTGGATATTGTCTGCATTGATTTGTCTGTGTCTCACCTCCAGTGCGTCGCTGGTTGGAGGTTTATTCACGAAGCGGCTGCGAGCCTCGGGACACTCTTGTGGAGGTTTGGCGGGAGTTGCCAGGGGAGACGCACCATCTTTTTGTCCCGTCCTGCGTGTCGGTTAGGCGATGTGGCGGCTGCTGTGCTGATGAGGCCCTGGAGTGTGTTCCCTCACTCACACACACACTCACCATGGAGGTATACGCACAGACACGCACTAAATCCCCACCTGCGTTAGTGTAGAACAATAGATGATTAATGAATACAGTAAGAGGATGTCTGCAGTTTGCCATGATTTCTTTTTTTCTGATCTGTGTGCAGCTGATGAGGACCTCCTTCATGAAACATGAGCTCATTGAGCTGCCCTTCGTCGAGCACAGCCAGTGTGAGTGCAGGTAATAAAACACCCTGTAAGTATCTGAAGATGTTTCTCGACCTCACAGCACTTTTACACTAACAACATCTGTTTCATCTGTGTGCAGAGTAAAACAACAATTTCAGCCAACGCCAACTACAAGGTAACAATTTACTTCTTCCAATTTTTCCTGTCTTGTCATTCTGGATTTTAATCTCTCCTTGTCTGTTCATGTTTGATTGTGTGTGAGTAAGCTCTTGTGAAATCTCCTAGTCCATCATCTCTAATGACTCTAAAACCACATCTGTGCAGACACGTCCACTAATGATGCTCCTATTATGTTCCTTTTGATGTAACTGATGAGGAGGAGGTAGTCAGTAGGACATTTCAATCAAAAACCACTCTTATGACACACACGTTATATCACCAGACAAGCAGCTGTAAGTGATTCAATAATGCTAAAAAAGAGGTTACACATAAAACCTAATTTTCTCGTGTTTCTTATCTGAGACCAACAAGCATTAATCAATTGCAAATAATTTTGGTCATTTGATCATTTTGAAAACTTTTCCTTGCTGCAAAAGTCCAGAATCTCAGGCCCACGTTTCACTTTTTGATTAAAATGAATCACTTAATCATGAAACATTTCAGTGTTTGGTTTTCAGGTTTAATTATGATTAAAAAGGGTGAAAAATAAAAATACTCACTGCTGTTTGACCATTGAATTAATAGCAAAAGCCTGATAAAAAAATTAGTAGGTCACTAGTTATAAAATTGTTATAATTGTTAATACATTGTTCTGACTTTTTGTAACTGCATTAACCCACAACAAAAATTTGACTTTATGACCTCAGATGATGAGTTGAAAATGGTAGGAAACATGAAGGGGTATTGTGTTAGAGGTGGAATTAATCTGGCCACTTGGAGTTAGACCGTACAGGTGTCATAACTCTCCATGAAAAAAATCCAAGGTGACTTATTGTTCACAATGATGGTAAGATTATGTCTCATGTCTGCATGCAAGTCTGAGGTTTCATAGGACTTAAACATGATAAAAAACAGTAATGGTTCATTCGTAAATCACTGACTTAGGTCAATTCACGCATGCTGAAAGTGTAGAAATGTTCCTCTTCAGACAGGAGACATTGTGCTGTTCAGGTTTTGCTGAGGGTCAGCTGGAACTAACAGCTGTACACTGTGAAAGGAACATTTCTGTTGGATCCCTGATGTTTGTTTGTGTACCTCATACTGGCAGGTCCAACCAGACAATCATATGATTGCATCTTTAATGTTTATGTCCCCGTGCTTCCTGTTAGGATGTGGACATAAATAAAGGATTCCAATGTATGTGTCTGTGTGTGTGTGTGTGTGTCTACAACTTCTTTAACCCTGTCCAGAGTTCATGTGTCGATATAACTGTGTTTGGTTTCATTGAATAGCTACGTGTATGTGCCTGTGAATACATTCTCTATGTTTTAATATGAATGTGTGTGAAAGTCTGTGTGTTTGTGCGTGAATATTTGTCTCCGTGTGTTTATGTGTGTGTAACCCTCAGTGAGTTAGCATCTGTGTGACTCTCTCCCAGCATCCCCTGGGACGGCCCGCATCCTGTTGTCACCATAGTGATGATTTTATCTCCCCTGCCATGTGCTCTCTCACAGACTCACGGAGCAGAGTCACGCATCCATGATAGTAAATTAGAGCTCCAAAGACAACAGCAGCAGCACACTCTGTTATACATGTCAAATCTAAGCTCGTTTGAACTGTCCAGATAATCTGATATTGTTTAATATACTTTGCAGCAGATGAGGTTAGAGCAGAGATAAAAGGAAGTAAAACCAGAGAGCCAAAAACTAAAGCTGTGAGCAGATGCATTTGCTATTAAGAGCACCATTTTACATCAGAGTAAACTAGATTATTGTGCTCAGTAAGGGCTGCGTACACTACAGACAGTGTGAACATGGCCCAGAATGCAAAGGTGATAGGTAAAATATACCAGATCTGTGACATTTTCTACATGCTTGAAGGGATTGTCTCTCTCTGTTGCAATGCCTACACTGATGTCCCTGTTTTGCCTCCGTTACTGTGTGATTCAGTAGTAACTGACAATAACTTGTGCCTTCGGGTCAGTGATCTGTCCTATGCAGTGTTCGAAACAGTATTAGGATGTTTCACTTGGGTAAATGTAGCTAAACATCTCTGTTAAAAAAAAAAAACCCATCCCAAGTAAAAATCATGTGTTCAGAATTGAGTGAAGTGATGTTCAACTATGCCAGAATTGTGCTTTTTTAAGTATATATACATCATATTAGAAAAAATTTTTTGAAAAAAATCTAAATGCACAAACAGAGAGTTGATGCAAAAGTTGATTTAAGTTGCAAAATAAGTAACAGAAAAATACAAACATTACCTTTTTAAAGTTATTGTATTAATGTTAGAAAGTAGAGAGAATTTAGAGTATCTGAAAATCATGTAAAAGTCACTAAACTATGACTCTACTGTGAGCTTCCTGTTTTGAAAGGGAGATTTATTTTGTTTTTGAAGGCCTAAATGTTTGTATTGGAGCATTAAAAACATTTTTAGATCAAATATATTGGTACTTTGCCTGGATTCTACATGATACTTTCCGGGAAGTCATGATACAAAACCTGATATAAAACTCTATAAAACCCTTTCATTGTCACACAAAAGAAGCTAAATTCATTTTTCATTGTGCTTTAAGACTGATTTTATTTCAATTTTAATAAGTGACATTTTGCTTGTCTGATATTTGCAGGCCTTATCTGAAGCCAACGAGAAAATACAAGAAAAAAGAGAGGGGAAAGTCCAGACAGGAGATAAGTGGAGCTGTCGGAGCTGCGTATGTTTAATATTCAGTACTCAGAATTGATTTTTTTTAACTGAGTTACAAGCCTAAAGTTGATTGCAGTGTCACTGTGAATGTTTGGGTTTGGAAAAAAACTGGGTTATCTGGTCTACATTATTACTGAAGGACGATTCATTTTACAGCCACAGCAGTCAAAGTCTCACTTTCTCTCTCTGTCTCACACTCACTCAAAAACACACACACACACACACACACACAAACACACACACACAAACACAGTGCATATACAGGAAACCAAGCTCACTTCTGGGACTCACCTCTGTGGTATGCCAAGTGCAAAAAAACAAGCTCTAAGAAATTATTGCCAGCACATTTTACTGTGACTGTTCATTCATATTATGGGAATGGACTGATAACATGTACTCTAATCAGTTAAATGACATTAATTTATTATATAATTCACAACTCAGGATGTTACAAAGGTCAGTTATGAATACACATTGACAAACACAACATTTTTGAACTATTCACCTGTTAAACTGTGATCTCAGAGACATGTGAGCTGATCGCATGTGTGTTTTTCTGCTACATTTATCAAAAGTTTAGTCCTGAACCGTTTAGGAAACCAAGGACAGCACTCTGTTTTTCATCTGCTTCTCCTTCAATTTGCTGTCAGTCATTTCCGGCCCCCAGGGCCCAGAGGTGGCTCAGTTTGGGTGTGATGTCTCTCAGCACCCATCCATCACTCAGAACAGGCTTTATTCAGACTCTGGCAGGGGTGAAATCTGTGTAATTTGCTCCCAAATGCCACCTACTCTGTCTATGCCAGTGGCAGGCGTGGTCAAAGATCTGGACAAAGATGGCCCCCTCTGCCTCATTAAGTAACTTCATTAAGACTGCCTTCCCCCTGGGAAGACTGAGGCAGAACCAGCTCCAGTTAATAGACCAGCTGACGTAGAGAACTTTCTCAGACTCAGAAAGTTCAGAGAGTCTAGAGGAGAAACTGAAGGCCTCAATGCCAACAGCCATGGTAACGGACAGAAAGACGCACTGACCAGAAAGAGCAGAAAGTTTGTCAGCAGCAAAGGAAACAGTATCCCACATTAGTCACACACCTCCTACACACTGTGTTGTGTGGGTTTGTGTCAGTCTGGCACTGTGCATTTTTAAACAAGCCTTGCATATTTATTGTCAGGAATGCCAGTAATGGGATTTTGTATCATTATTAGGATGGTAAAATCATTTAGACGCTTTTTAACGTGGCTCCAGCTATAGCAAAGTCAGCCATTCACTGACACTTTTTTTTTCTGACCATCACTTTGGACTGAAATATTTAAACAATTATTGGATGAATTATCTTGATGTTTTGCACAGATATTTAGAGTCACGTCAGGATGAAGCCTACACACTAAAATAATCCCTCAAGTTTCCCTGTAACACCGTCATGAGGATGTCTCATTTTTTAATGTAGTGTCTTTATAACTCTTTCATGGATTGTCTTGAGATGGAGTTCAGACATTTATGTTTCCTCTTAGAACAAATTAATTTGGTGATCCCATTTTTTTTTCATGCAGTGCTGTCGTTGCATGTGATTTATCCAACTCCTTGCTTTTTTGACCAAAATAATGACTTTCACATTAGCCCCATGTTATTTGTAGTTAGCATCAGTTAGCAAACATTAGCATGCCAAAACATTTAACCAGGAAAATAAAAATTATACCAGTTAATAATGTTGACATTATCAGTGTGAGCATGTTAGCGGGCTAATGTTAGAATTTAGCTAGTTTGACTCAGGTATGAACCTGCCATCGTTTCAGTCCGCATCGCCCTCCCCTCTCGCTATCTGCGGGTAGGGTCACTTGCACTCCATCCTGGCCTTAGTACTGCCCAGACAACAACTGTGATTGGTTTAAAGAAATACGCAAAAGCCAGAGCCTTTTTTACTTCATAGCAGAACGATCATTTGTGCAGTCAGCTCAAGCTCTGAAGATATGAAGTTATGCAAGATTAGCATTTAACTAATAGCTTTGCAGAGTCATTTATATAACTCTTGTCTCTTTTTAATCAATTAATCAATAAATTCTGCAAGTCACCACAACGCTCTTATCTTATCTTGCATCCAGGCTCAACGCTCCCTCAGTTCTTCCTCCTCCATCTTCTCCACCTCCTCCGTCACCCCCTCTCACCAGCGTCTCTCCCTCTCCTCGCCCATCACCGAGGCCTCGCTGCCACCCTTGCAGAGGGAGGAAGTGGGCTCTGGATGAGACGTCTTGTCGGTGCCACTGCACCATCACAGCTGGGAGCTGCAGCCGGAAACACCGAATACTTAACTCTCATCGCTGCAGGTCAGACTACACACACAGAACAAAAAAAAAAAATCTTTTTTGTTTTTTTAACATACAAATAAGTAGCTCAACCACAACAATACCAAAACAGGGTCCAGAGGAATGGAGATAAATTAGGAATAATATAAGGAATAATGACAGGCATATTAAACTAAACAGTGGAACAAAAAAATAAGTGTGTAAAAACTTCACAAGAACATTTGAGGATAAAGATAAGATAAGATAAATATAAATGAATAAGTGACTGTGGTGTTATTAATATCAGCAAAGTCAGCAGTCTATTAACTGTGCAAACTCGGGTAATAAATGATAGGATAACTTCTATAAAAATAAATCAATGAAGCACCTTGAGCTGCGTCAGGTTTCGCCTAATACAAACTGAAGCTGATTTTTCTTTCGCTCCACAGTGCTTCCATCACATCCTAATATATTATTACCTGTATAACCGATCCAACATGTGTTTACTGTGCAGATTTTAAAATGCATGCTCAGAGACTTTCCTTATAGACAGTTCATCAGTTGCTTCAACTTTCATTGAAGGGTTTTCTGGGAGTTTCTGACTGTTCCTCTTCTGTTGACTGTTAGTTGTAGATAAGTGCTTTGACTCGAAATATTGACCTGCTCTAGATAAAGACAATGATCACAATGTGGCTATATTTGATGCAAAAAAATGCAAGATGTTGTGGACAAGAGCGTCTGCCAAGAAAAACCATGAGAACATGCTCACTTCTTCAGCAGACTCTTGCAGTGCACAAATGTAGATTCCATTATGCACGTGAGAGTCAAAACTATCTCTTACATCTTAGACTTCATGCTCAGACCTTCCCCTCTGTTTTGTTTATTGTTGCAGGTGTGATGCCATGAGGACCTGATGTGTCCACCCACCTTCTTTTCACCTCCTTGTTCCCACTAATGCCTGCTGATTCATCGCCCACTCTCAACATCAGAGCCATGGAACATACAGACGCTTGGACATCGAGTACTTCAGAGTGAAGCAAAAATTAGAGGAAGCACACACAAGAACCTGTTAGCAGCACTCTAGTTTAGCAACCTGTGCAACGTAACAGCCTAAATATAAATATACATACATACGTGTGTGTGTGCAGCCAAGGCATTTTACCACCTCCTTGCTTCTGTTGCAAAGCCTCTGTCAGTCCAGACGCACATGCGTGTACAGACATGTAGAGTCACAAAACATGTCCCATGAGTGAAGGGATGAATAACAGCACAGTGGAAACTTTGAGAGACCTGCTTTGCTGCAGTTTGAAGATTAGACTCTGAGAAGATCTTTTGGTCTGCAGTTGAACTAATGAATACAAACATGAATGATCATACTATACACGAACTATCAACGTGAAGTGGATCGGTCTCAAGCAGGTGTCCTGCATGTTGACGCTTCAGTGGAGGTTGTGGATCGTTGTTTGCAGACAAACTGCACATGGCGACAGATTCCAGGATGAAGTCAAGGCCAATTTTTATGCAGAGGACTTAAAAAACAACTGCAACAGATTATAGATGAACACATCGACACTCAGACATACCAGAAGGACATAGGACATGCACATGAACTGGCACCCCAATGCGCATGGACCTACAACTGAGCTGAATGGAGTGTATCTGTGTGGTCTCCCCACTGAAAGACCTAGATAGGTTACCCCTGCAGCCGTTCTCTCTCATTCAAAGCACATGACCACAGGCTGGTTCTCCAAACCGCTTTCCAGCATTTGTTTAATTTGAGCCTTTTGTCTCCATCCTTCCTCAGTTTCTCGATTGAAAGCAGCCGCTTTGCTTCTCTTTGCCTCTCTTTTGGGCAGTGAGGAGAATGACAATAATGAGGCCTGGCGGCTGTCCACCACTTCACACACAAACATTCACACTTATAATACCAGGAACACAGACAACACTGCAAAGGCAGATACACACACTCAACCACTTGCTCTGTGCTGTAGCAGGCGCACACACATGCATACTTACACACATGCAATGTGAAATGAATGCAGGTAGCCATAAGCTTTTGTTTGTGCCACACCAAGTGTGCAAATATGTCAGTTGTTTATATTTGCAATTTACTGCAAAGTCTTCATTTAACATTGTATTGTATGCCTTTGTTTTATATTTTATTATAATTCTGTCAAGTTGATTGAAAAGATATTCTATATTGCAGAATGTGTCTTTGTTTTTTTGTTTTTTTCCTGTTCATCTTTAATCCGTCTGCATAAAGAGTCACACTGGGTGGCCGGCTATGTACACACTCGGCATCCAAACTGATACGCAAACGTATTGAATTTAAACAGAGACGGCTCACACAGGCCACAGATGGGAGACTATATACATTATAATGTGTAATTTAAACAATCAGTAGGGCAGTGTTGTCTGCAGCACACAAAAACCAAGCAAATAGCCTTTCCCAGTGCAGTGAAAGGAAAACATGGCTGTTTTTGTTGCATGTTAGTGCTGGGATGAAAAGAGTGTTATTCATTTGAAACATAACTTGTTTATATTCCGACTGAATCTCACGGTTTAACTCCATGTTAGTTCATGACTGCTTGGCTGCTGGGTGGGAACAGGAATTTGAACTGTGACTGTTTCAAAAAGGAGGAGGTCATGAGCAGCTTGTCAGTCAGTCAGTGTGTCGACCTGAAGCCAGAGCTCAGAGGAGCCAAAATGGTGGGTCATGGAGTTCTTTATCCTGTGCTAAATTTTATTGGTAACGTCATAGCTCAATGACAAACAGTAGATTAAAAACATCTTATTTAATGTCCGTACTCTTCCCAAAGTCTAGAGTCTGAATTGTTTGTATGTCCGCCTCTATCAAAAGAACATTGTTTCTGTGGCTGCTGTGATAAGCTCTGTATTTATACTCACCTGAGATAAGATTATTTTTTTCCACGCTTGAGTCCATTGTTCAGTGTTCGTTATTATTGTCAATCAATGCTTTTTCAATCACTACCTCTATATCATAACATATTAATGACCAAGTATTAGAGCGTTGTTGTTACTATCTGTGTTATGTCAGACCTCTTTTATGATAATCCTGTTTTTATTTTAGCAATAAGCATAGTCTCCAGTGTAGAGCTGTGGAGCTGCAGCAGATCTGTAATGATTATCACTGGTTTAGAGGAATCTATAGGAGTTTTCTGTGAGTGTTTAATTAATCCGAAGGTAAGAATTTTTTATATGAGTTGAACTGAAGTTGGGCCTCTGAGCACTGACCTGGACACTGTGTGATACTGTGAACATGAGATGGTTTCCCAAAGCTTTTGTAGTCTCAAAGTAGACCTACAGGTGACCAAATCTGGCTTTATAACAATAGTTTGACTCTTTGGGAAATGCGCTTCTTGGTCACTCTCTTGGTGAGAGTAAAATGAGAAGATTAGTACAGCTGTTTTGTCTCTACAATAAATATGAGACAGAAATGAACAGTTAGTCAGTTAGCTTAGCTTAGCATCAAGACTGTAAACAGTAGGAAACAGCTAGCGAGGCCCAGTCCATAGATTTAGAAAATATCAAGTAGCAGCATTTTTAAAATTCACTGGTCACTCAGCAAATTACTTTTGCTTAATTTGTATAAACTTTAATTTAAAAATCACAATGGTTTCAAATAATTTTGAGTCTCTAAACATTTACATCAGTCAGACACTCCAGAAGTTGCTGCTTTCAGCCAAAATATGTCTGACAGACAGCCCTCAGTAAAACAGCAAATTGTCAGTTTTACAATTCAATTTTTGTATTCATTTAGATTTAGAGGTGCTTGAAGACAGATTTTATCATGTTTGAACAGAGTCAGGCAAACTGTTTCCCCTTGTTGCCATTATCTGTGCTAAGCTAAGCTAAGCTAAGCTAACCAGCTGCTGATCTTGTAAGAGTATTTACTAAAATAGTGGAATCAATCTTCTTATCTAACTCTTGGCAAAAAAATAAAATTAGTGCATTTCTCAAATGTCTAAATCATTTCCCTCTTTTCCCCCAGTTTCTAGTTTTGGGAAACCAAGAGTCCCTGCACCTCAGTACAGATTGCACTTGTGTTTGAGATTACAAAGCATACTGTACAATAGTCCTCTGAAAAAAATAGTAATTTCTGTTGAAGGCAAAGCTGACGTAGCAGATGGGCTGAAGAGCCCCAACATCTTCTCACAGACATTCCACCTTAAAGAACTGTGGTGCTTCAATAATCTTTTTGGGCCTCAGGGGCTCCAGATGTTACTTCTTGTGACCAATTTATTTTTACCTGAAGTATTAATTCTGAATAATAAAAGTAAAGACAGTAAATTCCATCATATAGAATTAGCATCATCTCCACATCACAGCTCTTAGAGATATACAGCTTGGACAAATTAATATCGTATTCAAATGTCTTAAACCTGTGTCAGTGTCAAACATCGGTGTGCTTTGTATCTCCACAGTCTACATTGTAGGCTAATGTAAAGGCAGCCTTGTTCTAGCCTCCAGTGTCTTAGCCTATAGAAACCCCTTACTGAACTATATAACAATTTATAATCTCTAATATCCAGCCATGACCTTGTGTATGACGTAGCACATACTTTAGAGATGTATTTGTAATTTCATTTTAGCTGTACTTTGCAATGAATCTCTTCTCTGCAAATAAAATGTACTACTGTAGCCTGTGTATAAATTTTTAAAAAAACTACACTCTTTTTTTGCTGCTACACCATTTGTGCCCTATTATGATGTCTTTGTAGAAAAAAAATGCAGTTTTATGTTGTATTAGTGTCTAAATGCCAATTAATCGACTCAATGTCCATGTAAAAGTGTATACTGCATCGTCAAATATATTGAAAATGATACCAGGACACAACCGTGATGTTACAGATATTATTAAAGGAAATGTCTTATTTTTCGTATAAACCTCTCGTTTTCTTCCTGTCACTGTTTATCCACACTGCTGTTCCCGTAATGTCCCTCTGCTTTGACCTCATCTCTTTGTTTTGATCTCTCATTTGACGGTAATGAAAGATAAACAGCCATTTTTGATTACAGTGACACCCTGGGAGTTGGACAAAGACAAAGTGTATGTGTGCGTGGTGTGAGGTGGTGTTATGAGACATAATATTGTTCTCTGTCCTCCTCTCATTTGTACTGCTGAGTCAGAAGCTGGTCGAGTACAAAGGTGTGCAGCCCCATATGGTGTGATGGAAAATCACTAAGTACATTTACTCAAGTACAGTCATAAGGGACTATTAATTATCTCCAGTATTTTTAATTAATACCTTATACTTCTACTTTGATACATTTCAGAGGCAATTACTGTACTGTTTATTTATAGTTAACTTGTTACATGACAACTTAAGATTTTACATACAAAACATATGTCCAATTTAATGCTAACTTGACGTTAAGTTGTCTAATAGGTCAAACATAGACTTAAACATGTAAAAGTATGATAAAACATACAGTGCATATGGTTAACTATGTTAATCAAATGCTAAAACTCAGATTAAATTAAAAAAAAAAACATTGTACCACAAGCCTGATGTATTATATAAAACTTGGAGTGCATGCAGCCATAATGACCCAACCAACGGGTTATGATTAGTGGTTAAGCAACACCACAATCCTCATTCTGAAATGAAATATGTTTTCTTTTTATATTGCCCATAAATTCTTGAGGACAAGTAATTATACACTTATGATTTATATATATTGATTTATGATGAACTGATATATAAAATAATCATACCTTGACGTGAGAGCAGTTCATAGCTGATGATGAAATAGTATTACATCATGCTTTTTTGTGTGTGTGTTAAAAGGGAGAATATGTAACGTAGTTTTTTTATTTTTTTATTTTTTAAATTGAAAAGTCAAATATGGAAGCAGCAAAACACATATATGCTTAATCAATACACTCACATGGGAAATTTTCTGATATTGCTTTACTTCATCTGGTGCTAATTATGGCTAATGCTAACAAACTCAAATTGATATTGCTGTGAAACTCTTTTCTAGGTTTACTTGTGTTTCTGTTCTACAATCTTTCAGTAGGTACAAAGTAGCAACTCCTCGTGCTGAAAAATGAGGCCAGTGTGAAAATACCAAAAACTGCAGTCCCTTTTAATGGCCACTCGAGGCTTGCTTCAAAAGTTAGTCAGTCTTTATAAAGCCCTATTTTATAAATTAGCCCACTTTACAGTGGAAATTAACAGGTCTATTTAGCCATTTCAATTGCTTATGATAACTGTGTGTGTTTGGGAGGGGGGGCTGATTTTTATGTAAGTTGCTAATATAAATATTTTTCGTAATTAAGGGCGCGGCTGCTGTGAGCGAGGAAGTCCATTGCTGTCTTCTAGGTGTCAAACAGTCACTGGTCCTCCTCAGCTCCACTCTCTTGTCCAAATGTGGTCACTTCTGGCTTCACAAACCCAAGATGCTGACAGCCAAATTACAAAATTCAAGCACTTTAAACAATACTCCACTGACCGATGGGTGATGTCTTGATGGCTCTGTTGACTTATTTCTTATACAATCAACGGGAGTTTCCCTAAATTGTCAGCTGTGGCCACAATGATGCTGTCAAACAACAGTTAGTGTGTGTTTGTGTGTGTGTGTGTGAGAGAGAGAAAGACAGAGCCTGGAGGAGGAGGCTTTGTGTATTACACATTACACAACACGCATTGTGTATACTGTGCACATTCTGTACTTGTCTTCTCTGGCTGAGCACATTTTTTTTCACATATAAATGATGATGCATATAACTACAACAATGATGAAGATGATGATGAAAGTTTGCTGTAATAAAATAGTCAGTCCTCTTTTGTTCCCTCATTATCATCTCACATTACAGATCAAACTTCAGGCCAAAGGAACATTAATAACTTAACGGCAGCATATCAGCATCAGAGTCACCGGTTGTAAATTAATAAGCTTAAGCAACACTTTTACTTATGATTGATGGCATCTACATGAGCAGCAGTTCAATTCGGTCATCATTAGTCTTAGTCGACGGGGTGTGAAGGAGAGTAGAGGATAAAAGAGAAGGGAAGCTAAATGCTGCTGCCAACTTATCTGTCTGGAAGGGCATAATGCCAGTACTATATATAGCTGCAAGATTAGGATGAGAGAGAGTGTGTGTGTGTATTGAGAGAGAGAGAGAGAGAGGGAAGGACAGGGTGAGTCATGTATCTTAATAGAGAGAAGATGCTATTAATTAAAAATCTAGTTCTTATAAGCTCTGCACTTTACAGAAACCCTATACTATTGGTGAATAATAGTAATGCAGAGGCAGAATCGCCGTCCCTACTCACACTTTTATGTTACTATGCACTTTATGCGTTAACTTAACTTTTTATATGTATTTTCACATAAGAACCAGTAGCTCACTGACCCCCTCACTACATCTATATCACTCTGTCTCTCTCTGTCTTTGCACTTGTATCAGGACTTCCTGTATTTTTCCACCTTGCCTGCTCTGCATTCAGAGTCATGTTTTTCTAATAGCTCCAGCCATGGTTTCCTCCCTGCTTTTGTAGCAGCAGCTGTGTCGAAGCAGGTACTGGACGCTATCTGGCCTGTAAGTGTGTTTTGTTTGATGGTATCAGCAGTCCTGTGTGTGTGTATGTGTGTGTGTGTGTGTGTGTGTGTGTGTGTGTGTGTCTGTGAAAGAGAGAGACAGAGATAAAAGACTGAGAGAGAACAAGAGAGATCAGGTCCAAAATGTGCAGAGTAGAGTCGTGTTTGCTGGTTTGTGTTAAACTGACAGGAAGGTGAGTGTTTTTCAATGTGCCTTATGAATACAAAGAACTTTTTTATTATTTTTTTTTTACAAAACAAACAAACAACATTATCTCCAACATAAACATGGATCCACAGGCCTCGTCTGTCTCAGTCCACTGAAGGACATCAACCTTGATGAAAGATTTACAGTTCTTGTTACTACATGGGAAACAGTATCTGCAATGTCCAAGGCTTGAGAATTTGGTGTGAACATGACAGGCTTTGGAGGTTTATCTGAACTCAAACGTTTTACTTTAATGGCATGGTCATAACAAAGCTTCTTGAATGATGTTTGCACCATAAGTTTTATAATTCTGAATGTAAAAATACAAAAAAACACAATACAGTAGGACTTAGAGCTAATGATTAACAAAAGTCAAAAGCCAGGAAACTTTTAGCCAGTGAGGCTTTAAAAACACAAAAGAGTGCTTCCAGCTAAATGCTAATGTATTTAAAAAAGCATGCTAATGTTTTGCAGGTGTAAGTTTACCATTTTTACAATTATAATATCTACAAGTTTTGCATCAACATTGGCTCATTAACCCTAACTGCAGTTACTTACAGCTGATGGGACTCACTACTTAAGCAATTTTTGGTTATTATGCTTACATACAATGAAATTTTTAAAAAGGGGGAGGGGCTAAAATGAATAAATAGAAGCAGTTTATGAATCAAGGTTTACAAAGTGCTTTTCAATGAAGCCTGAAGGTAGCAACGCTAAAGAATACAAAGGTAACATGAGGAAAGCAGATTAAACTACAACAAATGGAGACAGAATCAAGAACAGATCAAAACTCAATATTCCCAAGGTACATTAGGTATTTTGTTTTTATTCTACTCTGAACCATCTTTTTGAGGTACGAACTGTTTTGTTGTTGTTTTTTCATTTTGTAAGAATGGTTCAAAAGCAAGTCCTTGAACCATAACAGCTGGTTCAAGGACTGTGGAAAAGGCCTGGATGTGCTGCCAGGTAGTTCTTGCATTAATTATATACAAGAATTGAACACTCTGAGGTAGGCAGAAGTTGCAGATACAGAAGCCTTGTGGTCAGACAAACGCATATCCCAAGTCTCAAGATTATAGGGGCAGGCCAAGTGAGAGTATAAGTCCAAATGTATAAACCTTTACATGAGTAACCTCATTCACAAATTTATGAAAGTTGAAAGACTCAAAAAGTTGTGTAAAGTTAGTGACAAGTGCATTTAACACAGATGGGTATCATCACAATGATATGTAAATATTAGGCACAATGAAAGACAGAAAATCAGAGGACTCCTGTGTGAAATCTTGCTTCAGTTCAGTTCAGTTCTATACTGTAACTATACCAGGTGTGAAAAGTGGCATTACAGTAAGAGGAACATTAAATGTGTTTTATGTGAACAAAAGGGACTCATCTACCAAAACCAAATAGCCTAGTTTGATGGAAAGGGATATAACTGGAGGATATTGCTTCAGACAGTGAGTTAAGTAAATGGAACTGATGCACAGCTACACTATATTGGATCTTTCATTGCAAATAACAGGAATATTTTTCAGGAGATGTTATCAACGAGGCTCATTTTTGATAGATCACTTTTGTAATTATGATCAGGAACCACAGTTACAGACGTCAGTTGGTGAAGGTTTGTTGCCACAAAGTGGTCATGAGAGAGAGTGACCGCGCAGAGTTATTAAGGCATGTGGTTGAATAACATTTGTTAGTGATCATCATTTGTAAGCCACATTGTTTTAGGGTGGAGATCATCCCTTTGAAAAAGAGCAGACTGTGGCTGAAAATGATTAAAGTTATCAATGAAACCGTAGTTAAGACGAATACACTGGGATTGAAGTCAGCTACCAAGGCCAAGCAGTCTGCTACAATTCCAATTATCTCAATTTTTTTGCTAGTTACACTGAACTTATCAGCACTGAAAAGAAGAAAAAAGCTCTTGTTTCAATAGTTTAGATTACGTGAGAACGGGCTGTTTCATAAACCTGAAGACAACGAGTCTTGTCGGTCCTCCTTGACCAAGTATAATGTGTACAAGGTCCATGTCAGCTGTTTTTACACATAGACTCAAAGGAATTCTTCACTGCATCTCTGTGTACTTGGTGGCGTCTCTCTTTTGTTCTCTGAGGTCATCAATCATCTCCTCTGTTTTTGAGATGTTAAGAACCAGGTTGGTGTCCCTTCACCACTCGGCCAGATTGTTCAGCTCCAGCCTCCTCCTCCTCCTCGTCTATAATCAGCTCGACCGTTGGATCATTTTCTGCAAATTTGATTGCAATTGCAATTCTGACTTACTGTGGTAGGTCTCTGAGGAAGTCCATGACCCATATGCACAGTGTAGAACCAAATACACAGAGTTTAAGACAGAGATAAAGCCATGAATGACACACTTTCGTAACTGTTTGGTTTCTTAAAATACGTCAGAGCTTTGTGACAAACTGTTGTGAATGCATCCTCTGCGGAGTGATTCACCCACTAGGCTAGAAAACTGATGTTAATGTAGATCAGGTGGTGCGATGGTTTTGATGTGTGACAGCACGGGTTTCTACCAGCACTTCATGGATCTTGGTGTTAGTGGCACATGCTTTCACTCTGTGGCCTGGCACTCCTTGTAGCACCAGATGAAAAGTCTGGGGATAATGGTGTTATTATGATCCATCATGAGGGGAATGAATAACTTAACCATGTTTTACAACATTTAATTTAATAATAATGACATATTTTGTTAAAAATTGAAAATGTCAATGTCATGGTTTATTAGAGGAAAAGTCATGGGATTATCAGTCACTGGGTTCGACCCTCTGGGTGCCAAGCATGTCTCTTCAAAATTTTACAGCAATACATCCATTCATGATTGAGAAATTTACTCTTGAGCAAGGTGGGATGACTAACCAACTGACATGGCCTTGGACCCGTGCTTCTTTGGCTAAAAATGTAAATAATTTAGGAATTTATGTGATAAAATTAGTTTAAGTCCAACAATTTAATCATAATTCATAAACTGAAAGAGATAAAAACTAAAAGAAAAAGGGAGATTTTGGGGGAGAAACAATTCTCTTTTGTCCTGATGTGGGAAAATTTCCTCAGCAAAACAGACTAAAACACCAAGTAACATGTGAAAGGAGAAAGCAGAGGAGATAACCTTGGTAGATTACACTGCTGTATGAATGGCAGTGGGGAGTGTAGATGAGTTAGATGAAGGGTGATGGGGGCGTTGCAGGGCATGAGGGGGAAGGTGAAGGTTTTTTTGTGGTCGGGGGTCTAGCAGGTAAGTAGGTGAGGGCATAGTTGTGGTCGGGGCATGTTTAGTCCTGTCAGGTGAAGGATGCGGGTACCAGTAGGAGGGAGAGGAGATCAGAGAGCCTGCTGAATGTTATCTCTCCGTCCGTAACGCACCATACCTGCAGGTCGACTCACCTGAGGCAGCAGCCAATCATGTTCTCTGCCTGTCTGACAGTTCATTCCTCCTCCCTCTCACTTACAGGGTCATTTCTCCTACACTGGCATAATATCACAATTGACACATTATATTTTGGTTGCAACAGGCATCAGCTTGAGGAAACATATTTTTATCTTATATTACATAACACACACCTATAATAGGGCTTATCATTTAATAGTATAATTAACATTAGCATTGGTCCATTTTTTTCATTTGTTTATTTGTATGAGCTTTTGTTTTCACACAGCCTCAGAGATGTGGCAATTTCTTGTCCAAATACTAATTCAGTGGTAAATGTTATGCAATGTAGACTGTGAGTTTAGGTATACAGAGAATTCCTGATAACTGGAGTTAAATTCTTTGTATGCTTAATCATCTGTGGCAAATAAAGCTGATCCTGATTCTACATCCTGTGACTGACTTTTTTCCTCCTTGGATACACTTTAGATAACAGGAGATGGAGGTCACTGGTGAGGCTGGACCGCCAAACAGGCAAAGCAGGCAACTCACGGTTAATCAGATTTATTAACTTGTGTTCAGTCAAATCATTGCACACCTGAGGTCAGGGGAGGCTGTACACAGTGCTCTGAAAGGAAGTAATGACGGTTGCTATGGGCCTAGCTGCTCATGTTTACACGGGGCGATGCCTTGCAGGTTAACCTGATCATGGGCAGACTTAGGAATAAAATTAAAACTTAAATAATTAAAATAAAAATAAATTAAAGAATAGCCAACATGGCAACTTTAAGATGACCATTAATAGCTTTTCAGGATTTTAATTTAAGCATTTATATTCTTGGTTTGCTGATTTTACATTGTTACTTTAGTAATATGACTCCTGAACATTTTTATTATAACAATAATAATAAGTGTTAGACTTTATTATTTCATGCTTTACATTTTGTAGTTGTTTGTGATTAGCAGTCTTTTTTCTCTTAGTGTCGTAATAAATTATAAACAAGATATAGGCGACCTCTGGTGGGGTTTTGTTGTGCCTACAGGGATTTTCCACCACGGTAAAGTAGACGTGGCAGTGACGCGTTACCGGAAATGACCCGGATCGGAACTTTAACTCCTGGGTTTGATACTCTCTCCAGAAACATCGAGTGTTCTCGAAATATGATGTAATTTCGATTCAAGTAGGTTAAAAATGCTTGATATTTGTCCTTTAAATGCGATATAATGAGAATTTTTTAGTTTATGTCGAATTTTACCCAGGTATAGCAGGAAATATCGTAAGAAAAGCTTGGTTAGCTTTCTTTAGCTAACGCTAGCCTGTGGTTAGCCGGTTAGGCCGTGATCAGCTGTGTGTCGTGATGGGCGGCCTGTACACAGCAGCAAGTTCAGACTCGAGATAATCACCTTTCACTTGTCTAATGATATTTATATGTAGCTAAACTGGGGTTGTGTTTGTTAGTTGTTGACAGTAATTTTCTATTTCTTGCCTGGTTGTTGTGGTTGATGCAGCGCCGTTGTTTGGTATCAACGAACGGTTCTTGTTAGCTGACTGTGACTTACCAGCTGCTTTTCCTACCTGACTTACCTGATATACGTGTCTCTTATTTATCTAATGTGTTTTATTTCGTGCTGTCTGCCCGTGAGCCTTAATAATTTGACACGTCTTCTCTCATTCCCGCAGACATGTGTGAGCACAAGTATATGACGGACACCCCGCCTTGGATGTGAGTTTTCCCCACACATCGGGACGTCTTTTTATTTTTCCACTACACTGAGCCAAGGAGTATTAACCGGCCTTTCAAGGGGATTTCTGGTCAACAGCGGGCTGGTGACCCTCAATTAGCGGCAGAATGACGTGCCGTGACCGGACCCTCGAGTTCCAGTCAGCCTGTAAATCTCTCCAGGGCAGACCGGTATGTTGGCACAGGACACCGGACATCACAACGCTATAATAACGGAATCACTCTGTTTAAAAATGGCATTTTTTTCAAATTTTAAAGCACGTAAAGTTACATATACACAGATGTGTGTACAAATTTGAACAAATTGTTGAACTGGTTACTTTTTAGTTTTGGTTCCTTGTTTACTCCGCTCCTTGCGTCTAGTTTTGGTTTCACATATGATTGCAGAAGTCTTATCATCTTATCAAGTCCTTACAGAGATGGCAGTGTTGTTAATGTTAATGACATTAATGACATTACAGTACAGACATGCCTAACATACGTTTGAGATGATATAGAAACATTGTTTTTTGGGGTTTTTTTTGTGCAACATGTCCTTTATTTTGGTCACAGTTCTTCATAAAACAAATTTTAACGATCTTTATACTTCACTGTATGTGTAAAGGGGCAGTATTGACCGGTTAAACATCATCTGAATTTTTAAAATGCTAAATGTCTCTATTTTCCTCACAAATCCCGTATCATATGGACCATGATAACGATTTAATAGTGTTCATAGTGACACTTTAAAATGTATAATTTCTTTGCCCAACAGCCAAATCCTCATGGTATAAACTTGTGAACTAATAATGAAGTAATAAAAGGAAGGAGGATATATTTTAGCTCATAACAGCATAATACAATTACATTGTGTAAGATGTTAAAAAAATTGACATCTGTGTCTGTTACTTAACCAATCAATTCGTCCTAATCAATGTTGAGGAGCTTTTCTCTGTCACACTCTCAGAGTTACCCTTCTGCCTTTTACTTTAAATTTATCCCCTCATCTAATACTCTCTACGTTTGACCTCTCTGGCAGAATGGAGTCCAGCCCAGTAAACCAGCTCACAGCGCCCTCAGGCAGCGCAGTGACTTCACAGTCATGGCCAAGTGAGTTTCTCATTGTCTATTTTCTCATGTTTTTCAACAGCTCTTAAATATTTGCTAAAGGTAATTGTTCCTCTATTTATTTTAGGTGTTGTATTATATGTATTACACATTGTTAAGTTCCTTATTCTTACCTTTATTAAACTTGTATGATACACTGTAATTTGTTGTCTCACTGTAAGTTAAAGGGGATTTTTTAAAGAATTTTTAGAGGAGAGATTGGTGCTGAGCATAATTGTCATAGCACAGCACAAAGATTTCAAAGAGATAAAATTGATTTAATCCAACTCCAAAGAATGCAAACAAGCTTGTTGCCAAAATGTCTTGGTGCATCAATAAAGCTAAATTTTTTTGTGTGTGGTTTTTTTTTTTTTGTTGTTGTAGGAGAATTGGAAAAGACCTGAGCAATACATTTGCCAAATTGGAAAAGCTCACCATTTGTAAGTGTTCCTTCGATGTCATTTTAGAATAATTAATCTTGTTAAAATAATATTTCCTTTGTGTGTTAATATTCATAAGTGCTGATTCTACATGCTGTCATCTTGATGTTTTAGTGGCAAAAAGAAAATCCCTATTTGACGACAAGGCGGTGGAGATTGAAGAGCTAACGTACATCATTAAACAAGTGAGTCAAATTGTTTACATCCCATGAAATTCGGTTTCCCAAACATACTATTTGTTATGTAATCGGTAAAGCAGCTCTCTGTGTATTCCTCTAAAGGCCAGTTAAAATGTGTCTTGTTTTCTGCCTCTCTTGCGTTTATGTTTTTAGGACATCAACAGTCTAAACAAACAGATAGCACAGCTGCAGGACTTGGTGAAGTCCCGTGGAGCTCCAGGTGGCCGGCATATCCAAACTCATTCTAACACTATAGTGGTGTCATTACAGGTATTTTCAATGGGATCTAATTCTTCACAATAATATATATGTCAGTTAAAGTGCAAGGAAACATTCACATCATTGGAACTAAGCCTGTGTTTTGTTTTAAAACCAGTTAAGGCCTTTTTTCCAAATCTTTGTAGTTTTGTGTCTGATTTACAATTTTAGCAGGGAGTGATTTTCAGAATTCTTGTTTTCACATTGGTGTTTGTAACAAATGTAGACAGCTGAATAAGCTTCACTTTGTTTAACTTTGCTGTATCTTTTGTTGTTTGCAGTCCAAACTGGCTTCAATGTCCAATGACTTTAAATCGGTCCTAGAAGTCAGAACAGAGGTGAGAAATGTTTGGTACAGAAAATACAAAAATGTAATGTTGATTTCTTCTCAGTCATGTTGACTTCCTCTGTCATGTGTCACTTTTCCTGCAGAACCTGAAGCAGCAACGCAGCAGGAGGGAGCAGTTCTCCCAGCCTCCTGTCTCTTCTTCTCCTCTAATGGCCAACAACTTCAGTAAGTCTAAACACATCTTAGCTTCAGGCTTGGTTTTACATTTTTGTAAAATCTCAAATGTGCTCACTGTTGAAATCTTACAATTAAATGTAGGTAATAAATGGATACTCACATTAAATTGTGTGTCGCCTACTTTTTAATTGGCAATAATCTACATCTTATTGAAAGTTGCCTGAATAATTGTCACTGTAATTACGTCCCTGTAGCAGACAACATAAAGTATAACTGTCTTTTAATTTTACAATTCTGATCAAAATGTTGGCCAGAGATGGGTACTTTTTCCATCTTTGGAGTATTCATGGGGCCAATTGTCTGCTCATGACAGAGAAACAAGCTTATTATGTTTAATTGAAATCATAAAACAAAAAGTTCTTTAATTCGAAAATTTCCCATTTACGTATTAGTTTATATTTAATAATTTTGGATCACTTACATCAAGCAAATTGATTGAAATTTAGTCACAAATGCCAAAGATGTACAGAAACATTTGTACTGGCAGTGTATTTTTTCAAACAGCTTTTGTGATAGGGAACTGCTGGAAAGCCTTGTGAATGATTATTACTGTATTTGGTCACCTATAATGCAAAAATTAAAAAATATTTTAGGGAGCCGCAAAAAAGGGGCCCAGGAGCCGCATGCAGCTCGCGAGCCTCGCTATGACTACCAGGGCAATACAACCTCAAATTTAAAAGGTATTTCCCTGGAACGTTTGACTCTCCCAGCTGGTATAACTAGCTACTGTATGTGCCCGCTGTTCTTTCTGCTTTTCCCCGCTACCGATCTTGTTGAACATGCATGTGTGTGTTTTTGCTTGTTGTCTCCCTTTAGAGAGTTCGGTCCTGATGCAGGATGAGTCTAGGAGTCTGGGGGATGTAGCCATCGATATGGACTCTCAAACCAATCCCTTGCAGCTCCAGCTTATTGATGAGCAGGTAGACAGCTGGTGTATAATTGTCAAAGCCAGACAGGTGTAGAGGAACGCATGTTTAATTTGCTTGGACAAAACTTGAAAAAAACCAGTTATTATTTATTTTAGAGTGAGTTGATGTGAAGTGATGCTATATTTTTGTTATTATAAGCAAGAAATTAACCACTGCCATCACTGTAGACACAAAGTTGATGTGGTGATAAGCGGGTAAACTCTGCTTTTATGGCCTCTGTTATTGCCCCTTTTGAAATCTTGCTGGTTGTGTCATTACAGGACTCATACATCCAGAGCCGTGCAGACACCATGCAGAACATTGAGAGCACCATCGTGGAACTAGGATCTATATTCCAGCAGCTGGCACACATGGTCAAGGAGCAAGAGGAGACCATCCAGAGGTAAGAAGGAGCTGGAAATAAAGGAAGAGTCAAGGGAAGAGAGATCTCTTGGAAACAAAGGGAAGGCTGAACTATTTCTTAGATATAGTTTGACATTTTGGAAAATTTGCTAGTTTGCTTGTTTGCTGAGAGTTAGTAGTGAGGATTGATACACTGGAGTCAGGTTATCTTATCTAAGCACAAAGACAGGAAACAATACAGTTTGGCTCTAGTATGGTCTCTAAGAAAGCAAGAATTAGGAAACTGGTAATACAGAAACAAAATGTTGAGCAATAAGTGCTGCTGGCATTTGAGAGATGGATGTTTTAGTTCATATCAGTATTTTTACTCTATGTCCTAAAATATGGAAACATTAAATAACATGTTTTACAGTACTGATTTAAAAAAAAAAAAAAGATTATTGGTCACATATTTTTTTTTCTGTTTCACTGAATGGCCTGTCATTCTTTTCACAGGATTGACGCTAATGTTGAGGACACCCAGCTGAATGTGGAGGCTGCTCACACAGAGATCCTCAAATACTTCCAGTCAGTCTCCTCCAACCGCTGGCTGATGATCAAGATCTTTCTTGTCCTCATCATCTTCTTCATCATCTTTGTTGTCTTCTTCGCTTAAGAAAAGAGGAGCGGGGAGGGGAAAAGCATATTGATGGACTGAGACAATATGTCAAGACAACATGTTTGAAGGACAGACTTCTTCGTCAGAGGCGACACTTTGATGAAGGCTTGGGAGACGTTTCGCTTAACTTGGACTTTTTGGTGATACTCAAGCCACAGAGTCTTGGTCTTAATTCGACCGTTCAGTGAAGAATGATGTCGAACTCTGTTAAAATTAAAGAATAAATTATCTAAAATCCCCACTTTGTATAGAGAGAGCAAAATTTTGCTCTGTATAGTACTTGGACCCATTATTCGTAAACATTTAATCAAAATGGCTCTAATTTAATGGTTTGATTCTGCAAACTGTGTTTTTAATTTAGATTGTTTTTCTTGTTTACCCCCTTTACCACATTGTTATTATCAATACTATTGTTATTATTTCAAAGCCAAACACCAGGACTGGAATTTATCCTTGAATTTTTTTGCTTCTTAGTTACTTTTTATTGAACAGCATGACTGTGTCACTTGTTTATCACTAATTTTCATCTTCAGCACCATTCAACAATGATGTGAATTTTTTTTTATTCAATTATATTCAGTTTTGCTTTCAGAGATTTTTTGCCAAATGGGTACTCTTATAGAACTGTGACACAATCTGAAGACACTCGTCCTGAAGGCACAGGGGGTAGTTTCAGCCAGGTGAGGGTTATAGTTCAGGCACGAGCTGCACAAAATGTTGATGATAAGCTGAGTTACAACGCTGATTTTAGTGATACGGTTTGGTTGGCAGCCATTAGGCAGGTTGAATGGCTGAAAAAGTGTAAACCTTGCACAATAAGTGCTGCAGGGAGACTTCAGCATAGAAGTCAAGTAAATCTGAAGAGGATCCAGGTTTGACATCAGTGCTTATGAAGGGGTTAGGCTGGTTGTGAAGGCCCACTCATGAGGTGGTTCATCAGCTTGATTCCCTGAAGTGTCTGGTTGGATGTCACTGTTGTAGTTGCTTTCCCTCTTTATCTCTCTAATGTTCCAGATGTTATTTAAATGACCACAGCTTTTTAAGAAGAAAGAGAACATTCTTCCTATTTTTTTTCCTGTCTGTTTTTTAGCCAAATGCCTTGACTTCAATGTATAAAGTGCAAATAGTGACAATGACGTATTGATAAGAAAGTGCATATTAATAAAATAATAATGGGGTGCTGGCATTCATGACAGATTTTCTTGGGATAAGGGGATTAGTCTGGACTGACATAATTAGCACTGCTGGGCTGGGAAGCTAAGACGAGTCAACAGAGGAGTGCTGAGCAGGTACAATTTTGTGTAATGTAATAGGGTATTTATTTATGGTATAGGCCCAGACAGATTTACATAGAAATAATTTGCCATTTCAGCCACAAATGAAAAAAGGTCCATGGTATCTTACATTCCCTAGAGGGCAGACTTCAGGGCTTCTTAAAAAAACAAACACTTAACAGATACACATGGGCCAAAATCCACGAGTCACACTTGGCCTTAAATGTTGCAAAAATGTACCTACATTTAAACCAAAAAAAAAAAAAAACATTATTCACAATAGAAATTACAGATACAGATTATTCTAGTTACCAGCTTAAAAGATTTGCTTGATGGATGCACCATGAGAGCACCCGCTTAGTGAGCAGTGAGCTGTGACTGTCGAATATACAGACGAGTGGCCTGAGCTGAACTGCCTCCCCATCTACTTCAGGAGGCCGTCTGTCCGTTGCATAACATATCTAAAAGGGACAGTTTATGACATGTAAAATTCATCCAGAGCTATTCAGAGAGTCCTTGCACAATCTATTTGTTTATAAGGAATGCAAGAGATTTCAGTCAACAAAATTCCATGCAGCATGTTTTAGTTTTGAGTCACGTTAGCAATGTGTCTCTAATTTGGTTTGTGGTCCAGGGTGAAGTATCTGAGTGATTACTGGATGGATTACTGAAACTTTTTTTAAACATTCATGGTACCCAGATGATGTATCCAAAAAAATAAAACCTTTGGTGACTCTTTGACATTTCCTGTTGCACCACCAGCAGGTAACCATTATTATTGGTGCAACATTTTGATGTGAGCACTTAAAAACAAATTACATTCACACCAGCCATTGCTGAACTTTTTAGTTGAGTATTTAATTAAATAAAAAAATATAATCATGCTTACACAGTTAACTTTTATAGTAAACATGTAAACATCATGCCTGCTATACATCAGCATCTTAGCATTGTAACTGTGAATATGTTAGCATGCTGACGTTAGCTTGTAGCTCATAGCACCACAGAAGCACAGCTCACAGGGCCCTAGCATGGCTGTGGAGTTTAACCTTCTTTTAACTTCTGCTCAACAAAATGCTAACCACATCCTGTAGAACCTTTAAACCAAAGCAATAATGCATTGGAGATGGACTAAAGATTTTAAGCTCATTTGCAATTAGACGGTTTTCCTGAAAGTAAAGAAGTTTTTCTAAGTCCACCCCCTAAACTACTCTCTCCCCTTTTTTAAAGTCCATTCTGTGCATTTTTTCACTGAATGCTACCTTCCCACCTTCCCCTTCCTCAACATCAAGTTTTTTCTTCCTCCCTATATTTACAGTATGCTGACAAGTCTATAGTTTGTGATTACTCTTCCTCCTGATCTTCCTCCTCATTTTTACCCCCCCCCCACCAGAACTCCTTTACAGGTGCCTTTACTATCCCTCCCACCATCCTCTCTGCATTATCTCTCCCCTGACACTCTGCCTCCCTCCTCTCACCCCTGGGCACTCTGCTCCATCGGGCTGATCTCTGGCATGCTCCTGCTCCTTCCCTTTCTTGCTCTGGCCCTAATAGCCGCCTCCTCCTCTCCTTCTCCGTACTCCTCCTCATCAGACCAGTCCACCTCCTGCTGTAGATTACCCCTGGAGCCTCTGATGCCACTGCCTTTGAAGAACTGACTGGTTCGAAACTTGCTGCGGAAAGTATCAAAAGACAGGCTCTTGCTGCGCTGCTGCTTCTCATAGATGGTGTCCTGCACGACTTCGTTTCTGTTCATCTCGTCCACAAAGTCGTGTAGCACTGTGCGGAACAAACGAGGAACCTCTTGAACCTCAGGCTCCATCTGTGACACCAACTTCCTGAACCTGCAGTGATGGGAATAACAGTGATTTTCAGGGAATGCCTGATCTAAAATGACATGCATGTAAAGAATACTCAACTCTCAGGACAAAGAAAAACAAAAAGAGACAAAGTCAAGCAAGCTAAAAAGAAGACAGATGCAGACAAGATGTAGCCAAAAGGGCGGAGATGGTGCCACATCTTCCTGTCTTTCTTGCTGTATTTCTTCACCTGACAATCAAAGGGCCGCACTGTGCAGGAGGTATCTTGGCACAGAGATCCTGCAGTTCCAGCAGATCGTTTGGCGTCAGCTCGTAGGGCTGTGGGGTCGGGGTGTTGGCCAGCCAGCTGTAATCAGCCGTGGAGGATGAGCTACGACGGCGGCGCCGACCCTCTGTCGCCCGCTCCAGACGGATGCGTTCAGTACGCTTTACCATGGCCCCCAATTCCAGCATCAGTGTATTGGTAACCAGCTCCTCAGTGCTGCGTTGGCCGGGCACTTTGGGCTCAAGGGAGAAAACAGCGGACCAAGGAAACATCTGGGAAAGAAGGACAGAGTTGTTTTAGAGTTGTTTGAGAAAGAAAAGAAAAAAACAATATCCTTTTATTGGATATGCCTTTTACGGTAACTATCTTAGCATGTTCATAAATGGGGTTGTACTAGTTTAGAATTATATTAGAAAATGAAGACAAAGCAAAAGGTCATAGGGTTAAGGTTATGCATTTTGCAGAAGACGTTTGCCTTTATTAACGTAAATGATACAGATATGGGACTGAAATCATTGCTATTGTAAATGATAAGAGGATTCAAGCTTTCATGCTCAAGCAGAAACCCCTGAAATACTTACTAACCCTTGTGCCCAATAAATCTTCACAGAGTGAAATCTGTTCAAGTAAAACATGACTTGCAGTAAGTGCCCTAACCCTGTGCATGTGAATGGCAAACATCAGCTGACAAAAGCTGATCAACCCAAACCATATTTCTTGAGAGGACTGTTCTTACTTGTCATTATCTTGCTCTAAATGCTAGCACAGAAGCTAAATTACTGTCTTACCTTCATGAAACTGGATTTACGAAGCTGTAGTCTTTTATTTGTTTACAAAATCCACCTGCTGTCTGTTACAGCCCCTGTTAGCAACCAGATGAACAGAAGGCCTCCATGAACATTCAAAAAACATGAAACTCCTCTGAAATCCAGCTGGTGGCACACACCTTCCTGGCTGCCTTGCTACTTTGACGGTCCTTGGCAGAAAGTGTCTTTTCTTCTGGAAGGAGCCCGTGGAGTGCAGTGTGAGCTTGGGATTGAGAATAAATGTAATCCTGTATTAATAAAGAGCGAGCGACAAGATGAGCTTACCCCACATGGGTGTACACCTGGGTGAGGAGTGTGTTTGTGTGTGTGACTGAAAGATTTCAAGTTGGGTGTTACACAGCAGGGGAGTGTGAATGTAACTGTAACTACTTTTCCTTTGAATTTGTTTCACCATGTTTTTTCCTTTATGCTGCAGTTAAAACTGTGAAGAAGATTTCAGGTCATAAACACAAGTAGGACACCTTGCTCAAAGGTATTTTGAACCTTTTTCACTGTGAAAGAGATATTTCTGGGGAGACATGTAAGTTTAACCAGGCTTTTTTCTCAGTTTTCAACTGTTAGGCTACTGCCATGACGCCCTGCACAGCCCTTGAAAATAGCACAGTGTATGTCTGATAATTGTCTCCTACCTGACAGACAATAATTCTTCCTGTAATTACCATACAATTATGGACAAGCATTGCACTAAGATTACATGACTGCCCTCATAATCTCTCTTTTTCATACTTCTAAACTCTCAGTAGTCTGTCCCTCTGGCCAGTATTGTATGTAAGGTAACTCCAGGCTAGTTTCTGGGTTTCCGCACCACTCAGCACTGAGCCAACTAATCCCAGATTACAATCAAAATCCAGATCCTACCTGGAAGAATGACTGATTGTAATGATTATTATAATCTAATTATAGTTGCCCATAGGGAATGCTGTTACAGTTGTAACTTTACAGGAATGCTTATTTATTACTGTAAGTGATCAGCTGCTGTTGAAGAACTAATTTAATGTATTTGATGATATAAAATGCCTGAATTCTGCACATCAGGTAAAGGACAAAATAAAGCTTGAAACACATAAAACAAGTCAAACGCACATACAGGATAACACTCACACAGAGGGGATCTTATGATAAAGCAGTATACAATTTAGTGCACGACTTTATGTGAAATATCTGTTGTTCTCTTTAGCAGAGAGATATGGTTCCATAAATACACTGACACAGTTTTGTTGAAAAATGTTATGTTTGCAAATTTTTACTGTAGAAAGTTGACCTTCCTCTCAACATTAAACCTCCAAGAGTGGTCAATTCTCATTTTAAGTTTCAAAATATTGAAGTGAATTATAAAAATGACCTTGAACGTTTAGTTTCAGCAGGAATGTGTACAGCTGATCTTTATAAAAATGTGAATTTACTGACTAAAAAAGAAAGAAAGCTTTGGTTCTCATTCCAAGGTATTCATAGATATTGGTGCATAAGTAATTCTGTGGGTATGTTACCTTGTTTTTAATGGTATTACTCAGATGTTTGTACGAGTGTCCTTTTACAAACAGAGAGTAGAGCTTCCGTAATGTGTAGGCAAAGGATGAAATTAAACCAAATGCTTAAATTTTGAGGAGGGTTAACTTTTTGGGAAGTTAACTTTGCAGTTGGGCCCCTTTTAAGCCCCCTTTTCTTTCCACTCTTTGTAAAAGTGTGACCTGTATTCCTGTGCAGGAGTAATAAAATGCTTTTTACTTTTAGTTTACTGTTTGTTAATTGGGTTGGATGTAATGTAAGGAGAGATATGCAACACGCATACAAAGTATCTGCAAAAATAACCAAAGTCTTTAGAATAGCTACTCAATTAGGGAGACTTCTTAAAGCCCTCTTGTTCAAATACTACAGTAGACTTGTCTTTTCTAAGTGTCTTATTTCATATAAAGGTTGATCAATATTGCTTATTTTCAAATTGCCAAATAAAAGAAAATCATATTAACACAAAACATCTGGTACTGAGAGTTTTTTGTTGATCTTGGAAATAAAGGTTTAACAAAAATTCCAATTAAGATCCACTTAACAGGTTTTCTAGAAGCTGTTTTGACAATTAATCACCATTAAAATTTAACGAACACACAAACAATCAAATAACAAAACAAAAACCCAGAATGAGTAAGTGGAAAGTGGAGTGAACTTGTTTATTTTACAATCACCATAATCTAACTGTCACTCTGTGTCAAGAAGATTTTGAGGCAGTTGATTAATAAGCCAGGTTGGCAGCCTAATCCAGCTTTGGCTGTACAGGAATTCTTCCTGTAGCTTCACTGCACAAATTATGGCTTGGTCTCTTCTCTTTTAAAATATCAAATCTTCTCTTGTAAGCACTACTCTTAACTATGTCAAATAAAACGCGATACCCATTTTTTTAATCTACATGAAATAAGATACAAACTTTAAATTGAGACTGTGTAGTTATAGGTAAAATACAAAAAAGGCGTGTTTCGATGAAAAGTTGCAGAACTTCTTTTTTTGTTTTATTGACAATAATGCTCTTGTTGGATTTGTGAAGTATTGTCGCTAGAGGTCATCAGAGGTTCACGCAGCCACGAGGTCTTTTCCCTAAACATTCCCCCTGGATGCGTTCAGGGTGCAACGTCACTAACCCCCGCTCCGCCTCGTGCCACAACAACTGTTTTAGTTGGCTTGTCAGATGTACGAGATGCGCGGCAGATCGCCTCTATGAAAACTGTCAGTTAACGTTCGTTGTTAGCTTCGCTTCTGTGAAAAGCCGGGACTTTTTTTCGGTGTAAAGCGAAGAGCTGGAGACGGTTTTTACTTTTAAAAAGCGGCAAGAGAGCTCCGTCACTGCTCTGTGTGAGCCTCCCTGGCGGCTGGCGCTTTTTACCAACTCCCTAAAGTGAATGGTAAGTGCCTTTGGCGTGAAGTTAGCTTGTAGCATCATTGCTAGGTTAGTTGTCAATCACTGACCACTGATGAACCAAGCGCTAACGGGCGTTTAAAAGTCCGTTTTAACGGGTACGACACGGTCTTACTTAACTCTTTAAAGCCCCTCATGATGGACTGAAGAATTGAAATTCAACTTCTTTTTTGAAAGTTGTCAGTTGCCTCTTGTTGTGTTTGAACCTCGTGATCAGATGTTAGTCATAGCATAGGCCAGGGTCCAATTTATGGATCTCTGCCTCCTCTGTCCACAACATAAGCCTGCTCTAAGCTACCCCATGAGCAGTTTTTCTAGTGATAATAAAAGATGTGTATCTTTCTTTAATTAAGCTTAAATGTGAGAGATGTTATTGACAACAACATCTGAGTGGGGCAAACACAAATCAAGAGTGGAACAGACTGCATGGCAGATATTTTATATAATTCGGTGCCATATATCTTAAGATAAGGAGGGTGCCTCCTGTATTTATTGAGGGATCAAGCCGTCTTACCCTCTAGGCAGTATAGTCATGTTAATAGTACTGTAAAGGGAGAGGACATGTTTTATGTTTTACTCCATTTCAACACAATCGTAAACAATGCCATACAGCTGCTGTCTTATGTGACGTGATTAATTTTGGTATCAATAAGCCTTTCTACTCCATCTGGTTCGGGGGGGGGGGTGCGATTTAAATTATTAATTTTGCTAGTCTTTAGTGCCTAATTTCTAATGTCCATGATCATAGATTGAGTGGATGTGTCCATCTATAAAAATATCATGCATTTTTTCTTTTATTGAATAATTAGATTAAGAGCAAACATGTAAGAGAGCAGTGGGAATAGCATGTATTAGTGTATCCAGCAGGGACAGAAAGTTTTTTTGATAACTAGATTTCTCAGCAAGTGAATTTTCAAAAAACACAAATTTGAACAATAGAAATGAGCACCTGTGTCACGTTAGTTGTTTTTTAAAATCATTTTGTCAATTGGTTTTATCAGTATATTACAATTTTGACACTAGACCTAAACTATGACGTTTTTGTTAATTTTTTTCTTAAGTTTAATTGCTTGATTGCTTTGATTGATTAAATTGGCGAATGATGAGATTGATCAGCGTCTTTGTTGCAACTGTGTTTCTTGTGTGAAGTCTGTATTTCACAAATACACCTGTCAGTTTGGAATGTCAGTTCTGCCATTGTTGTTTTCATTTACACATAAACACAGTGACACAGTGACATAACCTGTAAGCAATAACAGAAACTATCTAGAGCTGTCTGTTAATAGCCTAGAGACTTGAGTGCATGTTAAGACTGAGTTGAAAATAAACCTCTACAGGTTTGGTCAGGCTATGTTCTTTAAATCAGGCTTTTCTACATTCCAGCTTTCTCACTTTTCACCCTGTGTATACATTTGTTGATATTAACCTGCTTAAAAGTGCAATGTTTGTAGATTTAACATCAAAATATTGGAGTATAGATGCAATGTAGTATAAACAAAAATATTTAGTTTTTATGCGACCATGTAACTGTTGTTGTAGAAAAAGACAGAGAGTGAGGATTTATTTTCAACTTGAAGTGCTCTTGGAACATTGAAGACAGTTTGTATTGGAAAACACAGCTGCCCAGCGGTGACAACCAGTGTCTCCCTGCGGGATCAAAGCCTTAGCAACATAACATATTCAAAACAGGACACAGTTAGAGGCACAGATGATTGAAACATGTTTAGATATATGTGGTATGGACTGGATCCTCTGTCACAAAACAAATCAGCATAAAACTACTTGCACCTTATCTAACAGGCCTGAACTTTCTCTTTATTTCAGAGTGTTTGCGTTGCCAATTTCTTCACTTAAACTACTGACTTCAATGACTCCAGGACCTATCTGATTCTGGACCTGTCAAGCTTGAATAGGACAGGTCAGCTGACACATTGTTTCATGGATGCCAAACACAATCAACTTCCTTTAGTTATACGAAACTCTCTTGAGAATAGAAAAGAAAGGTCCAGAATATCTCATAATACGGACAAACTAAAGATCCAAAAAAGCATGAGTTTTTGTGCTTTTTGACCCTTTAGGCCCAGACAGAGAGAGATGAGCTGGGCTGAGGAGGACTGGACAGTGGGGCTCTCTGGACGTGTCCTGCAAAAGGTGAAGGAGCTGCAGGTCCATCAAGAGCGACTGTCCAGAGAGAACAAGCAGAAACAGCTGCAGCTGGACAACATCCATACTAACTTTGAAAAACAGACTGTAAAGGTACAAATCGTTTGTTTTATTACAATTGTTACTGCTACCCAGAAAAACTTGGTTGTTGACATTCAGTATGTCATAGAATTTGGATAGGAATAAAGAAGTCAAGAAGTATGATGTGCCCTATTTCTATCATACATTTGCATTGTCTGACAGTACTTGTTAGCGTTGGTTTTTGTGTTCTTAGGATATTTAATGTTCTCATCTCTCTTTGTCTTCCTCATACTGCCAAGTATGAGCAGGTGCGTGGGGAACTTCAGTCTGTGCAGAGGGAGCTACAGAGGGTTCAAGATGAGGCCAAGGCAGTAATCACCAGCAGGGAACGTCTGACCCAGGAGCTTCAAACCAAGCAGGCCCAAGTTTGCTCTTTTGAGGGCCAGCTAGATGCAGCTCGCACACTCAACAACAAACTCACCCAGGAAGTCAAAAGGTTAACATCAGTGGATCATGTGTAAATCTTAGCTTCTCTGTCTGTTGTTCTGTATTTATTATCCTGTATTTGTTGTCTTTTTTGTGGGTTTTTGTATTCTCATTAAGGACAACAGAGGTTTGTGCCTTGAAAATGATCTAGCTGCCAATGAAATTTAAGTTAGTAGTTAAATCCAATGCATTTATCACATATGAATATTTAATGTTGCATATTTTTTGCCGACACTAATGAAAAACATTTTTTAAACTATATGCGACCTCAGAACCAGTCTATTAGTTAGTTGCTGATTGGTGTCAGTTGAATCTAAACAAAACTATTATAGCAGGTAAGTTAAAGGATCAGATCTGCACTCTGAATGGCGTCAACTGTGTGAATACTGAAATTAGTCCATCTCTAGTGTACAGAATTAGTTTGGCATCTGTCAAACTGAAGCTACTTTGGCCAGAATGACTTAAGTGAAGACTTAAAATGGTCTTTTGTGTTTTTTAAATGTTTTCTTGGTACTTTTCCTATATGTAGGATTTGTTTGATATTTAGTTTGCATGAAACTGGAATTAGTCTCATGGGGATTATTTAGGTCAATGGTACCATACTCAAATGATAAAAGAAAAATCCTTTATTTGCACCATTAAATCAAACTTGCTTCTTCCTGAGCTCTCAGTGATGGCTTGCCTTCACTGAACCCTTTAACTCTTTTCCTCTGTTTCTCCTTCATCATCCTCACTCGTGCAGGCTGGAGGCAGAGCTTGAGAAGCTGCAAAACAGCAGCAGGTCAGCAGATACCACTCTGTTTTCTACACCCTGCTGGAATACGGCCTCACCTTGGGAACACGGTGGTATGGTCCTGCAACTTTATGACTCCTGTCTTTATTCTCTGTGGCTTCTTTCCCATCTTTTCTTTAATACACTGCAGGGCTAAACAATTGATCGAAATTTACCGAAATTGCAACATGGACCAGTGAAATATCCAAATTGCTGGAGGCACAATATTTGCTTAACGCAAAATATATATTAATATACCATTATGAATTAATCACTATGATGCTACATAGATGTCCTGACTCACAAATTGAATCATAGATGTAAGAAAACAGCTTTAGTTGCTACAAATCTCCACAAAAATCACACTATAATCATTTTGATGTTTTTTTCTAAGAGAACTATGAAACAAAATAATCATTCCCTCCAATATCACAAAATCATATTGCAGTTTCAGTCAAAATAGTCACATCATTGGATACTTTTTTATCCAGATTGCTTAGCCCTACTGTATAGCCACTGTGTAGTTTGGAAAATCAAATGGAAATCCACATGGCTTCCAAATAAGCAGAAAAGTTATAAATAAACTCTCAGCTCTTGTCCTCTCCAAACCCTTCACTCTCTAGGGACTGTTGTGTTGTCTTTCCTCCCTTGCCAGTAAACCATTTGGGTTCTTCACTGCTGTTGTGTCTGTAAAGCTTTGGTGACTGGTTTAAGGTGCTAAGTATAGTCAGTCCATATGCTTTGTTTTTGCCCGGTAGGGAACAAAAAGGAGGAGAGGCCAGGGCATAAAGATGAAGGGCAGAGCCGGACACCTAACATCCGAGTAAGTACTAGTATGTTTTTATACTGAGCTATGCAAAGACAAGTTTAAGACCAGTGAAGCTAAATAAAAGCAAAGCAGAAGAAAAGAAGTTAAGTGCTTTAACCGCTTACATGCACTTACATAAAAAGATAAGTATTGGTTTTGATATACTAAGCTTTAAAACTACATGTCAACTTTGTGATTAATGCAAATTTGGGGTATACACCCCAGTCTGTTAGTTACCACATCAATCATCTGTGTGTTTGGGGACACATTTATTGCATAATTAATGTATGCCCACATCAGTGATCTTTCTTTGAAATGTAACTGGGCAGACATTTATTACATAATTTATGTCAACGCTTTTCCACACCAAATTGCAACCTGATAATAAAAAGGCTTATTTTTAATAGTTTTGGTAAATGTAAATTACCCAGCAGGTCATTATTTTCGTGTTGTAGTAGATGTGCTCCCTGGTCTGTGAAGCCAGTCAGGACATTTTCTCTGAAATGAGATGTTTTGGTTTTTTTTTTACAATGACTCTGACAGATGATTGAAGTTTACTCCTCCAGATTTAAAAAGTCACCATCTGTATCAGCCCTAAATCTTTTCAGACACAAATTTTAGCAGACTGTATAGCTGTAAGTTGAAAATGTTTGTGACAAGGCTCTGTATACTCAGTGGGGAAATAGGGAGTACATTTTTACTCAGGAATTTCTAACCAATTTAACAGCAGGGAATCATTCTTACCTAAAATGCATTTAAAGTGAAAGAGCTTGAGCCCTAATGCACTGTTGTTGGTAAATTCTGTTTAAAAAATACTTTGATATCCTTACACCTTTCTCTGTCTCTTAATCTAATCCTTCTCTCCTCCCTTTAGCAGCGGCTCCAGTTCTCTGAAGTGGCCACAGCCTCATTACCACGACAACAACACAAAAACACGCCCCACCGCCATCCATCCGACCAATCTGACTGTTTCTCTACTCCCTTGGCTGCGTTTCCGTGGGAACGGGATGACTTGAGGCCAGCGGCCAGGAGACGATCCCCTCCCTCTCCCCAGACACCCTGCTTTGATGTCGTTAGTCAAGTCCAGTTGGAGCAAGGGGGTTGTGGGAAGGAGGACTATAGGACAGAGACAGACAGTGAGTGGTTACCTTGGTGATATAGCATGACAAAGTCTTGTCCATTTTGAAAATATACTCACTCTTTGGAAATGTAAATCACAAGTTTCATTACTACATGATATTTATCAGTTCTTGTCTGGTCTGACACAGTCAGCCACAGAAGAAGCTTACACCTCCTTATAAAACATACTTTGCATCAACTTTACAGTAACTTTCATCTGAAATTTGTCTGATTGTGAAGTTTTATAGACAAACTGATGTTAGAATAAACTTATGGCATTTAACACTATTATAACTATTCTATTATTATGCATAGTAGTGGTAGTACTATATATTATTTTAAATATTTGACATTATTATTATTGTTACTATTGTAATATATATTACTGTATTTAATTGGTCTTAATTTGCAGCCAGTGGACTTCCTAACTCAAAGCCTGACAACTTACATGTATTTTTCAAAATTTGTGAAGCCCTCCATTGGTCAAAGTCAGAGCATTTAAACACACAACACTGAATTTCAGCCTGGATGCAGCTCAGTATTGTTAGAGCAGAACAGATGATATTCCCATAGCGAGAACAACAAGTAAACTTGGTTGACTGAAGTGTAGGTTAGCGTCTAAAGGATTTGTGTGTTGTGGCTATGTTTACAAATCTTGAGAAGTCTGCATGAACACACGGAAGTGAGGGTTCACAGATATCCACACAGATCCTTTGCATATACTCTGATGATGAACTTTATGTCATGCAGAGTCTTGGGTAGGCAGGAAGTATAACTTTATCTTAAATGTACAATGTAAGAACAGGATTGAGCATGGATTGAAATCAACAGCTGAGTTTTGGATCTTATTCAGTATCGTGTCGAAGCACGTAGTACGTCCTTTTTAAAAAATACTCTAATTTTAATTTTTACATGAGGATTGACACACAAATAGTTCTTCAGCAATTTTAGTTTTGCCTAAGTAATGTTGTCCTTTTTGGTTTGGTTTTTAAGATCTGATAAGACTACCTCAGCCAAAGTGAAGTGATGTTATCATTTTCAGTCTCGTACTCTGTATGACCTCAACAACACCTGTTATGTAAGAGGTTGTGGAGGCTGTGTAGGAATCACTGGCTTGTTTAAGGACACTGCTGTTTGCTCCCAGGCCATCTATATAATATAAGTAGAGGGGCTTTTAGTAGACTTATTAAATGTGACATAACACTCCTCTTTCTTTCTGCTCCTCTGTTGGAGTGTTAGTTTGTGTAGAGAAGGGAGTGGACAGTTCAATGTGAAACAATAAATGCTTCTAGCTGCTGGGACACGGGGGGAAGGGTAATGCAGTGTTTACATTAGATGTCTTTTTTTGTGGGTGTGGTTTTTTTTTTTTATATGTTCCTCTCCACTATAAACATTCAAGTCATACTAGGACTTTAATTCAGATGTGCTCAGAACTGGAGATAAATATGATAAACATAAAGTAGTCAAATCATAGATAGCAGTGGCAGGTTCTCTTTAGATTAGTAGGTTAGTCTTTGTTTAGTCAAGCAATATAATAATAAGTATAAAAACTTCATTCTGTAGCAGCTTTTTACTTAAGCTGGCTTCAGAATAAATAATTATCAAGCAAATTTGCTTTTTCCAACATCACAGAGGCATTCCCAGTTTGGTCTAAACAAATCCTGCCTAAATGATCCTGTAGTAGAAGTGGGTTTACAGACATAATCTCAATGTTATCAAATAGATTTGTTGTCTACCAAACTTAGAACCTGCAGTGTGAAAGGGACAGCAGAAATTACTAATACAGTATTTAAAATCAGTTAAATGTGTCATTATGTCTGTTGTATCTCCTAATTTTAAAATAAGATTTGTTAAATCCTCAAGTAGTGTGCATCAGGCTGCAGTAAACTGAACACTGCTATAATTAAGAGAAACAGTGAAAAGATACTGAACAACATATTAGACAGACAGTAAACTGATATAATCCTTAGCTTTGGTAATCAGCAGCCTGACATCCACTGGCAGCAGATGTGGTTGTCAATAAACCAGTCGATACAACTGGCCCCATTTGGGAGGATCCTGTCTGTGTATTGCTGCTGTGTCCTTGACTGTTAATAGTTGGTTGCAGGAAGTCAGGGGGTGTTCTTGCAGATAATGTAGCCATTTATTTTGGTTAAAAAAATCTGTTTTTCGGGTATTTTTTCTTCCCTCTTCCCTTCTCTCTTTTTTTTTGGTGGTCATCCAGTTTTGAGTGTAATTTGATCTAGAAAAAGATTAAATATTTACAAACACTTTAATGATCCTTTAAGGCCTTGTACAGATGAGATTTTTATAAGAATATGATTTTTCTGAAAAATAATTTCATTATATACTCTGTATGTCTGTCTGGTCCATCCACTAGTATCTCTATCAGCATTGCGGAGTCAGGTGTCTTCTCTGGAAGAGGAGCTGTGTGCGAAGGCTGGGACATTGAAGTCAATACAGAATGAAATGGTGCAAAGAAAGAAGGAGCTTGCTGCCAAGGAGCTTAGCATTCAAAGAGCCCGTGACGAGCTCAGCCTGGCACACACACGCATGGCCCAGGAGAGTGAGCGGGTAAAAAATACACTCCACTACTACTGGCACAACTGGTGGAATTACTACTAATACTTTTATCACTAAACACAAATGTGTTCCATGCTACTGCTAATGTTTAGTTTTTACCATAAGACGCGTTAATTTTCACAAAATGGGATATTGGCCACATTTGTTAAAACATCCCTCTTACTTACCTCAAAATAACATACATGTTGGATATATTCATGTAATTGCAATCAGTTGTTATCATGAACTTTGAAAAGGTTAGATCAGAAAAAAAGCAGCGATGTTCTGTTCTGTGTTGGTTAACAATCCTGCTGATATTTTGTGAAATCTAACTCCTTACCATCATTGACTGCAAAGGATTTTCCTCCAAGTATTAAATCAAGCTACATATTTGCACTGTTGTAAGTTTGCCCAGCTCCTTTGAGATTCTGACGGAGGAGGGACTATGTGTAAAAAACACTGTAATTTCTAAATTCTAAATTCTTTCATGCCATATTCTAATGAAACCCCTTGAATTAAAACTGAAAGTCCAGACTTCGGGCACATCGTGGATTGATTTCAAATCCATCAGGGTGGTGTAAAACTTAAAACCAGAAAAATTGTGACACTGTGCAAATAGTTATAGATTTAACTGTGTGTGACGATTCTTTGTGCTGTGATTGCAATATTTTTAGCAGGATACACACTCTATGATAGCAAAAAAGGTAACACCCCCCAAAACTGTATTATTGTCCATATAAAAGAGAATATACTGTGTTTGTATGTGTGTGTGTGTGTGTGACAGGCATCAGGAGCTGAGCAAAGGCTAAAACAGCTGCAGGAAGAGCTAAAGTGTCAAAGGCAAAATGCGGAGAGCAGCCGATTGCAACACCAACAACGTTCTAAAGAGCTGGAAAAACAGCATCAGAGGGTAAGACAGGATGGAATTAAAGATTTAAAGAAACAACAGATGATTTGAGAAACAAGAAAATGAAGTAGGAAAAAATTCAATTTTTGTTTTAACTTTGTGTTCAGTTTAGCAAAGTAAAGCTAAAGAGAGATGCTTAGATTTTTGCTGTGCGTTCCCAGGATTTGATGGAACTTCAAAAGGAGAGACAGTGTCTTGAGAAGCAGCATCAGCAGGAGGCAAATAAGCTTAACCAGGAGCTCCAGCAGGCCAGGACTCTTCACAATGCACTGCAGGCCCAGACTGACAAGGTAAATACACATGCAAGGTCACAAAATCATACACATGAACAAGGCAAACAAGATTTATAATATGCATGTTCATGCAAGAACATTTGCGAAGATAAAAGCCTTTAAATCAGATCTGCACCAACACCAGAAATGAGAGCCAAAATAACACTCTGTACATTTTGTTTTTATTTTGGTTCCTACATCTCCTCTGTTGGTTCAGATATTTCCTGTTTCTCTTTCCTGCTTTCCCTGTCTCTGTCTCTCTCTGTCTCTTTTTTCCTGCCTCTCTTGCTTTCTCCTGGGACTTATATTATTTGAACTTTAGGTCAATAAACTTATCCCATTTCTTCTCCCACGCTTGCTTCTTGCCCTTGTTTTCTCTCAGTCTCTGTCTCACTGTCTTGCTCTCTGTTTCTGTCCCGCCCCCCCAACCCTCTCTCCTCGTGCTTGTCCTTCTCTCGGTTTCTCTCCAATGGAAAGATTGAGCAGCGAAGGTAATAACTGTGTGATTACATTTGACAGTGCAGTATGCTTTGTTATGGAAGAATGAAACAACTAATAACTTGTGTGTGAGAAATGCTCAGTTTTGCATAAGAGAGGCATGCAGGCATGACTGCGGGATGAGGGTGAAAATAGATGGAAGATATCTATAAAGGTGTGTTGGGAAGTTGCATGAAAAATAGGGCTGTGGTGGTGTTGTTGTTATCATTTTTTTCTTTTTATTTGAATTTTTATTTTATTTTTAGTCAGCAGCAGCATTAAAAAAAATAATTTCAGCAGTGTTGAACCTGGTGAAAACAAAATCTTTGATCTTAATTCCTATACTTTTGGACATAGTGAAAAAAGTTTTAACAGTGAGCATTTAGTCTACCCAGTGTTCTTTAAGACTTTATTATGAGCCCTTTGTAAACTACATAGATATTATCTTTTTTTATCTGATAAGGCTACAGAGAGTAAACACAATATAGGCACAGTTGCATTTAATCAAATTACATGCAAAAACAAATAAGAGATATTCAACTGTTGATATAAAATGAGAACATTTTGTGCAGAAAGAACATTGGTGTAAATTTTCCCAAGAAAGTGGAAAATTGATCTTCAAGAAGTTTGCTGTCACAGAAAACTTGAAATAATCTGCTGATTTAATTTGCAGGGAGACATAATTTGTGAGCCATGGCAAGTTGTTGCAGGAACTAGTTAAAAAATTAAATTGTCTCAACTGCTTCCCCATTATAGAAATAAACTATGCTGAGAACACCACAGGGTTAGGCTTGAAAATACCTGCTCTGGCCTCACCCCACAATTATTAGATCAAAAAACATTGTAGAACAAAGCCTGTATTACTGGCAGAAGTTGTCTAATCAAAGACAACTGAAAGAGCCTTGTCTAAAGTTTATGTTTAAAAGGCAGAGTCTAAAGCTGTGAATTGCCACTGTGAGCTGTACTTGCTGCCTGCTACACAGTCTCATGTGATGTTCGTTGGATTAGCAAATGTCGTGTGATTACTACAATTTGGTTGGTAATGTTTCACTATACTGCAATGATGCTATATTTAATCATTTCCATGTGTATCATGATGTAAGATATTATGCAGAATTGATGAAGAGCATGAAAAATGAGGGCTGGTAGGAAGCCTATCAGCTTGTAAAGTTTTCATTTGCTTTCCCCATAGGGATGGATAATACTTTAGACACAGCTTACTCTTGATCACTAATTGCTCTCCTGTGTTCTGTTTTCCTCACTGGTCCTGAATCCACATCAACAACTGTTTCATTCTTTTTTTTGTTTGTTTTTACCTCTTATCTCGACATTTTTCTTGCTGTATTGAATTTTAATCTGTTTTTTCTTTCTTTTCCCTTCAGTTTTTTTTATTTTTATTTTTTCTGGTTTTTAGCAGCTACTAAGTCTACTTATTTTCTTATTAGTTGTCTCTACAGAAGCAGGTGTTGGACAAAGAATTAGATACTGTGAAAGAGAAACTGAAGTGGACTGAGGGACAGCTGCAGGAGAGCCAGAAGAAAGAGGCACAGTCACAAGCCAAACTGACGGTAGCACACACACACACACACACACACACACAAACACACACACACACACACAAACACACACAGGCTAGTGAGTCACAGTGCGCCTGTATCAATTATTCATTAGCTGAAGAGTTGGTATATAATGACCTTCTTTAAATTATTAATCACTTAAATGTGCCATATGTTAGTCTAAAATTATGTATTAATATAAAGTAAATATTTTACTTATTTAATTAACAGCTAAATAATTTGATTGCTTGCTTAAATTAATTTAATTGATTTATTTACCCTGGATCATTAGTATGTGTTAATAAATGTGCAGCATTTCAAAGTTAAATGACAAGTTATCTGATATTAATGTCTCAAACTGCCTCCCCTGCCACCCACTTTGGCAAGAAAAACCTTCATATTGAACTGTTCTTGAGAAATACCTGTAAATCCTGAGTATGGACGCTATGCTTGCACCCAAAAATGCTAGTGTCCTTATCCATTCAGACACTCACACACACACAAAAAAACCAGATTAAAATTCAATACAGCCATCCTGTAGAGGATGTTTAACGTTCTAGCTTTTGTTTTGTGTCAGTTTTTACTTGCTTGAAATTGAAGTCAACTTACAATATCAACACTCTTTCCACTTTTACCTGTGGCTTGTTTGCCACTGTTTTGTTGTTTCTGTGACTTTATTTCAAACTGATCTAGAGAAATTAAAGATATCTTTACATGGATGTTCAACTAAAAGACATTTTAGTGAGGCTAATGCAGAGGTTTAATGTCAGCAGACAAAGAAATCAAATTTCCATCATAAATAAGAATATTGTTTTGGACAATAAATGTTCATCTAAGAACTGATTATTTCAACCAATCAGAGCACTTCTTTAAAATATCCAAATAACTTCAGTCCTCCTGGTGGATTAGTCTGATTTGATTTAATTAAATCTCCCTCATTTGTATTTTTTAACCTTGCATTAGGAAGCGATGCGTGAGGCAGAGGGTATGGCTGTGTCTCTGGAGCAGAGCAGGAAGAAAGAGCGAGCTCTGGAGGAGGAGGGGAGGAGACTGGCAGAGGAGCGAGCTGATGCCCTTTGTCTCCTTAAAGAACTGCAGGGTAAGGAGTGAGTTTTGGGTTGGATAGAGGACAAATCTATGAGATTTATCACCCATGGAAACATTGTGCTAATGTAATGTGTTTTTGAACTAGTATGTTTGTAGAGAAACTTTCTTTTCTCTTTCTTCCGTCACAGGAAGGTCATAGGTCAAAAGTTGGTTTAGATTTAGTAACTTGCTTAAAGCAGCAAGACAATACTTACTGACACAGGGTCTCAAAGCAGTATACTAAATTGAACTCCATATAATTACACTGTCCTGTTGAATAATTTAGAACTTGGAAAGCAAAAATTATGGACCATACTTCACAGTATGTACCATATTAATTTCCTCTCATCCCTTTGCTGCCCTCTGCTGCTCAGTGATATACCATCCATTTCTTTTTTAAACCATAATACAGTACATCCAATTCCTAGAGTAATGCTCATGTTCATTGAAAAAGAGACGCCGACTATTTCTTTATGCTGGTGTGGCCTTAAATAACATTATATTTTCTTCCACTGTTTGTGTCTCTTTACTTTTAACTTCTAGAGCAAAAAGCTGCTCCAGCATCCCTGGCACAACCTGTCCAGTTTCCTGTTGGACAGGGTTTCTCTGCTCAACCTTTTCAGTCTCTTCATTCTCGACCATCAGCTCACATTAAGAGGGCAAGTGCTGACATCCTGGCCGAGCAGAAGAGAGAGGAGGAAATGAATAAGAAAAGGGCAGAGACTACCACATCTTACCCCTCTGACAGAGAGCCTGGAGAAGGCATCGACTCTGAACACATCACTGTCTCCCCAGACTCTGAGAGTATATCAAGAGAAGGACACAGAGGAAAAAGAAATAAAGAGATAGGAAGTGACAGCTCTGGGACAAACAAACACTCCACATTGGATCATGTACTCTCTAGTTCTCACTCTGCTGTTGATACGCCAACAACCAACAACTCCTCTATTGATGATGATCATTGCGATTTGATGCTCTCTGCTGAAAAAATATCTTCTCCTAAGTGGGAACAGTCCAAGGCTTCTGAAGACCTTGTGAAGGAAAATGCCACCCTGCGTTCAGAGTTACATGATGTGCGTGAGGAACTGCAGAAACGACTTGAGGATCTGGAGGCCCAAAGACGGGCAGAGGCAGAAGCAAGGACCCGCCTCAAACAGCTCAGCCGCAAACATGCCAGCCAGTCTGTGGAGAAAGAAGAACAGGACAAGGAATGGAGGGCACAGCTGGACAGTGAGAGGGCAGAGACAGAGAGGCTGAGGAAGGCCATGACAGTTTTGGAGACAGAGGTGAATAGAAGAAGGGAAGAAAGAGAAATTAATGAGAGGGAGGAGCAGGAGCAGGAGAAAAACAAGGCATTTGAAAATCGGGAGAGTGAAATGATAGAGCTTAATATCCAGCTAAAGAAACAACTTGTTGAGACAAAGGCCCAGCTTGCTTTAGAACGAGAAGAGAGACAGAGAGAGGAAGAGGAGAGGAACAAAATAACCAATTCAGACATAGATTTAAAGAAGGAGCTGAGCATGAAACTGGAAAAACTCACAGCTGAATTGGAAGGACTAAAGCGCAGCAGAAAAGACCCAGAGGAGGAGAACATCTCAGTTGCCAACAGCCCGCTGACATACCTGACACTCCGTGAAGATGAGCTCAACTCCAACAAGCTCCTCCCTTCTCCAGAGGAGCACCTCCTCTTCTGCCAGTCCACCAACCAGCAAAACATAATCGTTTCTCAGGCAACATTGGATCTCATTGAAGAAGTGCAAACAGTGGCAGATTCTGAACAATCATCTCAAGAGGTCTCTGACAAGGAAGACATCAGGCAAAACTATCTAGTGGGGTCTTCCCTGTCAGACCACAGAGAGAAGGATGAGCCTGCCTCCTCAGATTATGCAAAAGAGGTTTTGCACCTGAAGAAGTTGAATGCAAAAGAAACAGAACGTGCTAAGCAATACCAGGTTAAGCTGGAGGCCCTTCAGAGCCAGGTAAAATCTGGTGGTCATATACAGAAAAATACATTATTGTACAGCTTCTGTAAATCAATTTAGTATTTAAAATGTATTAACAATATTATTTTATATAATAAATAATAACATGGATTTTAAGTGGCCAACTCACAAAAAGGTTATTAAATAAATAATTCGGGTGACTGGCCAAATATAAAATCACATTGTTAATTATCTGAGAAAGCTTTATAAAAGTCAGAAACTAGAGAACCAGGCCAAATTACATATTGCTTACAAAGCTAACAGCTGGTGGAATAACAGACCTCATATCTGTTATTGCCATCTCTAAGTAAACAAACAAAAGCCTGATGGAAGCAATTTGACCTACTGGGAGTCTAGATGACATGAGCTTTCTGCATGTCCTTGACTATTAAGTTTTAAAGTTCATTTAAATATACAGCATGACTTCACAATTTTTCTTAGTTGGCTTTTGTTTGTTTCATTGTTTTTTTTTTTAGATTAAGATCACCAAATTAAAAGTTAAAAGAAAGTTAAAAACAAAAGGTTTAAGTGTCAGAACTGTCTCTGTGAAGGAATCCTACTTATATTCAATAGAGTCTCTCCAACACAAATTTAAGCTTTTCTTTTAAATTCTTTATAATGTGCTTTGTGCTGTGTAGCTGATCGTACAACACAGTAAAGCTTCCTCTGTCTTCGTTTATTTTCTTCTTAGGTGACACGTCAGACCCAACAGCTAACCATGGCCTTTGAGAAGCAGAGTCAGCACATTTCTGGCCTTCTAGCTGAGCTGCAAGAGAAGGAGAGTGTCCTCCTCAGCCAAGAAGAGGAACTGCAACGGCACAAGCAAGAGCTAGATGCACTCAAGGCCAAAAAAGAAGGAGAGGAGATGAAAGTTGAAGAGGTAGAGGATGGAGAAGAAAAAGAAGAGGCACAAGATGAGAAGTCAGTGAAGATCTCAGGCCTTAAGCCAAACCAGGAAAATGAGAGTGCTGCCACCTTCCTCCCTACAAACTCACCAACAGACAGTGACCCTAAGTTTGAGAAAGATCAACCAGAGAAAGTGACATTTGAATTAGAAAGGCCAAAACCTATTAGCAATAATGAAGCACTTTGTTTAGGAGAACAGCATTCAGTCTCTATAGACTCAGACAAGATTCACAGTAACCCTGACTCTGTGATAGGAGAAACTGAGTGCAGTCAAGATGGACAAACAGCAGACCTGGTTGCAGAACTGCTCTCTCTTCAACACACTGATGGTGAAAACCAAGAATACCTAGCAAAGCAAAGCCAAAACACAGAGAATGCTTTTCTTCCCTGCTTGTCGGAGGAGAGGTCTCCTAGTGCAATGAATGACATCACCACTATGGCACAACAGTCACTACTGCAGACTTCAAATAGCAGTCAAGATGAAGAGGGAGATTCAAAAAAGAAGAGTATGAAGACTGTGAGGACTGAAGAGGAACTGGAGGCAGTGTGTCAACTTCAGGTCAAGCACTTGCAGCAGAAGGTAGTGATTGTACACTACATTTTCTTATTGCAAAAAATGTGACAAGACCCACTGAAAAAAGAGTAACAAGAACAGGTTTAGTTAGTTCATTTAGTCATGAAAATTAAATATATTATCTTACTTGGAAAACTGAATTTACATTCTTTTTCTATTTAATAAATGGACAGCTTTACATCAGTGATAGTTATCCAACTTAATGTGTAAGGATTGACCGACTTATAGAGATAATGTTGTTGGATTTTTCATTATAGTTTTTATTTTTGGGATCAGAATTATAAATACTTCATATATCCCCAGGGGACAGTTATTCTTATTCTAGAATAGAATTGGAAGCATTAGGGGTTTTATAGGGAAATAAAGGAAATTTGTTGACATAATATAAGTGATATATATAATATACAATAAAATACAAATACACACACAAAGGTAATACTATCAAGAACATGTTTTAGTGATGATGATGAAATGCTTACCAAATAAAAATTAAAAACTAAGTTGACAAAACTATGACCAAATTTATTTACCATTTGGTCAACATTAAAGCAAGAAAAACTGTCAGAGAGACGGATTGTATTTTTTTATGAATGATTTTTATGTATGATATTTGTTTGATTCAGTCTGCCCTGTTCTTCTCTTTTTGTCCAGGTGGTGGAGCTGCACATGAGGGTAAAGGCTCTCTCTGAGGAGATGCAGCTGCAGGCTGAGGAGCTTGCTATTTGGAGACTGGCCTCCAAACCAGCCCCAACATTTGACCATTTACCTCCTAATGCTGACAACCAGTCTGAGACCCAGGATCCATGCCAGGCTCTGACAACTATGGCCCAGGTTCAGGCACCTTATCTGGGAGTTGAGAGGAGCCCTGGTAATGTGACAATCGTGCGAGAAGATGAGTTAATCCTCTCCTGCTCCTCCAGCAAACTGCAGGGCACCATGTTGTTCTCTCGGTAACACACTCTTACTTTGGAATCAATGATAAATATGGTTGTTTTGTTATTGTGTTATTTCCTTTTTGTTTGCTTTGGACTAACTTTTTTTAATCTGTTTCTACCACAAGACTCCAAAATCAAAACAGCCAAGAACTAAATCATCTCCACCTACTTGAAAAGACTGCAGCACTAAAGAGAAACAATCAGGACACTGCCGAGATTGACAAGGTAATTGTTATATATTTATTTATGTGACCAGTCAGCAGTCAGTCAGTGTATATAGTCATTTCTCTCCTACTTACCAGACCACAATATGGTTTTAGGCTGTTGCTTTGAGTTTTTTTTTTGTTTTTTTTTTAATATTTGGGTCAAAATAAATTGGGGATCCTGACAGCTTTCTCCAGTAACAATGCTAGTTCTTCCTGTTGAATATTTCATGGGCACAAGCAAAAACTTGGGCGCACCCCTTAAATCAACATGCAGTGAAAGTCTTTTATATATTTTTTTTACCTTAACTGTGAGTACTTATTTAATAATGTTAAATTACCAGAGGGAGACAGAGACAGAGAGAGAGAGAGCTGAGAGACAGTGCATGAAAAGAAATGCAGATACTAAAAAAAAAATCTGTTTTATCTCTGTCTTTATCTAAAATTCTCTCCTTTATTGGTTAATTGAATGAGTCAGACTGCAGACTGGATTCTCTCCTAGCAGAATGGCTGGGAGCTGACTCATATAAATGGGTACAGTTAATGCAACCGTCCTTGTCTGCGTTCAGGTGCTGTCTCATTCTCCCTCCCTCTACTTGTGGTGGTTTTGGTCTCGCAGTACATGCGTTGTGCAAATGTATACAACTGCATATAGATTTAGGAAGTGGATCAGATAATTTTTCACTGAATTGTTTTTGAATTGCTGTGGTGGCTGGCATAGTAACTGTTACTAAAGAAAAAACTGATCCCAATGTGTCACAAGATGTATAATGACAGATAAAAAACAGGGGACATATTTGCAAGCCGCATTGGTGCTCGTCATAAAATTACAGCACACTGTCTCCTGAAATTGTCACAGTCCAAAAATGGTCCTTGTAAATGCACTCATTTAGAAGCAATAAAGACCAAATTTCTTTTTTCAAGGACTGTTTTTTACAAGTCTATAATATCTCAATGACTCAATTTTGTGGTTGTTTACACAAAGCTGTTTTTCCCAGGAAGTTGTTATTTTCCCTTTGATAAGTACAACATATCTTCTAAATAATGTTTTGGGAAATCATTCGAAATTTTCAGAACTGTGACACTGCTTTTACTTTTATATTGACACTGAAAACACCTGACTATCCCCATTACTTTTCTTAACTAGGAAATATAGGAAAAAAATTCTTTTACTCATATTTTTGACTTAAAGTTACTGAGGACACATCTTCATTCATGTGTAAGTCAAGGCTTTTAATTTTGTTTTTCTTTTGACTCAGGACCCTGATAAAGAAAACCAGGAGATAAACCTCTTACATTTGTCAAGTAGCTCTCAAACACAACAAAAAGAGAAGAGTGACTCTGAAGTTGGCCAGTTGTCATCTGAGAAAATAGGTTTACAACATGTCACCAAAGCTTTCCACAATGTCTTAGGACCAAAACAGACCCATACAGTCGAGTGTCACATGGGAGATGTTGTTGCCAAACCAGATGCTTTCAGAGCAGCCAAAGAAATTAACACAACCAATGGATCCTCAGACAGAGATGTCTTGACAAAAACGAAAAGTGTCAGTAGTCAAACAGAGGAGAGTTTGTGTCCTCGCAGTGCTCCATCTGCACCGGAACTCCACTGTGCACACACACAAACTGAGGAGGAGGAGGAGGAGGAGGAAGAAGATGAGGAAGAGTTTGTGGAATCCCCTTCTGACTCTCCCGTTCCTCTATCTGAGGGGGCACAGTTCGGAGACAAGATGCTATTTTCAGGTTCCTTCCCCATCCCAGCTGACCCAGCCCGTTTGGCTGAAAGAATCCGCCGTAACAGGACTCAGCTGTCAGCCGCCTTTGATGACACAGAGTATGAACCCTATGGATTGCCAGAAGTTGTTATGAAAGGTAACGTTATTAGCTGTAAGTTTGTGGGATAAAAACAAGGAAAATTGACTGGATAATTTTTTTCTTGTGAAAAATTGTGTGAATGAATTATTGTCCCATATTTTCTTTGAAAAAGTGTCCTGCCGACAATGTAGATCTACTGTTGACAGCTGTAAACAAGATATGTATCTTTTTGTGTGTGTGTTTGTTTTTTAGTCCTGATAGATTTAGATGCAAGGTTTAATCCTGCTTTCACTGTTACTTGAAACCATAGGCAGACATTTTCAATTTTCCAAGTCTTGTTTTAATATTGGATCCACAGATGTTATGTTTTATAAAATCTTTTAGTGTTGCTGACAGCATTCAAGTGAATTTCCTAAAAAACAACATTTTTAACTCAAGATCAGTTTCAATGATTGCAAAGTAGATTTCCATATTGCTAAAAACAAAAAATAGCAGAATATGCAATATTATTTTTTTTTTAAAGTTGCCATTAAAATTATATAATCAAATTAAAACCTTGAAAATGGTCAAAAAGTTTTATCCTCTATTCCCTAATACTTTCATTGTCTCCCCTCTTCCTGTCCTGCAGGTTTTGCAGACATTCCCAGTGGTCCTTCATGTCCCTACATTGTGAGAAGAGGTTTGTTAGGGACATCTGTAGTACCTGTCCCTCAGAAAAACCAGGGACAGGAGGAGGAGACGGACTAAAGCACAGCTACAGGTAATCTCCAGGGACTACCCCTGAATACTAAGGAAGCTATTGGCATTTTAAGTTTTAAGAACCAAGAAATTCAAAAAGAATACTGAATATTAATAACTGAGCTTTGCCTTTACAAACAAATCTCTGTGAATCTTACATTTGCATGTTTTTACTTATTTGTTGTCTCCAGATGTGGTGGAAAGAATTGATCATTGTGGCTTGACAATTAGCATCAATGATGGATGGCAGCAGCTTTACAGGGAGACTCCAGTCACTACCTAACCTGAGACACTTCAAACCAGCACAGAACCAGTATAAAATTCACTCAAGAACTCATGTACTACATATATGCAGGTAACTGGGCCTGCACCAACAGAATAAACACCTCCACCGTGGATCTAAAATGTCTTAATGATCACGAGTTTATCCTGTAATTGCTGTGTAAAGACTTTGCTAATGCTGTTATTTAACACCTGCTTGTATATTTAGGAACAGAGGCAGGATTCTGTGATGTTTGTTGAAGTTAACAACCACTTTTCCAAAGGGACTGTTTAGTTTTTAGTAACTCAGAGTTAACATATGGGTCTAGCCTGTTTGAGTGAAACAGTGCCTAGTTGATGCTTTTCTAAACAAGTGCTTATCAAGACAAGTCTTACTTCTTTTCCAAAAGGGTGATGCCAAAAGAGGCCTGTTATGAAAATGTGACTCCTTTTTTTTTCTTCTTCTTTTTAACTCTTGATGTGGCTTATTTATGGACACTTGAATGTGTTTTAGTAGAGGGCAGGAGTTTACAAAAATTGTGTGAAAGCATTGTAAGCTTGTGAGATAGTGTGTGAGTGTGTGTGTGACACATTGGCTGTGAATATGAACATGTGTGTCCTCATCTTGATGTGACTGTTTGTAGATGTGTGTGGGAGAGAATGAAGGGGAGCATGTCTATGACTCAGTCTAACCTGCATTGGTTTCCGCTCCATGTATGGTGATACACGCGGCACTCTCTCTCCTTCTGCTGCTTTGCGTCTTTGCCTGACACTAACGAGCACTCAGTGGTCGGCTCTGTGATAAATTTACCAAAAACTAACATCTAAAGCTTTATTTTATTAGCAGAGCTTACAGATAGATTCAGCTGCTTTCTCATGTTTGATCAGATATAATTTATTGGATTGATTTAACTGTTTTTGGTTTGGTTTGCACATATGCTATTGTGTTGTAGACAACAGTAGCCCACGAGTATGTACACTGTAGATAATTTAGATAAATTTGGAGTTGATGTACAGTTTGTGTAATGCCCTGTAATAAATGATCTCACCACTGTGCTTGCTTACAAGGTTTGACCACTTGGTCACAGGATAACTCCACATTTTTCAAGCCTGTCTTAAAACTGCACTCACACACCTACATATACACTGAAAGAGTCACTGCTTGTTGTTGTTTCTCCTGTCCATATGGGCCAAAAAGTGATATTTTTTCTAAAACAATTACAATGAAAAATTTTGCCATCATCCAAACTCATTATATAAATATTATATACATTATCAAAATTAGTAGATGCTAATATTAAACTTCTCTGCAAGTTCTTGAAGTTTGGTGACATAATAACTTTCTTGCAGGTCTGAAGTTTATCTATATTGCTTAGTTTAACTTGGTCACAAATTAGATGATTATTTTCATTAACTGTTAATTCATCATCCTATTTGTATAACATGTTCAAAACAATGCTCTTTTGTGCAACAGATGACACTGTGATGTTATTTAACCAACAGTGGAGGTTTAATAAAAGTGAATAGTCTGAAACAGCCAGTAAGACACACTTAGCTTCATCCATTGCAGTCTCTCTGTTCCCTCAAAGGGCAGCACTGTCTACACAGCTCGCTATTGGTCAACGGCATGTATTCATGGATCAGACATTACCATAATTAAACTTGCCTCAAAAACTTGATGCACATTTACTTAGTGACAGATCCTGACATTCATGCTGTGTTCCTAGTGGAATGAATTTAAACCCTCGGGAGATTTTACCATTTTTAAAATCCTGTTATGGTAGTTTTTGAAAGTCTAGTTTCATCATGTTCCCATTACACAGTGTTTAATCATTGTAGTTTGAGAACAAAGACAGGAAACTTATCAATATATAGCAAGTGAAAAGGGGGGACTATGTATTTATGAAGACGCCTGCTTTATTATTTAAAATTCAGACTGCTGAAGCCTCATATTAGCATCGAAACTAGGACTTTTGGGTTTTTGTCACCCATTATTTAAAAAAAGAGTTCCTTTTTCCACTATAGGCAGGGAGAACAATTACTGACCAGTAATCTTGTGAATTAAGACTCAAGTGTGGAGTGTTTCTGGGTCTACATTTTATTAAGAAATATAGTTGTTCTTTCCAGGTCTGAGTTTGTTGATAGAGTGGGAACAGTGTGAACTGTTACTGCCCTGACTCGATGCCATTGCCATTCATTTGCCAAGTTGACACCCTTGCACACACTCGAGAACACACACAAAGACACTTCCCTTCCCATTCAGCTGCCTTCATATCTCTGGGATCTGTAGTCTTTTGGCAGTGAAGTGGGATTGTCGGACTCTAAGTGCGAAAGCTCACTTTGTATTTGTTGCCTTGTTTTTGACACTTTGATGTGAATGTATCTGTTTTGTGTTTGCGGCGAGAATAAAAGGCTTGCTCTTAATTTAACTGTTGTCTCTCTTTTGGATTCATTTATCTTTTAGCGCCTTTGAGTCTGAGAGGTTTGGCTGTGTACTTTGTTTTTCAGTGTCGAGATCTTTGTTTTTTTAGTTAGCTGTCAGCAGTGTGTTAGGAGTTATTGTACTGTTGACGTGCAATTAGGTCTAATTGATTGTCACGGTCCAATGAAGACAGCCTCAAAGTGTTTCCTTGTAAAATCTCAGTTTAATCACAGAAGTATTTCCGCAATTATCAAAGTCCTCCCCCTTGGGCTTCTTGGTCATGAGCACATATCAGAGAAGGTGCAGAGAGGAATGGACTTGGATCAAAGAATATTAAAGAGTGAGACTTTCCAACTTTAGAGCCTGTTTTATATCATAATGTAGTTCCTCCTTAAGTGTAAGAAAAATTGTGTGGATCATAACTCTGACTTTGAAGAAACAAGTGTCGCTCTTCAACTTCCAAAAAGACAGAGGTTGGAAAGGCGAGAATTTAGAGAGCCAACCCCCCCCACGTCCAGCTGAGGAACTCCGGGGCCCTCTGCTCTTCCTTCGCAGTGACGGCACTTAATCACACTTGCTGCACTGTAATGCTCCTCCTCCTCCTGCGTTATGCTGTCCTCTGTAAGAGTGATGTAGGGTCACGAGAATGGGGAAACACCTTCCAAGGAGAAAACATACATGCACACATGCACTTTCACAACACACACACACACAGACAGCCCCTCGATGAGTGCTGAGTGGCGAGAGAACGGCGCATGCTGCATGAGAGGAACTTGGACAGAAACATTTCTCTGAACTGAAGGTAAGACAAACAAAAATAATTCATTTCAAGAGGATTATGAGTTAAAGCATCAGTATTTTGGAGGAAAGAAAATCCACTGTTTATTTTCCTTTTACAAGCATAAATGTTTATTTTTATTTTGCATGCTACTTGGTTTTAGTTTCAGTTTTCTTGTGTTGCTCTTATGCCTTTTCTCTCCAACTCCTTTATTTTCTCTTAAATATCGGGTTTACTAGCATAGCACCAGACTGTCTCTGTGATTTAAATGATGATCAATCCTCTTCTTAAACATTCCTGCCAATATAAATCCCCTCATCAATTAAACTGTCGACACAGAAATTAAAGAGCAAAATCTAGAAAAATAGCTGTTAAAAACTACATCTGATTATTTATGCATTCGAAAGTTGGCAAACACAGCTGCATAAATTATCAGCCTGACAAGCTTTTAATGCTTCTATTTTTTTTTTTTAGCTTCAGAGAAAAATGTAATTTCTTTTTTCTTGTAGCACTTGTTAAGCTCCAAACAGTCCTTTCATTATTTTTTTAGAGTAATTCTTTACAAAAGCATGAAACCAGAATCGTGACATGTGATTACTTTCTGACGTCAGTGTAGAGACCAATTCTTTGGGAAGAAATTATATTCACATGAGCTTTTATATCAGCACTGGATTCTTCAGTAAATACATTATTCACAGACAATCAGGGCAATTCCCAGAGGTCTGTTTGTGCAGATAAAGAAATGAAAATAAAATCTTTGTTTCTTTGGGTGTGGCGAAGTGTCATGTTCACAAACAGGCCTATTTTGTTAGCTGGTGTACAATGGAAACAATACGGTCACGAAAATCTGGTTGTGCACACTGCGTGTAAAAATAGTAATAAAGAAAAAAAACATTTCTTTCTCTTTTGACCTCATTTAAACCCGGTGTGAATAAAAACATTAAAATGAGAAAATGAGTCACCTTATCTTAATTTCTAACTTAGCTTACATTAGACTAGAAATTACCATTGATTATTGTTATAACACTCAATAAGGAAATGGTGTATGTTTTATGTATCAATTATTCATCTGTCCATATACATGTACATGCTTTTCTTTGCTAAGAAGTCATTTGCAGACAGACTTTACAGGAGACCTTAAACGAGCATAAAGACTTAACTTGGATTTCTGTTATCGCTTTTATAAATCAGTCATATTCAATTATGTTTCTTAGTTGGGAACTTTAAGATTCCATACAGAGGTAATTAATCAGTTTTCTGCAGCAAACTTTCTGAAAAATATTATCAAATCAAAATCCCGTTCATAAGAAATTCAATAAAATTATAGTCATTTTTCAGAACAAATGTGAAAGATCCCCAGATAAAGACATGAAACACTTTAATCCTATTAAAATACTGTTATTTAGCTAAAAAGATCTTATCTTCTCCCCCATTTAAAAGTTCATGATGTGAAGATGCAGTTCAGACTTAATCTTCAGTCTCGCTGATAAAACTTTCAGTGGAAACCTTATTCCTTCAGTTTGAAATAAATTCTGAAATAAAGAACATCTTTGATCCTTGAGGATGGAAAGATGGGGTAGGGGTAGGGTGTTTTTATTGCAGTTGAATCAGGAGCCTTGCTAAGAGCAATGTGTAGGCTTCACAGTCTGGCTTGTACTTTGACAATGATTTAGTGAGGGGAGAGACTCAAATCAGAGCTGGCACGGCGGCTGGCTCAAATGTTGGTCCAACGATTAGTGAAATAGTGCTGAAGATTTATATCTGGCAACTGTGCAGGGAGGGACTCAACCAATTACCATACCAGTGAATGTGGCAGGGGGCTGAACGACATCTGTCACAGGCAGGGTTGACATTACCACAGATTATACCTAATCTTATTGCTATATGAATGTAGTCAGATGCGCATTGTTTTGTATTTGACACTGGATCAACTAGAGTGTCGGTACAACAAATATCCAAGAGAGCACAAGGCTGACAGGCACGCTGAATTACTGGCAAGCGTCAATGTAGTTGACGCCAACTGACAACTTTATGCATTGTAGTAAATTAACTCTCAGGACTGATGCCTCTGACTTAGCATTTAACAGTTACATGACAATATGTGAGCAGCACAACTGATGTTAGATAAAAGGCAAATGAATTCACAGTTTTACATTCAGGGATGCTGTCAGACATAAAGCCATATAGCCAACGCAATCAACCCACACACACGACAATAAACTCAAAGTATGCAAGCAGTGTTTGGTCTGCTGTTCATACGGTAACCAAGCAGACTTGGTGTCTACAACAAAAGAAGCAACAAACAACGCTGTTTGTGGAAAAAAGGCCTGATAGCCAGCATCCATGACAAGCCCGTGTCATCGTAAATAATGTGAAAAACTTTCCAAATGTTTTCACTCAGATGCTCTCGGTTTGAATCCAGGCCAGAAAAAAATGACACTAAATCCATTGTAGCTTACATAAAATGTCTAACATCTAAAACCCTCTGACAAGTTTGAACAAATTGGTTGTTATTTATCACATCCACAAGACTGTCTTTATCACAAATGTTTCTGTGCATAATGACCATAGCTACCTTTGCAAGAAGCTCATTCCTCACGAACATTTTGGCTAATAATGGAGACGCATTGTGAGCAGACAACATTGGACCTTTCCTCAGGCTCCTTAAGCTTTAGTGCACCACATATGTGCGTTTCCTCCATTTTAGCCAATGTAAAATACGTAAAACTAGCTTACACAACAAAAAAAGTCAGGGAGTTGACGCTCATGCACCTGCTCTTTAAAGTCAGAGGTCATATTCTATTAAAAGATGCACAGAAAATCAGACAGAATGACAAAAAGGAAAGAGTAAGTAGACTATTACACCCATGTTTCTGTAAGTTATTAGCAATGCTAATTTATCAGTTTTTAACCTTCCCGCCTAAAACTCAGTGTTCCTTAGTTTACCCGAACCTGCTGGACCCACGGGCCTCATGGTTGTGGGTTGACCCGCGCATTACTTCTTCACGCAGTCGTCTGATTCTGATTCTGATTTAATCGCTGTGACGGAGAAAACATTGACATACTTTTATACAAGTGAAGGAGCAGAATTTTCCATAAACACCAGCTGTCGGCTAGATGGCCGGACATTGAAACATTTCCAGCCGACTACTTTCTTATTGTTTAAAGTCACATCAGCATCACTTTGAGATCTTGGTTGTTATATTTTTTAACTGGATGAAAGGTTCTACTTTCTGGGCGATCTGATCTTAATTTTTCAGTGAAACAGCTGTAATGCGTTGCTAATATTAGCACCACTGCTGAAAACTCCATCCTTAAAAGCCTCAGCCTTTCGTGTTTCTGCGAAGACATGGGGCAAAACTCTTAAAGAAACAATGGGAGCAAAAAAAGCATCTCTAATCTGTTTCAACAGAGGAATCTTTGGTCTAGTTAGATAAAAACACTGAATTCGTTAGCACATTCGCATGTGCCTCACTACCGAGCCTGTTTATAATCAGTTTTTGTCTTAAATACTCTCTTGTGCCCCCTTGTGGAGATGAGACTGATGAATGAGGTGTGAACATTTCACCTGGAATTCTTCTCCTAGATCTTCCTCCCATTGACCTTTAATATTTTTTATGGATTTAGGATGTGAAGAGTGAACCATCTTATACATCACAGATATTATACACTTTATGGATGACAGAGAGGTCGAAATGGAGTCAATGGGTGCAGTCAGATAGATAGGAAATTTAGGATTAACATTGCACACAAAGCTACAGATTCGTAGCTTTCCAAACAAATGTTGATTGTGGAGAGCGTATGGTCAGATTTGTCTCTCACACCTGCCTTAAATGTAAACGTAAGAAATAGCTCATGTACATTTTCGCTCAGCCTTGTGCTTCTTTTCAAACAGCTCTCCTTGTGATTTATTTCCCCACCTGCCCCAGTGTTTAACTTAAGATTAGATCACCACCCATCAGCCACGGTCCTGCTCTCTCCTAAGCCCCCCTCACTCAATATCTTAGCAAAATATCAAAATATGCCAGTGCAGGTTTAGACAGTGATAACTAATAATGTCTGTCAGTGTTGAAGCCAGGGGTAGAGAGCGAGACTCACCACACAAACCAAAGCCAACAGTCCATTAGCGCAGAATGCTAACACTCAGTCAGACTCTGGGGAATCTCAGAACATTGTCAAGGCTCGTGTGGAGATGACCAGGGCCGCCTGACCCAGACCGAGAAGCTCCTATTCCTGGTCCCCTGTGTGTATAAGTGTGTGTGTGTGTGTGTGTGTGTGTGTGTGTGTGTGTGTGTGTGTGTGTGCGTGTGCGTGTGCGTGTGCGTGTGCGTGCGTGTTTGTGTGTACAGATGCACACATGCTATAGCAAAGACCTGGGATGAGACTGAATGCAGCAGCCATGCTAATGAGGGCTTGGGGAAGTATTCAGACGGGTGAGAGCAAGGCACTGTGAAAGCATCACTTGTGCTCATACTCAGCTCAGCTGCTGGCTTCACTCAGCACTCAGGAAACTCTGCAAGGCTGCTCTGACTCTGACATGTGAATACATAAGTTGCACAGAGAAGAGATAAGAACACCTTGGATTTTTTTTTTTTTCGGTAATGCACACAGAAGTACTGTGTGATTGACTTCAGTGGTATTGACCATCTGATCACTGTTTCAAATGGCGACACTTGGGCCATTGTACTAAATGAACATGTCCAGGAACCAGGTGTGTGTAGCATGTAACTCAAATTTCACCAACAAACTTTTGGTCTCTGCTTTTAAACTTAATGGTATGTAAAATTAAGAGTGCAAAAAAACAAACGTTAACATGGAATATAATGTAAGTGTATTTGTTCAGCTGTATATGTATCAGCATGCTGTGCAAAAACCATAACCCAGCAGTCATGTTAAATATTCTATCTAGTCGTACTGTTCATTTCCATTTCACAAAATAGAATTAGCTCTAGTGTCAAAAAGAACAGTGTTCCCAATGAGTTGTGTTCCCCCCCCAATGGCGACCTCAACCATTACATCCCATCATTATAATTTTATCCCCTCGTCTTGTCTTGCCTGCTGCTGTGAAATGCTTCTCATGTCTAAAGATACAGCTTCTAGTTTTTTCCCCACAAGCTAAGTGGCCAGTTATGGTCTGGGACGGTGAACCTTGCTTGTTCAGCAACTATTCAGAGATGGCAAAGCAGGGAGAGTCTTCATCACACAACTGTAAAAATCTTGTCAAGCCAAACTAATAGTGTGGATGAGTCACCATTTTCAAAAGGAGCCAGCAGTACATGTAGAAATGTGTGATTCAGTGATTCTTGTGGAGTTGTTCTGGCTTTTAAGTGCCTTCTCAAAAAAAAATAAAGGTGAAACATCAAAGTTTAGTCAAAGGGTAGAGGATCATTATTCTAATTTTCTAATTGAATCTCTTAAGTAACAAAAGCTTATACGACTTTTAGCATATTCCATATTCATGAGGATCTCACTTTATAAGTATGTGGGTAGCTCTTCCTTTATTTTGCATCTCTTAGCATTTAAGCAGTTGCTCTACAGAGAGTTCAGTCCTAAACAAAAACAAAAATCTTTTTTTCCCTTGACAACAAACAGCTCATGGAATAAGAAAAGGAAATGAGACAATAAGAATGACAGAGCAGGATGTTGAACAAAAGGATTTCTCTGTGTTATGTGTTTGGTAATGCCCATGATATAAATGATGATCAGGAAGGTCAGGTCCCATCATTGGAAATGCCATGCAGTTCAGCTGAATTCCATTATACAGAGACAGAGGCAGAGCCACTGTGCTGCTGCGCCCGGCACTGACCTTTCAGGACGCATCACCCAGAGGAAATGCCAATTTCCAATATTTACTGACACGGCAGCATTCTAATGTGCCACTGCCAGCTAACTGTTGGGGAGTGCCACAGGGTGGTGAACACAGGGATGTTTTATGATATGATTTGTTTTTCTGTCACTTCCTGTCACGAGGAAAAATATACCACCACTGTTCTCAGATCTGGGTGAGGTGGTTTTAAGCCTGTGCCATTTTTATACAAATTGAGTGTGTGCAGGTGTTTTTGAATGTGGGTAACCCTGCTAAAAATAGGTGACTGACTACTTTGCCAGTTAGGGCCGGTAGACAACTTTGCCTTTGTCTTGTATTTTTTGGTTTTTTTACAGATAAGTTACATTTGATTTTATAGACAGGCTATAAAACAGGGAAGAGCAGAAGGCAGCATGAAGGCCAGTGACAATGTTACAGAAGTTACAGCTGTGTATAATACATCTACAAAGGAAAAAATGAAGGACAAAAAATGATCCTTGGCATTTTTGTGCTCATGTGTGAGAGAAGGTTGTGGATAATTACAGTACCTAACCTAAAGGACCTTTGGAAGAATAGCCTCCACGGACCTTATATACTATTACACTTAAAAACTGCTTCGTAGGTTGCATGGATACAGAGATATGTATGTGTTACAGTGTACTGACTGCAATTGGGAAAACCAATGCAACTAAGAACCATGGCATTGTTCAGAAACACACGGGAAACAAAACACTGCAGAGACCATTCTGTTACTTTAGGCTGAAGCCTAAGTATAGGATGGGGCTACACCGATACTGTGACCAGCAACAGAGTGTATGGATCACTATAAATCTCCACTGACTGAATGCATATTGGTAAAGTACACTATGTGTGTCAGTATACATCATGAGAATAAAGCTTGCACAACATCCATACATGACAAGCATATAGCCATAATCTTTGATAATTTAACAGACTTCAAACACTGATGACAGTGGCAGTAAATCAACTGTGAAAAATGACTGAAAAATCTAGGTGAAGTTAAGTGACAGGGCTTGAAACCAGCATGGAAAGAAAGAAATATTTAAGTTTGAGAAGAGCAGGCTTCTTATTTACCAGACCTCTGTCTATTTTAGGTTTCCTGATGTTTTCCCTGTACAGCCAAGTTAAAGGCCTTAAAGTTAATGTGCTCTGCATTTTTTCTTTTGTTTGTCTGGTGATAATTTCGTTTCTGTTGATGGCTGAATCTGCCATGGTCCACTGATATCAATCAAGATCAATTTCAAACAGAGTGATGACAGCCAGATCTTCTCTCCTCACTGCATCTGCTGAAAAGATGCTTCATATTTGTGTGGGGCCAATTCAATCACACTGGCACTTGGGAATGTTAATTTGACATTGAAGCAGACAGGGAGTGCGGGTATGACAGCAGAAAATCAAGCTGGGGGCAAGCCAAAAACGGCAGACTTTAGAGGTAACCACAGGGACCAATTAAATGGCCCTCATCAATTTTTAATGTTCCGGCTGCACCTGTCAGTCAAGCATGCATTCACTGTAATACTTGAAGCAAAAATGATAACATGGCTGCTACAGAATAGGCAAAAACCGGCATGTTAACTCTGCTGTTCAGTCCTTTTTTTACTTGGCTTGACCCTTTACTCCTCTCTGACATCAGGTTGCATTTGCCAGTGGACAGACAAACACTAACACTCAGGTCTTCAAACCTTTGACGTGTTCAATATCTATACACTGTTAAGATTTCCCAAATTCATTCATTCTTCATCCTCTTATCATTCTTTTAATCAAGCATTTGCTCGTAGGAAGAAACAAATTTATACAACCAACAGGATGTTTGGCTGCTCTTTTTATCTTCCTTCCAACCAGATTCTGCATCTCTAGAAGCACTCTGGTCACCAAAGGTGGCTTTTTCAAGGTCAACCTCTTTTTAATGAGCCTTCAGGGTGGACAAAAAACATTAAAATAGTTAATTCTCATGGGTCAGTGCCTTACAAAACAATCAATTGGGAGTTGATATGTTTTCTCAAACAGCAAATTAAGGTGGGATTCACTTGGTTGGGTTGAACAGTAGTTGGCTGAGGGTTGACCCTTGAACTGCTGAGCTGAGAATTTGTAGGCTCTCTGGTTGTTTCTGCCTCTACCCCACTGCAGTAGGTAATTTACAACCCTGTCTGCTGGAAAGCGTCTGGAGCTAGAGCTGGGATTAGACTGTGACCAGCAACAGAACCCATGGATCACCATAAATCTCCACTGATTGAATGCAAATTGGAGAAGTACACTGTGTATGTCAGTATACATCATGAGAATAAAGCTTGCACAACACCCATGCATGGCAAGCATATAGCCATTCTCTAAATATGCAAGCCTTATTTTATGTGCATGTGTGTACATGTTCAAGTGTTTACGCAGTGAGCAGGCAAGAAGCAGATATTTATAGACTACATAGTGGCTAACACATTTGCATTATAAATCTCAATTACATAGCATTATTTGTTTACCAGACTACTAAGATGGAATTCTCATAAGGTGCCCTGCAGAGAAGGGTCATAAATTCTTAATAAACTGCAGTGCAGACCTTTGTACAGCATTGACCTAAATCCTGCAAGCTCATCTCTGCACTACACTTATTTCTTTAAAATTTAATAAGTTTCTATTACACATATTTAACTGTTTTTCAGAACCCACAAACTAGACCATGTCCACCTGTGCACCTCTGTTGAACACAATCTGCGCGTACCAAAACACACCCCGACACAGTCTTGCAAAGTAAAATGTGGGGTGAAAATGCTGCACTATCAGTCTGGGACCATCTGCCGATGTGTTTTATATGAGGAGTAAACCCTCATAGGCCCTCCAGGCCAGAAGCACAGAGCACAAGTGATTAATATGCCTAGGTTAATGAGCAGTCCCAGCCTTGATTTGCTCCTCAGACTCTCCGTCAGTATTCATGTATCTTTGCTTAACTATTGGTTTTGGAGTATGTAGACCATCCCAGTGTGCCATGCTTTAGCTGTAAGTGGGCCTGTGGCATCTCCTGCTTTGTTAGAGATATGGCCCTAAATATAAACTGCCTGTGTAAATAAATAAATAAATAAATAAAAAAATGCCACCTGGCAATTATACTGCTAATTAAAAGGCGAAGCACTCTTAATGGATTCATCTCTCAGGAGGGATGTTCCTCTTTCCACACAAATGCACTCCCCCCTTCTTTCTACCTCTCCTATCTCTCCATCATTCTCCTCCCCTCTAACCCGTCCATCCCTAGAAGACCTGGCTGATGTGCTACGGGTAAATGTCGCCTGGTTTGCTAGTGTTTTGGTCTCTGCTGAGAGGGAAAGGCTAAGAGGGACAGCTGGATGGGTTCAGAGGCTGGAGGGGTCCTTACTCTTGGCACAGACTTCTGTTCCAACAGCCAAAGCTCTTCATTTATTCATACTTTGAGTGCTTCAAACCCCAAAATCCCCTAATAGTGTCCACACACACACAAACATACACGTACACAGAAGAAAAGATAAGGAAACAAGTACTTACAAATAGTTAAGGATGAGAGAGTAAAAATGGTCACCCGAATCCAACACATCCAGACACATGTGCTCGCAGAGCGGCAGGCTAATCAGACATGCTTGTATATAGGAATACAAACACACACATATGTACACACGCTCACACAGTCACACACCTGCACAGTTGCCCATCTGTTTTCTTTGGGGGATAACACTGTTTTCATTAAAGTGAATAAGCATCTTCAAAAGAGGCAGTGAGGCATAAAAAAGTCACTTTCCAGAACAGCTTATTCCCTTTACAGATGATTCAGATGCAATTAGGTCAGAACAGATCAGACTTTTACTTTGTGATAGACGTGGGCCTGTAATATTAAGGATCTGAGGGCACCTTAAATAAAATATCAGATGTGCAGGGCTCTTGGAGGCCAGCAGCTCATTATGTCAGACTATGAGGGAGAGATCCATGCTGAAAGCTAAATGCAGATGTTTCCAGTATATGTTGGCATAATTGAAAACCCTCATCGTTCACCACTGACACAAAGGAACTTACTATATCTTTAACATCCCCTTTCAATGTGGGACCAAATTTTCTTTTTTGACAATATCAGCACATGTAAAATATAACTCTGGCATCCCTGGGCAGCCCATGATATCTTTTGTCACTACACTAACAACCAGGAGGGGGAAAAAAAGCTATGGTGCAACACTACATGATCTTTTAATCAATTATTAACCAATCCTTTGTGTAAGTAAACCTGAACTGTTTAGAGGCAAATATTTGCTTATGATGCAAAATAGATTCAAACAGATTTGTTAATGTACAATGCACGGCATTAAAATCCATGTGTTGTGTTAAAGCATGAAATATTAAATTTGAATGAACTCATTGCTTGACAAAGAGGCTTTCTGCTGTGGCAACATTTTGCCAACATATCAATAGACATGTCAACAAAACCAGAGAAAATACAGACTGCCAAACACCTCAAATGCTATCCAAATTGAAATCTTACAGCAAACATCTAAAGCCATTGTTTGCCATTCTGAGCGTGTGTTCTTTGATAGAACTGGAAGAAACCCACAGCTGGTACATCTAAACCACATAAACAAGCCATGTCTTTACTGGAGAAGACCTCAATCTGACAACCATGTCTGGCCGCAAACATCACAAAAAAACTCTTCCATGATTTAACAACAAAATGTACACATATTACAGTCAAAGGCAATAAGTCTCTGTCTAAGTGATTGCCCATGAATAAGTCGGGGGAAACAGCATGTACAGTGTCTCCCCGTGGTGTGGTACAGTGCATGTATTTAAGTGAAATATGAGGCCATGGATAATTAAACGTGTGTTTGCCTACGTCAAGGACCAAAGTCTCTGGGAAAAAGGGATAGATACGGGGAGATGGAATTGCTGGGTGGGAGATGGAAAAACACAAGAGAGGATGAGGGAGGGTTTGATCCTGAAAAGAACTGGTAAAGACTGGTAAGAGGTGTCTCATGAATAACAGAAATCATAGCGGTTTTTAAACATCTGAAGAGCTGTGCTGTGCCAACTTTTTACTTGAATTTGTTCATGAATGTGCAAATGAGAAAAAATAAAATAATGAATTAAAAAGCATTTCTGCAAAAAGAAATTTCATGTGCTGCATGTTCCTTTAGCAGAAATGGTTTAACATAATGAGGGCACAGAGTATTCATTAAAATAAAAGAGATTGCTTCCTGTTCTGAGCCTTTAAATCTGACTCACATGCAGGCAACATTTAAAAACAAAAGGAAGGGGTGTCAAAATGCAATCACTATGAAAGCTTTGCTTTTTCAAACTCAGTGTGAGCTCAGCAGCAGTCACTTCCTTCTCTTATACAAGAGCTGAGAACAAGTTGTGCATTCGGGTCATTAAAAACTTAACTCCACTTTAACACCCTGCATTGACTTGTGTACAGTAGTCTGAACTTGGTAGAAAGTAAATTCAAGTTCTCAAGTAAAGTCGTGAGTATAACGATGACGAAATGCACCACTTATGGTTACACAACTGATACTTGTGTTGGAGGAAGTAGGATTAGTGACATATGTGCTGGTCTTTAAACACAGCAACAGTTTAGATTTCTTGGGCATATTCTTAGATGTCATTTTGAAAATTCACAACAGGGAAGTAAAGTGAATGTGCTACTGGAGCAGGCTTTGAGACACTTCTTTACAACAGACATGACATCAGAATTATGTCATAGTTTGTGCTACAGTTTTTCAACACAGTCAAGTATATAATTTTATTTTATTTGTCCTTGGTGGCTGCACTCGTTTTTAATTTACTGGGGCCTAACAGTGATGTTGGGTTACATTGATACAGTTCTCAATATATATTGGGGGTGTTCGCACAAAAACACAGTCCATGTCAAGCCCTTGATATGGACCTTTATTAACAACTTACATTGTCAGCGATGGTGCGGCCCAGCTTGTCCATTCTTGATCCTGCCTCGGCAATTTTCTTGGCAGCGCTGATGACATCAGACGTATTCTTCAGTGGCCCTTTCCCCCTGGGGAGAAAACAGTGGAAAGATCAGTAACTGCTTCTGATCTACTGCAGCCTCATTCATTATGCAGTAGCAGCATCTCAGTCATGGAGCGGCTGTTTGTTTTGGAAGGATTTTTTTTTTTTATGTTAGTCCAAGGAAAGTACAGATAGTCTTGTGGGAATGATTTAGGGAAGCGTCACACAAATACAAGAGCATGCTGGTGAACAGATGTTTCCACACTAACACATTTGGGCATCATATAGTTCAGTGAGAGCATAGAACATTTTATAACCTAATTAAATGCAGATGGGCAGCCTTAAGTCTCGAAGCTGTCCTTAAGAATGGGACTATGAAGGTGTACTATTACACTCTTTTGTAACACCATAGAAAACCTTAGAAAATAATTCATCTTTTCTTTTGGACTGGCAACAGTATCATACAAAGGAATTCTTTAAAAAAAAAAAAAAAAGTTCAAGATGCCATTGCATTATAGCGGTCTCCACTACACCATGTGCTTTCCAACACAAGAAAAAATTCTCAGTTCAGTATCAGGCTTTTTTAAAATGCAAAGAATTAAATTAAACAGGCTTAATTGTAAAATAATTTCTGTTGCCCTTATTAAAGTTTCTCGCACGCACGCACTTCCTGCTTTTTATTTGTATGGTCATTTGCATCCAGGTGTTTGACAAAGAGCCAAAGACAAAAGGTAGAGACTTGGAGGTAGAGAGAGAGTTTACAATTCAATTTAAGAGTTTGATCATTGTTTTAACGTTTAACATCCATTCTTGACCTTCCTTGAGCCGCATGTAGCCTGTCCTGACATGGGTCAGTCCAGCCTTGACCTGACCCACTCTAAGCTTGTCAGCCATTTGCTGTTTTGTTCTGCCCCCACAAGGGACTGTGGGACACAGTTGGCAAGAGGCACAAATTGGATTCAAAGCTGTTCTCTCCAGGCTAAAAAATGAGCCATCCAACCCAGAACAGATGGAATTTTGTGTTCTGTTCTCTCACTTCCTCTTCCCTCTGCACCCATCTCCAACCTTTCCCCTCTTTTGCTCTCTCTCTGCTGCTCTGCTGTAAAGCAAGTCAGGGTCCTAGTTGAAGAGGCCACGCGTCAGAGCACAGACTGGCAGCTCTCTGGGGAAATGTCAACCCCTGGAGACAACTCTGGAGGCATTGTGATGCATTCTCATCCTGAGTCAAAAACATTGCATGGGGTGTTTTTAAAACACAGTTGCCTTAATAATGTTGTAATTTGTCCTGACACAAAAACATCACATCACATCACACTACATAAATGTAGAAACCAATTCTCAACAGTTTCCTTATTAAAATCATCACTTGCCTTAGCCCCGAAAAAGAAAAAGCCAGCTGCTTAATTTCCTCACCATCTCCAGCTCTGAGTAGACGGACAAGTGATTATAAAGAAAACCATAAATGGGCCACAGGGAAAGATAGGAGAACTCCTGAAAAGATGACACACTTAAAATATTTTTGTAATGCATTTATACATGGAAAAGAGGACTTCAGGTCTGGTGACAGCTGCAGGCATCCAGATGGGTGTAAGCCACATCAGGCTAGGCAATACATAGTACAGAATGTTCAGGATAGGTGGATCTAAAATATGTTCAAAGTCCCAAGCCAAACATGCTTAATGCATGAGACTTGCCATATAGCTATATGCAATGAAGGAGTCAACAAGAATCTCTCTCACTCCCCGCAGATTTATCAAAAGAGTCCACAACAATCACTTCATAAAGCATTAACCTTGGCAGAGCTTTGTGCCAGCTCAAGGTTGAGAGGGCAATAATTTTGGCACGAGCTGAATTAGCCAGCTACTGACCTTCCATGTGCTAATGCTGCATAGGAGAGTCAAGGCATAATGTGAAACTAAATATTCAGGCTGACAAACATCCAAACAGATGCCTGCATATGACTTTTCATAGACGAAAGTTTTTTTGCGTCAGAGCACAGTGGTACCATGGCATGTAGCCACAGCCAAAATAAGAAAAAATAACAATAACACAAGACATTTATATGTAACATATTTTTTGAGTTAATGTTTAGAACTCTTCCAAAAAGCCTATTTATGAGAAAATTATTAATATTTATACTTATTCCATACATCTTACCCTTTCAATAATTTATATATAAGTCATCAATAGTCATATTCAAGCCATCTTTATTTATTTGAGGCCATCTACTGCATTTCAATACAATAAAAAACCTTTGTAAAAGCAATTTCTGTCACTGTGGCATGTATATGTTTTTTTTTTTTATTCACCAGCAACTCTGGCCATCAAAGGCATATGTGAATTTCCAACACTGACCCGTTTTTTACCTAGTGACTTTGTGATACATATTACTTAAGAATAATGTATTAATATATTAAAAACTTAAGCTAAGAATTTTTGTTTTTAAAAAAACACCATCTCAAGTTTCTAAAATGTTAATCCAAATCAAAGACAGGCCTTAGGGGCATAATAAGAAAAACCATGTGAACAATGCACATAAGCTTAGGATGTGTCATAACTGTAGCACAGATTTAACCCAGTACAAAATTTGTAAAGCAGAGTTCATTTGAAAAACCTGTTTGTGGGATTTGACTATAGAACAGCATTCCAAAGAGAACAATCTGTTTCTCGAAAGTAATTATAATAATACTTTGTCGAGATTTTGCTCAGTACCAACACAATACCTTTTTAGCCAAAAAAAATGGCCAAGTATGAATAAGCTTTCTTATCTAGCCTTTAGTGCTTGACAGTTTGTTACCAACATCTAATTACTTGAAGTATTTTGAATCTATGCTGCAGTTTATTATTTTTGTTTTTGGAAGGAAACATTTAAAAAATACGGGAAAAAACAAACAAACAGACCAAAAAAAAACCAAAAAAACCCTGCATTTGGAATTATACAAAATGGATTTGTTTGATTGATACAATGGAGGCAGACCGTTAAAAGTATAAGAATTTTTTTTTTTGTTAAATAAAGTTCTAAAAGCTTAAATAAGCTGGGGGTTTTTTTGTTTGTTTGTTTTTTGTTATTCCTTGTGTATGCTTTATATTGTATGGCTAAGAGAAGCAGCCTGCATGTAGATGTAAAGATGTTACTGCAATCAATAGCCTTTTAAAAGATATATACACACAGCTGACGCCATCTATTAAAGAAACATGGATAGCACTCTGAGATGAAAGAAGCATCATTTGCATTCCATTTACATACACGTTCAGTGGATAAAATGACATGTGTGAACATGGCTGAAGACAGCAATTTTTCTCCGGACTTTTAGATGAATAAAATTACATAGAAAATTGCAAGGTTCTTTGAAACCTTAGTCAGATCACTGGCTATGTTTTGGATTCTGCCATAGCTTTCCAGTATTGTACTTCTTAGACCAAGGAGACGGGATCTTTGACCAATTTAGAAGATGAAGATAGAGAGGCAGCATTTCAGTCAATACGGATGTGAGTCAGAGTTAGGCACAAAATGTCCTCTGAGTAATTCACTTGAAAATTTTAAAAGGCACAGTCATACAAATACAGTCAGGCGCAAATAGAGTCAGCCACTCAAAATGTCTCCTCACATCCTCCACTCACACCAACACACAACGGCATGCACACCATGTGAGCTAGACGCTAATGCAGAGCCAGAAATGCTGTCCAACAATAATCACAAAGTGTCAATATTATCACACCAAGCCACAAATTTAAATGTCATGTACACACATGCATGCACACTATCATACACAAAATATGGCAGGGATCCTCAGATGATCTGCCAGTGAAGTCACAGTAGCTTACTTGCTTCTGTACCCTCTAATTAAAAAAAAGGTTTTTAGGCTCCTATACCAAAACCAGCTTACCTGGCAGTTATTCTGAATACAAACTCCATATCTTTTTGCTTATCAGTGTCATAACCCTTCACAAAGGGCTGCCAAAAGAAACAAAAACATAAGGATTTTAATGATGCTTAGACAAAGGCACAGGGTAGTGGGATGCATATATAAGAACTATGGTTAATAAAATAATGACAGCTTCAAGTATTGTGGTACAGCACATGCGGCTTTTGCTGTTTGCAAGGGTCTGTGAGACCTTCAGAAAGCCTAAGCGCTGTGCATTAGTTAAAACTCTAGGTGGATGGTTTATTATACTGTCCATCAAAATATTACTAGTATATATAAAAAGATACAAGTTATACCATATATACATTTCTTAAGTTATCAATTAATTCTGCTTAGTTTTAGAGTTTTATTGACAGTACTTAGAGCAATAAAAAGCAAAATTATTTCATGAATGTTGTCTTTGTGAGAGAATAAATTAATCTGGGAGTCATAAATGGGTTCTAAACCTCTTTTTCCAATCCTCTGTTAACATTTGGATCACTGATTTTATATATAGCCTAGGTGTTGCTAATTCAAATATATTTTTCGTGGTAATACTGGCAAGATGTGGCGAACAATAACAGGCTCTTTTGCAAACTACATGTATTCAGTATGTAAGTTTGTAAGTTCTTAGGCTTCTTGGAAAATACCCTGCTTGTAATTACAAATTTTCAGCCACACTTAATTGCTTTAGTTGTTACAGCAAATATGTTTTCAAAGATGAGTTGACATTACACCATGTTGTCTGAGATGTTTTCTTCATCTGTTTTTTATTCTACCTTTATTGTCTTGACAAACCACTGACAAGTGTGAATAAGACCACCATGCAGCAGCTCTGCTGGATGAGACTGTCCATTTAGGATTTACAGTGCACACCCAGCTTTATTCATGTTCCAGAGAGAGAGCTTTGACGCACTGCTTATGGTTGTGCATACTGAGATTAGGAAAGGATGGAAAAATAATCAAGAGGGAAATCCTACCTACAGTGCTGCTTAAGGAAAATGAAGAGCGTTGATGCATGAACAGCAGTGTTAAACTGGATGCATAGTTATAAGCAGATATAAGCAAAATGAGAAACAAATGTAGACTCATTGGGTGATTGTACTTGGCTTAAATTGCATTCTATCATGGAGGCATTTTGGTTGACTTGCACAAATATTGCAATAAAAGTGTGTGGACAGTAGGATGATATATATGCAGAGCAGTAGCGTAAACAAAGAAAGCACTACAAAGGTTGCAAGACAGAGACACAGAGTAAAAACCATTCATTCAGATGTGTTCCAAGACCAGAAAAATATGTCCAATTACAAAATGGACCATCAGGGAAGAAAAATGGCCTGGGGTTTAAGCCAAACTCACCTGGTGAAGTCTGTCATCTCCATCATGATCATACACATCTGCTTAGCCAACACAATGATGTCATTGCCGCTGTCATCCCACTTGGAAACCTCAGCATCCAGCTTGCTTTTCTCTTCTTGGAAGCTAGCCACCTGTTCTGCAATCTTCGCCTTCTGCTCCTGGGGCAACTGGGCCATGATAGCCTATAGGAGGATTTATGGAAAATGTAGAGGTTAGCACACTAAACCCCAACATACTGCACTGAGGACATTTCTGTCTCCAGGACATTTTGTTTTACATTATTCGCTATAGTTCCCATGGATGCACACAAGTTTTCTTGCCAGGCAGTAACATAGTGTTTGAAATCAAAGCATAGACACACTGTAGTTCCTTAAACTACTTTGTCCTTAGATTAACTTCTTTGATGAATTTTTGTGATGTGATAGCTATAGAACCTAAAATGTAGAGCTTTGACATGTATTTCTATTTCTATATTCTTCCACCTTTGTTTCAAGAATTATACAGTTCAGTTCAAAATCATTGCACACAACAATCTCAATAATTAACTTAGAACTTAGAACTTAATCAGAACTGGGTGATACTAACAGTAAAATTTACAGCTTATCTGTTCTATTTGAATGTCTTAGATTTTGCATGTATGACTAATAAAGAGACCATTGAGTGTATATTTATCCAGCGGTGAATTGTTTTTCCACTGTGGAAATTGTTTAAGACTAAAATATGGCTAATATAATAATTATTTCTTCCATATAAAAAATTGTTATTGTTGTCTAGGATGTACATTTTGCTGATTTGCCCAAGTTCGGTAGTGACTGTTTCTATAACTACAAAAGCTGTTTTTGATGAGATTTACAGTAACTAAGTAATATTATGCAACATAATCTGGAAAAAACATAATCTAATAAACATCTAATGCCTAGCCAATGAAGAAGATCAATATAAAGGCATTTTTTTAAATGGTACTTAATATCATGTGCAATTGTGTTTAGCAGCATTTCTATCCATCCTCTTGAACTGGAAGGATAACGGCAGATTCCTAACAGACAATAACACATTCAATGAATGAGCTTGTGAGGCCGAAGTGGGCAGACACTTAAGAGCAGGAAATCAAATATTATCACAAGAGCAATCATTCCATTACTGGTAAATAGGACTTTCTCTCTCTAGAGTCACCTAAGCTTGAAAAAAGCTGTTCAGGCCAGTGCAAAGATGAGAAGCCTCCACCTAACAAAACATTCAGATAATCTGTGGTAAACAAAACAAACAGCATGGAAATATACTGATGGATCAGTCTGCCATTAGGGACTTCTGAGATTAAACTGTTACTTGGTATTCTTTAAATATTTATTGCAGTTGGCCTCTAAAGTGTAAGCTTTAAATGGACAAAAGCTGTTTGGTAAGAGTGTAGATAGACACAATCCCAATACTGGCCTACCAAATTAACTATAGTATATCACTCAAGGTAAAAGCACAGAGCAGCAATGCAGGTTCACAAGAGGCTGGATCTCACTTTATTTCACTACTTCTATGAAGGGGCAAACAATAGCAGACATATTATCTTTGAGAGTCTTTTCAGGCAGTCTATGGAGAACTCTATGGAGAAGTCTAACCTAAACAGATAACATCTCAGCCATGAGCATCGTCCAATAGCTCAAAAACAAGGACAGCATAGGACAAGATGATTAAAAGAATTACAAGATGTGTGAATAATTGAATTTTTAAAAAACTGGACTGGACTATTACTTCATTGTGTTAACCCTTTTAAGACTACTTTGGGTGAAGCTTATCATGGCACAAAATAAAAAGAAGAAAGGAGGACATCAGGGAAAGATCAACAGTCTGTAATACAAATAGAAGCTGAAAGACATTGCCATTAGTCTTAAATTTACTTGATGTGCATGTTTTTGTAGCATATTAGAACAGACTGTTTCCAACACAAGAAATGAGACCCAGACAACAAGAGCTCTTTGACGACTAACTTGACACAAATACTTGGGTCGTGTTTACTATGGTGGCGCAAAGCCAAATGTGTATGACCAATTAACAGCAAGTATGGAGGTGGAGTGTTTGAATGAACAGCAGTTGCTCAAACAACATTAACATAAGCATTCTGTTAAATAAATCAGCACTGTTTCAAATTAGTAGCATACTAAATGCTCTCCTCCATTTTTTAAGCCTGGTGAATGATATATTAAATTGCTCTTCTCATTATGCAGTATTCTGAAATATAATTCATTGCACCAAGCAAGTAATTTCATTTTCCTTTAATTCAGTGTCAAACATGACACATGAAATTACTCAAGCTGGATGGTAAAATTCAACTCAATAACTTAAGCACATAAAACAGGCTTGTAAAGTCAATATTCAGTCATCCTCAAGTACACCTCTGTTCTGTTGGGCAATACTGATTAAAATCTACTATATAGAAAATATTAATATAAATGTGTGTGCTTTTAATTTAAAAGGTGTGTTTTATTCAAAACATATATCTTCCATTTCTCACAAGGTGGTATTGATGCCATATGACTCCTTACGATTTTAATGGCAGGATATTACACTCATGAATGGCTATAAATACTACGAGAAGCAACGGACAACTAACCCGTGCACTCTGGCCGGCAATAAGCTGGTCGTCCTCTGTCTGCACGCTGGTCCTGCTGCGAACATCAAAGTCTTCAGTCTCAAAGTCAGAGTCGTCCAACTCCTCCGGAGTCTGTAATGGGACAATAGAGATGGGAGAAAAGGGAAACAGAGGGGCAAAGGAGGAGAGATTAAAACAGCCAAATTAACATGGTGGGGAGAGAGAGAGAGAGAGAGAGAGAGAGGGTAGGAAAAAAGACAGGCTGAGTAAGTAGAGAACATAAAATAATATTGGCATACTACAGCCTTTTGAGCACCATTAAATAAGCAACCTGCTTACTATCTGTGAGAAATGCCTTGGCGCTGCCAGCAAGGGCTGCATCAGATAAATGTCTTGTTCCCCATAGCTTGGTACAAGAAACTGTTCACTCTAATGAATTTGTAAATCAAGGGTAATGTGCTGCATGTGCATTTTGAGTGTGCAAAAGTGAAGGTACATGCTGGTATGAAATGTATCAAGAGCAAAACGCTTGAGTCTCATCTGTTGCTGCTATCTGTAGACAGGTGGGCAAGGCTTTGAGCTGTGTTCTTCTCAAGTGTTTCCACTTCATCTCTACAACTTCTCTTCTGTAACTCTGAATGCAAATCAAGCTAGAAGTATTCTTCCATAAATATTAATATTAAAAAGAATTTCTATTTCAACAGGTCATGCTTAAGGCAAAACACAATAGTGACTGAGAAGAAAATGTGCTTGGTGGTAAAATGGGCACAGGGAAGATGATGTGGACAGATAGAGGTGCATAATCACACTGGTACCGCTACTTGTGCGTATTCAGTTGTCTCAATACCTCCCTTCTGTAATGGATTTCAAGCCCTCACACCTAAAAATAGATAAAGGTCTCTGAACAACCTTACACTGCTTTATGGAATGTAGAGATGCTCTTGTTCTCAAGGGAATAGGGGTATGGTTTCAGATTCAAAGCTGTAGTGACTCATAGGCATCTCTTTCAACCCAGACAATGCTGTTCAGTGGGGCAGAGAAATCACCTGCTGTGGCCTGTGCATCTGATAACCTGTGCATGTGGGAGGCTCAGAATGATGATAAGCACCCAATGGGACATTACTGCAGACCAGTGACAACACTTGCAATAATATTAATAAAGTTGTTTTGTCATGGCAGTATTGTTGTCACAGTAAATTAAAACACCATTTTTCATGTTGTTGCAGAATAAGGTGATCAGTATCCAATTTTATAATGCCCAGCGTCTCTGAAAGCTGAATTATTCTGCACATGTGGTCAGATGGTATCTGAAGTGCAATAGTTAAGAGACAAAGGGGAGAGAGCTGGAGTTACAGTACTGTGAAAATGTTAAATGTAGGCCTTGGTCTTATCTACAAGTTTTCCCTTGTGTCTTATATACAGACAGGGTAGCTAAACAGTAGAATTCCCCATTGTTATTTTTTGTAACATCCTGCTCATAGCCTCTTTGAGCAGAGCAGATTTTTTTATTTGAAGGACAGAGCCAGCAAATCACCTTGGGCCATGGCGCACTGCACAAATCACAGAGTAACGACAGCTGCCCCCTGTATCTCACTGTAAGCAGCTCCCTGACTTCGAGACAGTTTGATGTCTGGGAGGCATGTTCTCTGTTTCCGCTGTAGGTGAGGAGAGGGTTCTGTCCGCCTGTCAAATATCCAGGGGACATCCAAAATGGGCTGCCTGTGCACCACTCACAAAGGTTAAAGACTTGTCTATCTTAAGTAGCCCCAACCACACACTTGTCTGTTCTGATTTGAGAATAGGCTACAGTGCAGGGCGTGCATGTTAGGGTTTAGATGGCTAGAGAGCCAATGTTCAAGAAAGTGTGTGTGTACATGCCCTCTAGAAAAGTTGTATCATAGTCTTCAGCTCAGCTGATTTGCAATATTTCAAATTTCTTTAGACACAGAGCAAAACATGCCTGGTTTCACATGTAAACTGTGTCGCTAAGGGGCAGTTTAGCCAAGCAAAGGGTTCTTTCAGACAAAAATGTATGTTTCTGATACACTTGTCTAATCTTGTTACATACAGCAGCAATAGGAGTTAGTTTACGGAGACTGCTTCATAGAGGCTGCTGGAAATTCCATTACTAGCCAGTTATAAGCAGCTAAGCAATTTCTTGACGAATAATCACCTTAAAACTTGTGATGATTACCTCACACACTTGATCAAAAAATCCTGGAAAATCTACTGGGAAATGCATAATTTCCCCCTTTCTGATAATGGATGCAGTGTGTGTTCAGGCTCACCACTATCTCATATACACAGTTAAGAATGGCAGGACTAATCTGAGGGATTAATCATAAGTGAGTGAGATTTTTCATAAATTCTCTGTTATTCTTTAAACACACCTACACACACATCACCTGCAAGGCAGTGTTCAGCCCACCTCTCAAGCCCAAAGTTAACAGCTTAATCAATCTGGATAATAAGAGTGAAGCTGGGGTGGATGGAAATTGAATGCAGTTCTCTGACTTGCAGTCATAACTAAATATGCTCATTAAAACCTCCATCTTAAATCAATTGCTTATTATAATGCAAATACTACATAATGGCCCCCTCTCATTTGGTTTCTGTCTATGTCTAAGCAGCATTATTCACTGAAGCACAGGCACAGTTTTGGAGCACCACTGTCAACACAAAAATGTGCTGTCAAGACTAATGATTCCAATTCAAAAGATCTGAGTGTTGAAAATAATGGAAGACAGCATAAAACAACCAACCAGCACGTTGTAACTCAGTGTGCTAAATACATAATCAGGAACTATCACACATGAAAAAATTTACTAAATTCATTGAATATATTAAAAAATACTTTCTGTAATGTTTAGTTAAACTAGTTATACTATAAAGTCTGTTGTCTATCCATTTCTCTTTACAGCTGGGGTGGATTTGTTGTCAACACATTGTCAGTCAATTAGGTATCCAACTACCATCTGTCTCCGTTACAGTTCTACTCAAGCAAAAGGCCATTAACCCACAGACAACCAAGGCTGCTGTTACACTAGATTGCAAGTCTGGTCAATTAGGTCTGCTCTTGCATGAGACAAGTTAATCATTGGCTTCTAGGCCACACGCACATACTGTTTCTCACACAATATTACAAACAGCATCTGGTGCACAGACCAATGGCTGTATATACAAATACATTACATTACAACAACCAAGGGCTCTTACAATTGATCAGATGACATGTCTTGAAATGTTTTAAATTAAACCACATCAGATTAATGCTGTTTCTTGTATTTTTATCTTAACCTTTAAACAGGGTTTGTGTGGTTTTCAATACAGCTTCTCTATGTGGCAGTCCTTTCTATACAAGTGAAAATACCCTAAAGTGATGCATGATTTATTTACTCTGTCCAAGCTCTCAAGTGGAAAAAACAGAACCTAACTTTTACTGTCCGGTGTGGAAACAGAACAAGGAAGAGAATATTCAAGAAATAAATAAATAAACAAACTCATGACAAGGCAAAAATCTGGTCTTCTGTTGCAGGTGTAGAAAAATCAGCACAACTTACTCTGATCATGAGGACAGCCTTGCGAATGTCGCGAATGCCATCATATACCAGACGGGATGCATCAATGAACTCATTCTCATCCACAGGCACCGAGGGGTTTGCACTCAAGGCCTCAACTGCAGACTCCACTTGCTCTGTAAACCTTGGCATGACTGAGGATGGTGAGATGAAGTGAGGGAGTAAAGGAGGGAGAAAAAGAGAGAAACAGTATAAATGAAGATTCAGTCCGAAAAACACAAAGAAAGTAAGTAAAAGTAGGCACAGTGTGAAAGATTACACAACTAACACATACCTTTAGTGAGAGACAGCATGAGTTTTACAGGGTGGATATTTTAAAAACATTGACAGAACAACATTGTTGCAAGGAAGAAAAAAGGTTCAGCCACCTCCTCCAACATTAAAACAACACAGAACGAATCTGTGAAAGCACTAAGGTGAGATTTTATCAGATCAGTTTGTCTCTGTAAAGTTTCCTTACTATTCAGCATCTAAAACACTCCCTTGTGATTGCAGGTTATCAAAAACTACTTGTCATGAAACAATGGCACAGTCAGTCTACTGAGGAAATTATATTTGAGGTTACTTTAAATGATCCCTTCAAAGATACCAGCAAGATCTAGTTTGGTTCTGTTCTGTGCCAGTAAACATAGTCTGCTGGGAAGTGTATGATTTCAGTCTAGTTAGTTGGTTTGTTTGCCTGTCACTTGGATGATGGAAATACTACTTGCTTTATTTTCCTGAAATTTGACGCACTAAGAAAATAATATAAAATTTGGAGCAGATCCAAATCACAGGGCATATATACAAAATCTTTTTCACTTTTGCAGAATGAGTAGAATTCATATGCTGCTGGGCCTCTTCTCCCTGACTCAAGAGAGCAGCTGGAGTCAAAATATTCTGACGGTGAATGAAGAGTAAGCTGCATTAGTGATACCAAAGCAGTGTACCCGAGAAGTAAAATTTCTACAGCACAAATAAGCTCGGCCTTAGCTCCGCCCACCTGTAAGGAGGTGCCACATCACCGAATTTTTAGCGACTATAGACAAAGCACATGCCTAACAGACACACAGACCTAAAGGTTTTTATAAATCCATGGCACAGACAAAGCAGGGGAGTTAGACTGAGACAGCAATGAAACCTGGCCTCCACAATTTATCCTATAATCTGTTATCACAGCCTTTGCTCTGTTACTGATTGGAGGCTACGCATCCCAAAGGCTGACGACCAGAAACGTTCTAAACACTGAAAAATGCTAAAAAGAAAAAAAGAAAATATAGGCCACCGAAGGGTTTCAGCTGTAGAAAAAAATATTTTGATGTTGTTCAATCATTTCTGAAAACATATTTTAACATACATTTGTACACATATATATATACACACACATATGGAGATGCACTTACAGGTTTGCATTTCATTAAAAAGTGTAGAAAATCAACAAAAAATCTTATGAAATGAACTCTACTGGCATTTTCTCTGACTCATTACAGTTCTATGGCTCTGTGGTACCTGTGTTAGTGAGGAGCTTGGTGGCCTCCAAAACCTTCTCTGTGTAGACTCCAGGTTCATAATTGTCCATTTCAGAGGTGACCACATGAACAACTCTGGCAGCACGGCCTCGAATAGCCCCAGCAGTGCGATCCAAACCATCAACATCCTTCTCCTGCAGAGCGATGACACACTTATTCACATCCTCCAGGATGTGGTTTTCTGGAGACATAAAACAATAATGCAGTTAATGTTCTATACTTTGTATTACAAAAACACTTTGTTCCCAACATGCCATCAGTTTGTCTGGATGCACAGGGGTTGGCATGGAAGTTTGAGACACACTTTTATCAACAATGAACACTAAAGCAGTAGTAGTAGGTAATAACTGGAAAATAGATGTAGCCATGAAATTTCCTGCCTTCATTCTATGTTTGCATAGTCCTGAAATTATGAGGGCCAGTAGACAGCTCAAGTATAGGATGAGGAGGGGGCTAAAGACAAATTCTCAGGATAGGATGAGGAGGGGGCTAAAGACAAATTCTCAGGGAGCTTATCAATTGGGAGCCTGTGAAATGCAAATGTCCATTGTGTAAATTACAGTCTGTCCTTGGCTGGAGGTGAGAGAAGTCAGTCTACTTAATACTCAACAAAAACTCTTTAAAGGTTTGCCTTGCAAACCATATGTGTTTTAATATATGTGACAGGATGTCAATTTCAGACTTTGCAGACAAAGTACTGCTTATGCCTCAGTAGTTTCCTCCCTAAAGCCCAATCAGCCTTTGTTTGCATGGCTCTCATCAGAAAAGACTAATACCAAAGATCCTTTGCAGCTGTTTCACCTTCTATTAAGAACGCTCTTAAGCATTTAGTGCAAATCTATCTTAATACTGTCTACCAATCAACAGTGTACTGTCTGTTTTCCCACATTTGAACTGGCACAAAAAAACAAACAGGCATTCCAACGGCATTGCACATTTCTAATGCCTCTGCATGGCTATGACATGCAAATGAGCAACACTCACCAGATACACAAAGGAAGTCATCAATGGATGTTATGTCATCAACAGCATCAGTGAGGACACGGACCTGCTTCTCCCACTGATCCTTGAACAAATCCATATTGTCCTGGGCCACCTTACTGTTGGGCTTGGCAGCAAGGGCCAACGCAGCATTAATCACCTGTAATCACCCAATTACAGCCATTAAAGCTCCATTACAGCATAGCCCTCAGCCACAACATTAGCACAAGTTGATTGTGTGAAGCCCCCCATTCTCTCACCCCAATGGTGGGACTGCAGCATGAAGCCAATTCATTTCTGGAGTAATTACAAACAAGTAGTGTTTTGAAGGATTGAATGAAATAAAACTAATAGCTGCTTGTTTTTAAGGAAAGGAACATCTGTGGATACCAAAGCTCGGGGAGAATGGGAGTCATTAGATAACATTAAGAGGAGCAGTCGCAACAAAGTAAAGTGAGCCGGCAAGGTTTGCTGTACTGATGAGGGAATGGTACTTAGAAGAATGAGGGGAAGATGGGCTCAGTGGCAGACAACCATTTGCAGTCTGCCATTTATTTTAGCATCTAAACAGTCTAATCTGGAACTGTTGGTTTGTGTGCAAAGATGGAAGAAGTTCAAAACATTTATATAAAACATTTTACTGCAAATGACCACATAGTTACAGTTTAATAAACATAATTTCTATCATGCTTCAGCCCCTTTCCTTTTTACTGCACAGGGAATTCAATTAACTAAGACTCTCTGTGTTTTTCCCCTCATAATTATCACTGTGTCACTTCTTGGATGGTACCTACCTTACTATTTTCCATATTTTACTTTGTTTTATTGTTGTTAATTAATAGACTGTGGGCTGAAAGACAACACCCACACACAGCGTTGTGTCCAGTTCACTCCACCACCTTTTTAACACAAATGCAGAATAACAATGCTGGAGGAACTTGCACTGCAATGCCTTTGTACCACACTTAAAAGGCAAGTACACCATGTCTGTTATGTGTCTTATACAAACACAGACTTTGACAATTGTTTGATAACCCTCTTGTGGTGGCGTAAAAGAAATGAACTATTATCATGTACGTAAATAGGTCTCAATATTTAGAAACATTTAATTAACTGTCCGTGACTACTAAAGCTACTATGTGTATGTACAAACATTTTTACATTGGCAACCTATAGCAGTTATAAATAGAAAAAGAAGTGCGCATCAATGAGCTAGATGAATGTTGGGGGTTAAACAATCAGGTACCTGGGGGCAAAGGCTTTCCAGTTGAGATGCCGCCATGCGGACCAGCTTTACTCCCTCTTCATTGTTGGAGATGGAGCATGCCAGGTTGGCTACCTAAACAGAAAACACACATCTCTAATTATGGCACAGACAGCGACTCTGACACAGTCTTATTTTGAGAGAAACAAAGGAGCAAAACATAGATACATAATTAAACTTGGATAAGTTTATTATGGTATCAGAAATAGAGCAGAGCTGCAATACAAGTAATCCCTGTGGAATACAAACCCACTGCTGAGGATTAATTTATAAAGCTGCTAAAATGATAAAATATGATGGCACAGAGGGAAAAATGGGCAAAAAAGAGGAAAACAAAAGCTAAGCTGTGAATAGATGAAACAAAAGTTTTGCATTTGTTTCCCAAAAAGATGGTAAATGTCTCCAAATATAACCGTAAGTTGTGGCGAGTAACTCAAGATGTGGTTATTCTCAGTGAACATATCACAAGGCTGCTGGTTTGCCATTCTGCTCCTGGAAACAGAAAGGCAAGTATTCCTGACACTTTAAAGGGGAGTGAGAACTGGAGTGCTGAGCTAAGCAAGCCTTGCATGCGGCTGCCAACACTTATGGTTTGTGAGTGTTTTTTTGTGCACTGACCAACAAATCAAGCTCTCCCACAATTATTTCTAAATATTCTTGCAGCTTCCAGAGTAACATTATGCATCTACTCATATTTAGAAAAAATATAGGTCACAGGCTTTAAAGATTCCCATTTGCTGGTTGAGATGTGCTGGCAACAATTCTGAAACAGAATGGCTGGGATGTGAGGAACTGTGCCAAAGTGGGATTATCCAATGGACAAAGAATGTGCTGAAACATAATCAATTACAATTGCGAAAACTGAATCTACATTGCACTATAGTAGAAACAAGCACTGAAGCACTTAAAACAACATGGGTTCTGTTTTATAGCTTTAGCTATCAATCTGTTATATTTGTTCTATTATTACTATTATTCTATTATTACTATATTCACAGCAGCATAAGAAGTTGCACACACGTTTACCACAGTTTTGGCGTAATATCTAGAACTGAGTGTAACACAAAGAACTGTCAGTAAAGATCATCCACTGCATAAAACACTACATGCATTCACATCTATAGAAGTTTGATAATCAAATAAATGATTGTTATGGAGAGCTTGGATATTAATTTCAACTTGCTAAACAGGTTTCTTTTCATTCTTTCTCATATTGTATTTAATGAGCACTACTGGGTTCTGGGACTTCAGAATTTAAGCTGGTATATAAAATGCTTGTGTAAGAGCACAGAAATGTGGAGCAGATCTATGAAAATAAGACTTGTAAGAAAATCCATTAGAGCACTGGTGGTGGAATGCATCACCGGCTGCAAGAGTGGCAGAGTGAATTAGAGTGTGAAAGATCCTCTACCCTTCAGTCTCAATTCTACAAGAAGACACCAACCCCCATCTTAAAAATTCCCATGCAATTTTGCTGATGAGAAGCACTTATTCCACTGCGCTGGCGAAGCACTGAAACATTGATATAAACACATCCTACATCACTATGCAAACACATGCAGGGAGACCACAGGGAGAGCATTCAGTAAACCATAAGGAGGGGTTAGAGAGCAAGGTACATAAAGAAAAACTGGCACTTTATGGAGAGACCTGTGTTTCTACTTTCATGATCTTAAGAATAAGCCTTCTCTTACTCTCAATACAATACTACTGAGAAAACATCCATTTCAGCAAAAAGAGACTGTGGAGGAAGACAAACAAGTAATGCTACCTTAAGTCACTGCTACTATTTCACATTCCATGCCTAACCATACTGTTTTAAGAGTCAGGGGAGACTGAGTTTACTAAGTCTGTGCAAAAAAATATTCCAGTATGCACCAGTATGACTTTTTATTTTCTTCCTATAGAAACAAAGATTTAAAAGGCAACAAAGTTATATTAATCCATACTTTTCTAACAACATTTCATTTAATGAAAATGAGCATGTCAAATCACTTAAAATGAATAAGACAATTAATTCAATATTGCTGCCTTGACAGATACACGCAGGAGGGACAATTCTATAAACTTAAAAACATTCACCCTACGGCTTTAACACGGAGTACCGCTTGAACGAAGGCATATTTTTTAAAATACCTTTCAGCACACACTAACTTGGTAATTCTAAATACTATGTAAATTTCTCAACATGAAGTACAACGTGATGGATATTCAGATACAGATTTAAAAAGATAAGATGACAAACTGAGCCTAATATGATTGGAAATGTATACCAATACTATCTCGTTATTTCAATATAACACAAGAGGAGGATGTTTAATGAGTCAGAGTTTAAGAAATATCACGCAGAATAATTTATATTTGTCTTGATAAAAGGATTTCTAAATGCTAGGAAATTACAGACATGAAAGTGCAAGGACACAAAGTCACACGAGGGTAAATAGGACATTGTAAATATTTTCTCTTGGTTGCCATAAAAGGAGAGAGAACAGGAGAAGAGGTGGGGTAAAGAGCAAAAACGTGTTGTAGACTTTAAATGTACAATGTCATTATTGTATTAAATGATGTAAAGGGTGAAAATCAGTGTTTCAATTTTTAGTAGCTCTCAAAATAAAAAGGTTGGAAACCTGACAAAAAGGTGAGCTATGCTTTAAAAAAAACTGACAAGCATTCAGTTAATACTCTTGATTTATTTTTAATAGAAAAGAAGACTAAACTGCTGATGCAAGAAGAGAATTAAAGTTGATGAAATTAAATAAATCTAATCATTATTTTACAACACAGGGTTGTAGAATGCATGTAGATGTAGTTTCCTCATGTTGCTACTAAATCAAAAAATTACGTGAATGTAAACAAAATTACAGGTTTATGAAAGTAAGCTATGAGTAAACTAATGTCTATACTGAGTGCTAAGAAATCTCAGCTTAATGACAAAAACTGTCTGATAGCGTGGTGGTATGACAGCAGACACATGACTTGACATATAGCAGATATGCAGAATGAGGAACAAAGATATGTAATCATATTGTACTTGGGTATTTTTAACTTAGATTGTTAAATACAATTGTATTTAATAATTATTTAAAAAATTAAAAAATTTCCCAATAAATTCTTGCTATATCCATCTCTGATTATACTAACTGACTGGCCACACTTAAATGGAGACATTTCCTCATCTTGATTTGTCCTGCTGCAAATCTTGGTCAGTCACTTTTGATTTGCACTAATTATTTACCATTTATGTTAATTTAATTATGTATTATTAGGATGAACCGACTATTTTGTCAAAAGGGAAGAACTGAAATGAATTTACAGCATCTGATCAATAGATTACAAATGTTGTATATAGCGGTAAGTTTGGGCTGCATTTCTCTGCTAACTTGCTAAATTGTTTACATCATCATGAGCACCATCAAATCTTTCATAGCATGACTGTTTGAAAATAATGACTAAGCTCTGTCTTTTTTTTTTCCTCCTGCTTTTAAGATTCTGAATTTTACTGTTTAAAAATACCTAGTAAGAGAGAGAAAAAAGCCACTTGATTTCGCAGAAATACCAATATGAATATCAACTGTAACAGTTTCCATTCAAATATGATGCCATTTTAAGCACAATCCAATAAGGGAATACAGTGAAGAGGTCATGAACACAATGTGGGTTATTTCATTATTTCCCAAGTGTAAAGGGTTCCAATGGTTGCAATTTATGTTGTCGGATCACATTAATTTTGACTAAATTCATTTAGGAATTAACTTAATTTAACATTCACAGTATGATATCGTTTGATAGCTTGCACCACGTATATCAGAGGGGTTTGACTGTTCACGTAAATGAAACCCATTTAATAAAAGCTCTAATTTTGCATTAATTAATCATAGAAATATTAGCTTTACAATACAGCTATGCTTGTGAAAAAGCAAGTCAACTTAAAAAAGCCTTCAAATGAATGTGGTATGACCCACATTCATTTAAAGGCTTCAGTGTTACTTAACGTTACTTTCAAACAAGTGTGTTGTGAACTAATTCACCATTTGCCTGAAGGCAGCCTACACTTGCACAACTTATGATGTCACACAAACAGAGACTGAGATTGGTGGCATTCTTCTCTTCTACTTATGGGGCACTTATTTCATTTACAAAATATTCCATTCATAGCCTGGGAACCAGACGAATCTCATGGTTTATTTGTTGTGGTGGAGGGGTCTGGACCTCACCCAATTCGGATGTTTTTTTAGTAGTATTGGTCCATTTTTGAACCAGTACTACTGTTTCTCTAATATGAGGCAGGCTTTGATACAATGACCAACAAAAAAGGTTTACGTGTCTAGATTTGAAAGGTAACATTTTACATTTTACGTTGATTTGATTGTACCTGTGAAATTTAACTGGCTCCCGAAACACTTTACAAACTGTCAAACAAGGTAGTGACAGTCAACTATGAATCAAGCAAGATTCTGTTGTTTATTCTCCACCTAAAAAAATTTTTTAGAAATATGTTTTGGTGTTCTTTGTAGTTGTTATTTTAGCCAGGTGGCTGTTCATATTTTTTTTCCTCTGATTATTTAAGGGCAATCCAGTTGCGTTCAGAGGCACTTTGGTCAGGGCCTGTCCATTACAGCCTTTAAAAATCAAAACTAACTGACTGGTACCAGACCAACTAGCATTTGCAAATTGGTCTTGACTGCTAGGCTAATTAATTCCCTATGTGGGGGAAAAAAGCAAAAGAAACATTTTGTTACTTCATACTGTGGAAAATATAACTCCATTCTTCAACATCCTATTGTGTTTGGAAGAGGCACTCTTCCACAGCAACTTAGAGTACCATTTAACAGCCACTTTGCACAATGCATTTGCATGGAAATGTCAGCCATTTTCAGTCAGAGGTGAAAGCCAAAAGTGCTTCTGAGACTTACCTATTGCTCACCCAACTACAGTGATGAAGGCTTGTTATACTAGAATGTTTTGCCTTACAAATTATACACTGTTAGTGCTAAAAAAGCTAAGAATTACTGTGAATAACAAAAGCAGTTCTCAGTTACCATGAAAGTATTATGGCATGCAATTTCTGAACATTTCATCACAAACAATAAACTATAATTTGAAGTAAATGACACCACTGTACCAGGTACTTAAGATTTAGTGAGCTTGTGATTTTAACTCAAACCTAAAAAATGTATCTAACAGTAAAAGAAGACAATGCATTTGCTTGTGTAAAGATGACATTTTTACTGCACTCAACTCACACAGATGCATCTTTGCCTTAATTTACTGCAGCAAGAATTAACAACCATCGGGCTGCATCTGCCCCTGTCCCTACATTGCCTTTGGATGCAGTCGTTTTGTCTCAAGAATTCACTCGGGACTTCAACATATCTTTGAGATTAAGTAATCTGTCTACATTCATTCCCCTTCTAATGTGTGCACTGTCATTATCTTGAAATATCAAAAAATGTTAATGAATTCCCCTTATATTTGTGGTGAATAATGTAAAACTGACCTCTGAATTGAAGTGCCACTAAGAACTTTATCAAAGGGGAACACAGGAATAATTGCAGATTGCTGCAGGATTTTTTAACACTTGTTGTACACAGTTTAACTGCAATGGCAAGGAGCAATAATTAGGACACAAATTAAAGTTTGCTATTTACAACACAGTAATAACAACTACACTAAGCTATCAGACAGATAGCTTACATTTCTTACAGACTGAATTTAATGAAAAATTTCACCAATGTCTAAAATACATTTTTTCTCCAGTAGTATAACTTTTAACAAAACTGAACAAGTAAAAACAGCTTTCATGAGCTACAATTAGACCTTCCATGTTGGCCATTCTGATGACACTGCAAAGCTCAGGTGTTCACAGTGGTGCACTTGGATCTGTAAAGACCATTCCTAATTCATGTGTGAGGAAAGATACTTTTTTATGATTAATAATTTAGGGAGTCAGACCTAGCTAGCAGTTTAGTTCCACTTAACAAACACAGAGATTTGGCAGGTAATGCAAAATTTGAATCCAAGGACATGACAGTAGGCACTAACCTATCACGAAATGGATACATAAAAAAAATTATTTTCACTTGCCTTTATTTTTATTTAACAATTGACATTTATGTTCTTTATAGAGAACAGTTTTTTTTCTATGTGTCATTTAACAGAGCAGAGCTTAGGAGGACCCCACACAACACTGCTTGTTTCAGTGGTTATGTTTCAAGGTCACTGTCATCACCTCCGATTGCATTGAACAACAATGGAAACAAAAACAAAAATTGTGTGTTTTAGTTAAGTTAGTAATTTATTTTTACCAAACTTGTGCATTCCATCTGTGTTTTAAGCAGATGTAGTAGCAGATCATTAAGAGAGTCCATCAATGTCTTGCTCGTGTCTCTCTTTTGATATTTAACCTTCAGAAGCTACACAAGGGTCAACTCCTCAGTGAGGTCTCCTTTTCCCTCCGATGCTTCAGTGATGACCCCAGTAAAGGCTTACGCTGCTTTGCTTTATGTGGACTAACAAATCCAGCAACATTTCCCCATGGGGAGAGGTCACTTGCAAATGTCAGGATATAAGGCTGTGACACAGGCATTCAAGAGGTAAAAAGTCCACTTATGAGGACAGCTGATTTTTCTGTTAGCTTGTTGCTCATCCATCATAAGTCCATCATTTGCCCCTTACATTTATAGTGTTATGGCTATGGATACAATAGGGTTGTCAATTTTATGGTATTCACAATGTGGTCTATTACTGCTGATCTTGCATCGCCTCTGTGTGACTTTATAAAAAAGCTCACAATATACTCCAAAACTTTCTAGCTATCAAATCAAAAATGCTTCAACAGCTGCACTTTTTTAAGATCAAAACATTAAGAGTCACATGATAACTCTAGCTTCTGCCTGCAGTAGATTCTCTCACTTCAGTTTTCTTGCAGTTTAGTTTTTCCTTTTTTATTTAGTAAACATCACATTAATAACTATTATCAAGAAAATCCATTTTTGACCTTTGTGAGTCGATTTGTGAGCCATATTGTAAGATTAAGGATCAAGATTCCTATGAGAATTGATTTTATCACCCACCCCTATTCTACAGCACTGGAGACACAAAGAATTCACAAAACATGCTCCTCTTTTTAAATGTAAGAACAGCCATCGAGTGGGATAAGAAGCAGGATGCACAAGGTCCCTTTTAAGATATTTTTTTTTCAAGTATCACTAGAGCACACATGTGGATTTGGCCAATAAGAAGTAGTACTTCAATCTGTTGTGGCAAGTACAACATTTTCCCAGAGGTAGCACTTATCCTTGAGCTGAGGTTGTTTCACTCCCTTGGTTCTGCTTAAAAATTTGATCTGCTGCTATAACCAAACATTGCAATGTTCTGTTTGTCTGCTCACTATAGCATCACAGTATAAGATTAGAATCAACATCGCCTTCAATTTAAAAAATGCTGTCAGAAAGATGTGTGTGTATGTGTGTGTGAGTGTGTGTGTGTGTGTGTGTGTATGTGTACGTAAGAGTGTGTGTGTGAGATGGAGAGAAAGTGAGAAAGAGTGTGTGTGTGTGTGAGAGAGAGAGAGAGAGAGCGAGAGTGTGTGTGTGTGTGTCAGAGAGATGCGCACACACATATACGTAATCAGATTGAAAGACAAAGACAGCAGCCCCAGAAAATCATTTCAATGTTTACAGCTTTGTTTTCATTTGGGAAAAAAAGATCCCAGATTGCTGTTTTATGAAGCACTGTAATCCTAAAGCTGTATCACAAGGGAATCTCTAAGAGCAGAACCGCAGATATTTAACAGAGAAACTGAGAGAGGACTGATGTTTAACATAAGCATTGCTAAAAATGTCCATAGCCAATAGAATGGAAGGAAAAAAAATCTGAATGTTCTATATTTAGGTCACATCAGGTTTGGAAAAATTTTACGTTACCTCAATCAGCTTGTTGGCGTGCTCACGGAACACCTGTGCATATTCCTTGACTTCTTTCTCATTGCCATTCTTGGCAGCTTCAATTAGGACCAGAAGGGGAACATTGGTCTCCAGGAAAGAGTCAGAGACATGGTCCATTACAGCTTTACGCAGCTGTAAAGAAATTTAAAATAAAAGAATTAACAAATCAACAAATAATGAACAAACAAATAAAAGGCTCTGTTTAAATAATATATCATGCATATAAACCAATATCTTCATTAGAATTTACAGACTTCACCTCTTCCCTCCAGCCCACATTCAAGGCAGACACCAGCCCACAAACGCAGATATTACATTCAAAATGAAGACACAAAAACAAACCTGTCTGCGAAGGTCTCTGGTCTTCTTAGTCATCCTGTCGATGGCTGTGTTCAGGGCATCACTCCTGTCCTTTCTTCCAGCCTGAATCATTGAACATAGGAGAGGATTGAGTGAGTGCAAAGGTAAAGTGAGAGCTATGTTTCCTTGTATGACAACTGTAAAATAATTTTGTTTTAGGAACTCTCTTTATGAGGTCAATAAAAATTGCTGTTGGATGTTGGTGAGTATGCATATCAGGCTGGGTTGTTGTTAATAAAAATGTCTCAATAATTCAATGTGGGAAGTCTCATACAAAGGACTGGCAAAAAACACTTAATTCATACAGCAATCTTTCAAATTAATCCATCTATCCATTTGTTTGTATGTAATACATTCCAGCAACAGTAAAAGTAATTTTCATGATTTTAGTGCAGCTGGTGTTTTGCAAAAATCCATTCTGATCCATTCCCGTTCTTTTGCTTATTGTAACCATTGTGCTCTGGATAGAACAGCTGTCATAAGTGCCCCACTGCCCTCTGTTAAAACACTGGAATAATTCCCTAACTCACAGCATTGCCAGTGAATCATAGAGCACACAAACAGTGTGTCAATTAATACTTACACACACTCAAAGTATTCATCAATAAAAGGAACAGCTGCTTTGGTCAAAAAACAGCTGATTTGAAGCTATATCAGCACTGTATTTCATGGGCATCACATCCTCTTAAGTGCTGCTGTAAACAGCATTTACATCCAAAATTTTATTTATGCAAGAATAAACAGAGGATGTACCAATTCTGTCCAAGCCTTCCTGCCTCCACTGTTCTCCTCATAAATACTGTACAGAACACTGTACACTATGTAATAGTAAACTATTAAAGGCAACCTGCTATGCAGGCTTCATTGTCTTAATGGAAAACTGCTGCCCTTGACACAAGGAAATGAGAAGTCTGGGCATGGTGACGGCTGATTCTAATCTTCAAAGACTCATATAAGGATATGGGACCAAAAACTTTAGTGGGTACCCCTAGTTTAAAATAAGTTTGTCTTAGTGATTTTTAATAAGACCCCACAACCATTCCCACCACCAACACCAACACCACTTTGTATTGTAAGAGATTTCTATGGCTTAATGGTGCAATCTCATTTTGGGCTTTACAGCTCCCATTTGTAGAAACTCAGAAAGCTGTTATGGACAAAGGGCTAACCTGTGTGATAGAAGTTTCCTTTCACTGCTTCTAAACAAAAGCATTTTGACCGTTTTTGGGAAAGGTTGACAAGCTCACGATCATGTTAGTGTTTTCACAAACTTTGTCAACACTGCACCCTAAGACCAGTATTTCTACAGGTCAAAATCACTGAAAAGAATAAGCATTAATATTGTTAAGTAATACTGAAAATAATATTTTAATCTTTTCCTTGAAGGTGGATCTTCCCTCATCCTCAGTATTAAATCTGCGATGACTACAGTTACAATTTACTACACATGACTGTGTAAATTATGTAGCCAAGGATTGCAACACCATTGGCAGTACTCACACAGCTAAGCGCTACACAGTGGTAAGAGCTCTAACTACTGGCCTCCTCTGAGAGCAGAGAGATTTCAGTAACACTCTAAAAACTGCTCAAGCAAAAATGTGAAAACCTTTCACATCAAGAATGATGGAGAGATGGACAGAGAGAAAGGGGGAGGGAGGGATAGACCTATTGATAGATACTAGAAAATAACAAATTTTTAACAAAGTAAACAATGAACGAGCAAAGAACCAGTTGGATTCTGGGCTGTTCATCCCACGCTTATGATCAAATCAACTGAGACACACCATGCTTGGTGGTGGCACTGACCTGCCCCATCCCCCACTGCCCTCTGCCCATTGGGGGGTTGTGTACATGGGGGTCAGGGAGCTCCAACGTCACTAATCCCCTATGATTTTGTGCTGGTTGGTTGCAGTGCTGTGGATGGGCTTTAGTCTGCCCTACCCAATACTCTCAATCCTTTTTCATTCATGTCTAGCCTATTTTTCATTACCATGCCAGAAGATTCTAAAGCACTTCCTCAGGTGCTTATCATGGAGGCATATTCTCTGCTGCATCTTTAACAATTCTCAAGTGAGCCTCTATCCATCTCCTTTAGGACAGACTTGGGAACATGCCTTTTCTTTAAAAAAAAAAAAAAGTAGTCTACTCAATTATAGAAAAATTCAATGGAATTTAAATGTCAGACAACTGAAGATCTCTGCAATATGTGTAATTCAGACAGTTTAGTTGATTGTCCATTTACTATTTGTTTTCTCTTTCCTTTTAAAATGCTTGAAAACGTTATGTATATTCAAATGGAGAGTGAGCATGCATCAAATATAGGATATATTCCTAAGATTACCCCCTGAGATTTGAGCATTTTTTCTTATGTTTTTCATTCAAACATTCTGCCGAAAGAGTATCAGCAAGAAATGGGAGTCCAACACAATAAAAAGGGAAAATAACAGCAGCATGCCGGTCAAGTGAACTAGAAAGTCCCATGTAGATGCATGTTTTGTCCTAAGACCTGAGAATTCTGTTAAAAATTAAATAAGAGCACATTTATAACAAATTTTAAATATCCTTCACAAATTTTAATTTTAAGGACAAAAAACTGAACATTTGTTTCTATTGTCAAATGTCAGGTTGAGATTTAGTGTTTTGCTGTTAATGAGTACAATTTATTATTTATTACGAGGTGCAGAGCTTAAGTCAATGTCAAACAACATCTCAGTAAGGTAACCAAAGTAATGATAAGTGTAAGGAAGAGGAGGAGTGTGGCAAGCTCCAGCAAGCTGAGGTCATGTTTCAGTAAAAGTTGAGTGAAATTAATGGTCGACAGGGGAAGGTAATCAAGTTAAAGAAAACAGTGTCTTATACTAAAATCTGTGTTTCATATTTTACCTTATTTGGCTGCTTTAAAATAATTCATTGCAATTACTGCTACATTCATCTCCATCCAAAGTGGATAATTTAAGAAAACTCAGCATTTCCATGTCTTGGACCACCCATCACATTCTGTTTAGCACCATAAATGCGGCTGAAAAATAGTCCTCTTTAAACAAAACAACAAATCAGATAAATCTAGTAAAAAATAAAAACATGTTAACAGAATTTTTGTTGCTTTGATATCACCTTGTGGTTCACACCATCGAGCAAGTATTTTTGCTTTTCAAATTACACGATGAGGGATTGTCTTAACTTAAGAGCAGCTGGCCATACATCACATGCCAGTGCTCAAAAATTAAAGCACTGCACTCAGGATATGTAAATTATGAATATAAGTCAGACACCCTATGTTAGCATTGCTACAGCATACTTGCTCCCGTATAGGGATATTGCAATGCAGCACAGCATGGCTTACCCCTGCTGATGTTGTGTAGCACCCCATGTTGCAAACTATACTCTGCTTTTGTTACGATATTTGTTTATGTCCCTAGTATACAATCATATGTAGCGTGTGCAGAACAATGACAAGGCGAAGCAGAGATTTACAGCTGTGGTTAATTTCAACAGCAAGCTGCCGCAACACGTTCAAGATATCAATATTCTGATGGTGACGAGCCAGTGGGAGGGAAAGGGGGATGCAAGGGGAGGTGGAGGGGGGCTGAGGTGCACAAGCAGTGTGTATGAGGCAGAGAGCAAGTGACTGAGCAAGAGAGTGAGAGGGTGTTTGTGAGTGTGGGAGAGAAAAAGAGAGAGAGAGAAACAGTAGTGATGATCGACGCCAGGCTGCCACCACTCTGTAGCAGTGAGTGGCTGCAACAAAAAGCACAGAATAACATCCTGACTCCCTGCTCTGCTTTTTTCTCTCTCCCTGCGTCTCAGCTAGCAGACGAGGGCTCCGCTCACAGCTCTGCAGAGGCTATGCTGAGACTGAGCCCGTGTCGGAAGCAGGATCTCTGGCTGCCATCAACAAGTTAGGGTTGGAAGACCACAGCCATGAAAGAGGAACACTTGATCTTCAATTAACCATCTGAGTTGACATCATTGCGGTGGAAGGGAAACAAAAGGGTAAAAAAAAGAAAAAGAAAAAAAGGAGAGGAGGGAGGGGGTCTGTTCGCCGGAGTCGCTCTGGATGCAACTGATCAACTTAAAAAAATATATAAATATTCATTTCAAGGATTCGTGGGATGAAGAGAACGATTGAACCCTTTCATTAAGCTTGGATTTAAGAGGACTCTAAGCAAAATAACAGGAATAAACATCATCTTGTGACATGGAATTTCTTATTATGTTTCAATTGGGTGGGCTTAGAATTGCTTTATTCCCAAAGAGGCTGATTCCTTTTGTGCTTACTCAAAAGGGTTTTTTCCCTTTGGATTTTTCTTCCATCTGGTTGCTCCAAGAGTCTGTGGAAAAGGATAGTTGAATGCAGCCTCCGATGTGCACAAAAGAATGGGTAAGTTACCCCCTTTATATGGCAAGTCTGGGCATGAATAGGGAATACAAGTAAAAGCAAGGGAGGCTAAGGAATAAAAGCTCTTCACCCCAGTCTACTTACTGCAATTGTCCTTCATTTTTCCTTCTTCACCACGCGACTCATGCATAGGGAATATTTATAGTTTTAAATACGTTTTACATTGCATACCAGATGCTTAGGTGATGAAGACAGGGAATGAAAAATAAAACAGCATATTTGTTCTATTAAAAATGAAGAAAAAAATGTAGACCAATGATTAATATATGAATGACAGTATTCAGGAAAATTCCATTAAAGTCTAATTATAGAACACGAAAAAAAGGATGAAACAGGCTATATATAAATAGCAAGGAAGATAAACCAAAGTCCAGGTAAGTAATTGATTATTAGATGCCTTGGTAGAGGGCTACTGCTTTCAACCTAAGCTAAAAGAAATCATGTTTAAATATATTGTCAAAGTTGTTAATGTAAGATATCTAAACTGGTGCATGCGTTGGCAAGAACAAGAGCACATACAAAAAGCACAATCGTCACCATGAATTAGTAATAAGTGCTCTGCAGAGATAAGCTTTCCCGCCCCACAGTTCATTTTCCTATCTTTGAACCCACCCAGGTTTCCATTCAAGGTGGCCATTGGTGGGACCTGCACCATCGGCTCTGTGTCTGTGTGTGATCAGCATGCTCCTAGTGTGCCAGCTGCCTCCTGCATCGTGCACAACTTGCCCTCAAAAATGCCGCTGTGAGGACCTGCAGTTCTACTGCGACACCCAGGGGCTTCAGGCACCCCCAGATGGTGTGGACAAGGGTGCCCTGGGGTTGTCATTACGACACAATAGCATCACTGAGCTCAGTCCTGATCAATTCTATGGTTTCAGCCAGCTCACTTGGCTACATCTAGACCACAACCAGATTACCACAGTACAAGAGGATGCCTTTCAAGGGCTCTACAAACTGAAGGACCTCAATCTGAGTTCCAATCGTATCACCAAGTTGCCCAACACAACCTTCATCCACCTCATCAATCTCCAGATACTGGATCTGTCCTTCAATCAGATGACTGCATTGGAACCAGAGCTGTTTCATGGACTGAGGAAGCTCCAGATACTCCACCTCCGCTCTAATTTACTTCGTACTACACCTGTTCGGGCATTCTGGGACTGCCGTAGCCTGGAATATCTGGGACTAAGCAGCAACCGCCTACGGAGTCTGGCCCGGAATGGATTTGCTGGGCTCATTAAGCTCAAAGAGCTCCACTTGGAGCACAATCAGCTGACCAAGATCAACTTGGCCCATTTTCCTCGCCTTGTTGCCCTCCAGTTTCTATATCTGCAATGGAATAAGATTAGCAACCTAACATGTGGCATGGAGTGGACCTGGACCACTTTAGAGAAGCTGGACCTCACAGGAAATGAAATTCGTGTTCTGACACCTGATGTGTTTCAAACGCTGCCAAATTTAAAGATTTTGCTCCTGGATAACAACAAACTGAGCAGTCTGGACCCCCAAGTCATGGATATGTGGCAGTCTCTGGGTACCATTGGGTTGTCTAGCAACCTTTGGGAATGTACCAAAAGGATTTGCTCTCTGGCCACTTGGCTAAGCACCTTTAAGGGAAGATGGGAACATTCCATTCTCTGCCATAGTCCTGAATATGCCCAAGGTGAGGAGATACTTGATGCTGTATATGGATTCCAACTTTGCCAGAATTTTTCAGCACCGGTTGTTCAGACCGTTAGTACAACCACAGACACTACTATTGCTGCAGAGATAACAAGCTCGTTGTTTGGATTTATGCAGCCGACCCCCACGCAGGACTATGCAGAGGATTTTGGGAGCTTTACCACAGTCACTACCACAACAACCACCACACAAACACCAAGCACTGCTCAAGCAACTACTGCTACATCGGAAGAGGCAGCTGTAACAGATGACTTCACTGCAATGGACAACACTGTTATGACTCATAGGGTTATCATTGGAACTATGGCCCTTCTATTTTCATTCTTTTTCATCATTTTCGTTGTGTATATCTCACGGAAGTGCTGCCCTCCCACCCTGCGCCGGATACGCCACTGTTCAGCTATTCAGAACCGCAGACAGATGAGGACCCAGCAGCGGCAGCCTATGGCAGATCTAGCTACACAGGTACCCTATAATGAGTACGAGCCCAGCCATGAAGAAGGGGCACTTGTGATCATCAATGGCTATGGGCAGTGCAAGTGTCAGCAACTGCCTTACAAAGAGTGTGAAGTATGAACTCTTATTTATTCTTAGAGCATATGGTTTGCCATTTGACCATTTCAGATGAACAGGGTTTGCTTTTTTGATTTTTTTCCCAGTTTATGTAAAAAGCATAATTTCTACAAGTGAGATTTAAGAATATGTGAGAAATAATGGATGTTACAATGACAGAGGTTGGACATGACCATTTAGAGATGATGTGGAGATAGTCACAAATTTATTTTTCTATGAATTCAAGATTGTTCATATCAGGCAGGGGCAATCATTTTAACAAGAAAATTGTAAACTGGGAGATTTGTCTTCACAAATCTCTTCATTCTGCAGCACAGAGAAAAAACTTAGCCTAACGGCCCTCTGCTATTGGAATACATTAAGTGAAGATGTGTGATTTATGTCTTATTTCTTTTACAAAGTTAATATTTGAAATCATGTTTCTAACTGTGCCATTGGAAGTGTAAGCCAATCACACAATCACACGGGGCAAATTAATTGGATCAATTATCAGAATGTTTTTGTTTTATAGTTTCATTCTTTTGGGAGAAAGATGTTACACAGAAGACTACTGAGACCAAAATTCTGCTTTGAATATAACTAAAAAATACATGTTGTTATTGTTATGTGACAAATAAAAAATATCTTATTTGAGGATAGAAGAACCCTGAAATTCCATTCAGTATACAAAAATGATATTGCTTTTACCATGTCAGAAATGATTCAATTTGGAAAGTCTCTCAGCCTTGATCAAATCTAAAGGCTCTAAGTGTTTCCCATTTACAGAATTTATTTGGGTGCCCACCCCCAAAATAAATAAATAAAAACAGCTGTGCTTAGCCAAAAAGGGATTGTTTTTTCTTTTGGAAATTTTAAATCCTTTCAGATTTCTTTTCTGTGTGGAAATGCAACTTTGAGTGTGCAGTGCCTACTTAAAGAATGAATTTATGTTTATCTACATACATTGAAAAATTTATCTTGTTGATCAGATCTTAGCTCATAAATGGAATGCTGTTTTGCAGCTGAATTAAGTTGTTGGATGTTGGAGCTCCCACCCACAAGGGCCAACCACCACAAATAAATTCTAAACCTGTGGGAAACACTAAGCATTTTTCATCTGTGGTTACTCTCCTATATACTGCATCGCTTAGCAAAAACGATAGATGTCTTCCTCACCTCAGACATCAAGAACAAAATAATTAGACCTTTACATGTCTCTAGGACCCAGATGCCATACACACTGTGACCATAATATTCCTTATAGCTTAACCTTGTAATAACAGTTTGCTGATTTTCTATTATACACCAGGATCAATATACAAATGAGCTAGTTTGAGGTGTGAGGGTAGAAAGTAAAAGGGGCAAGGAACAGTGCAAATGCCAGACAGGAAAGCATTTCATTCTAAAAATTAAACCTTTCGCTGTAGCCCAGGCTCTTTACTGCTTACACACTAATCAGGACTGACAGGCTCAAGATTGAACCAATTAAGGCAGGGCAAAAAGAATCTAATATTCTGTCACCCACACCAGTGATCCAGCAACATTTAGCTTGTTCAGCCACTCAAAAACAGCTCTAGTAGAATCCTCTTCTGCACCACACAAAAACATCATTGAACATTTAATTTAAAGACATTTCTCTTGTAAGGGATACAGAGCTGTCATGTGCAGTCTTAAAAAAGGGGTTACATTGAATAATAAATTTTTTAACAGACCCCTCGTTAGCAAGTGTCAAGTTAAACTGCAGTCAATACCCTGAGAGCAAATGGAGATCCAATGATAAGCAAACAGCAAGCCTGGGTCAGGAGACATTTGTATGCAGCAGGGAGAGGATGTGCATTAGCATCAGACTAAAGCTGCTGCCGCAGCTCCGCACTTCTTTGTGTTCAGTTTGGTTGAGGGGGCAGGGTGAAAGGGAGAGGGATTCAGAGGAATTGATGGGACGACTTAGAAGGGCAGCTATAGGTTAATATCTTCGTTTATTAAAAAAAACAACCAACTTTTTTGGATGCATGGAGGTGGTAGAGAAAAGACGTACATACTGACTGACTGTATCTTGGGCTTGGACTGCAAACCACCAAACTGCAGCAACTAATTGACTACATGTCAAGTGATTATTTAGCCAATTTTTGACCAGTAAATAATTCAAGCTTAGTTGTTAACAAAGTCAATCAAAATATGTATTTTATTTGATTCTTAATGTTTTCAATTGGTATATGGCATATTTTCTTAAAAGTTTACTTTTACACTCATATTCACAAAGTTGGTGATTAAGACGGCATGATGCTTCTGAAAGCACCCTGAAGCAGGATATATGGTTTTGAGCAATTAGGATACAGTTCATTGGTTGGTGCCCCTGAGAAGTAGCCAGGAGGTACCATTTGTGGCTTTTTTTATTTTTAATCTATTCAACCTGTCACATCTTGGCTTCAAACTTCGTAATGAATGCTTGTGTCAGTGTCTCCCTGCACATGCTCATAGGATGCCTACAATTTCTAAGAAAGTGTTTGTGTAAACCAAAAATTGTTACACTTCACATTTAAATTAAATGAAAGACATTGCATACACATGGATCAAATCAATTTCCAAAGCCAAGCATCTCCACTTTGTTTCTAATTTTGTTTTTTCCAGCTTCGCACTGCTTTTACTATTGCCCTTCTAATCTGTCTTGCATGTTCAAGGTCAAAATTGAGTTGAATATTTCTTAATGTCATTCAGCAAATATTATGGAGAGACCTCATTTTTGATAACTCCAAGAATGGGGATGTATGTGGAATTCCTATAAAGTTCTGTCAATCATTTGACATTTCACTGTTTAAGACTACAACTTGTACTAAGTGACTGAAAATCCACAAAATTTGTAGAAATATGCATCCCTTTGCACTCTGGCTCTTTGTAAACTGTTTTTGTTTCCTCTTGTCATCCTCTAGCCCTGGTCCTCACCCTGCCTAAAAATAAAAAAAGGAAAAAAACAAGTGAACCTATCCCCTCTCTCCTACTCAACCTCTTTGTGCAAAATGAATGCTTTTCTCTACCCATTTTCCTTTTGTATTGTAATATGTACAATTTCATATCTGTATAGTGGATAAGATGTGCCAAACTGAAAAAACATTTTCCCCTTAAAACATATATTTTTTAAATAAAATGGTTATAATTTACAGTGTTTGCTAACTGATGGATCCTCACAACTTGGTTTGGTCTTTCATTACATTTTGATTTAATGAAAATTTGTAATTTACAAAAAATTCTAAAGCAAACCAAATCAAACCAACAAACTAAAACACTAAATGTGAAAAACTTTATTTCATTTCATTTTCTGTTCAACAATGCATGTCAACAAAATGATTATATCATCTCTACCAGTCAGATATAATGATTCAAATGTTTCTGTTTTGCAAAACTTGTGACCCTGGGTTTCACAATGTAAAGATATTTGAGAACCCATGCTTTTTGGAAGGGAGCAGAAGAGTTTTTACGGTTCTGAATTTGTGAATTTAGAAAAAATAATGAGTAAAACTCTGTGCTGTATTCTGTTATGTCTAAACAGCTGTAACAGAAGACTGTAACTACTGACCTTTTACATTTTAAACCTTTTAATTATTATTTTTTAATTTCAGTCAGGTTTAAGAAAGTGGTGACAAAAGCCCATTATATCCACATCCCAGGAACTCTGTTTTCGAGGGACTCTTTTAGCTCCAGCCTAAAATTAGGTTATTTAACAGCACCAAAAGAACAATCATTGGAGCCAGTGCAAAAAAAACCCGCCATTTTTAAAAACCCATCATAAGTGACCATCCGCAAGCTGGCTTTAGTTGCTTCAAGGAGTTCCTGTTAGTGTAAACGCCAAAAGGAAAATAGCCCGGAAAGGTGTATAGTTTCCCAGAAACTTCCTTGTGGGCAGTTCCTCTCGTAATTTAATGTAGGTGTAGATATATTTATTACCTTTGCAGCATAAATTGTACCTTACGCACTATCTGAATGTTATGTTACAATGTTAAGATAAACAATCATCCCTCTATATGCCAGTTATTAAGATTTCCACTAATGTATCCCTTCCTCCATTGGTTACAGAAGCATATTTCAAAACTAAAATATTTGTTGTCCTACATATCAATTCTTAAAAAATTAAGAATTGATATGTAGGACAACCTAATTAAAATAAAGAATCAGCATAGGACTTGATATAGGCAATTACTTAATATTTCACTACTAATCTGACAGACAAAAACACAACATTGGGAATCTTTAACCCAAGCTTTTTTTTTAATTTGTCAAGAAGTCCACACAAGGCTAATACACTAAAGAGAAAGAAAACACAGTTTCCATTTAAGATTTTAGATAGCAAGTTGTGGGAAGACAAGTTTGCTGATGCTTGTTCTGAAGGCTACTGTATGTCAAGAATTTTACTTTTCAAACGATGCAAACATTGTGATAACTATAGACTAATATGGCTCTCCCACTGCACCTCAGACTACTTTAGAACAACTTTTACCTCTCCTCTTTTTGATGAGGCTTACAGAAAGCAAGCTTCAGTAATTAACCTGCAGAGTGTACCTAGGTTGGGGAAGCACTAAATTGATGAGTCTGGCTACATTGCTTCATTACCCTTCAGGGTTCAAAGACTCTGCGCACATGCATGCTTCACATATTCATTTTGAGGAATCCAATAAATCCAGAAAACGCTTACTAGGAAGGACATATTGATCTGGACTCTCATCAGCAAATACCTTCTTAATATATTTATTGCTTAACACACTTAAAGTAATTCCTCAACCATACATTGGGGGATCCAAGTGAAAAAAAAATGGGAAAAATTCTTTCAGAGTCTGTGTACAAGACTAAACTATTCTGACGATCTGTTGCTGAATATGGCAGCTTTGGTTTTCAGAAAGGGGCTGGCAATATGGTAAAAATATGATCACAGTATCAATGTTTTTCACAATATATGATTTAAAAATGCAGTCAGTTTAAAAACTTAACCATGCAAACATAGTTTTTTTTGAGTATATCATGTCAGAAAAGAATATTTTTATAACATCTAAATACAAACATTTAATTTTGAAAAAGTTATTTTCTGCCTTATCAAAAAGTTACAATTTAACTTGCCTTGTAACTTATTAAAATAGTGGTGTGGTTACTACTTTTCCAGGTGATGAAAAAGATTGTCTTGTTTTGTATGGCACCAACCTAAAGCATCTTTTGCAGACTGTTTAAATCTGCATGTGTTTAAATCATCGTTTAGCACTTTAACATGATAAACTCTACATGGCTATGTAAAACAATAAGGGCAGGGACTAAGAGGGGGCAAATTACCGTTGGTAGAATGAACGGAGATATTTGTGTTAAGCTAGCTCAACAAGTGTTTGGTAAATTCATCAACTGACTTACTTACAATTTTACTTATGGGCGATAGACAACATTACCAGCCCCAGTACAATATATCTCAAGTCTGCTTCATCCCACCACTGTTGGCTCTGCTCCAAAGTTACACTCCTTTCCACTAATTGCGCTTTAGGAGCAGCAACACACAACAGAGAGCAGAACCAGAGTGACAAAAATTGCTTTTGTGCCCCTCTGATCCACTCATTATTTTTTTCTCACTTGCAGAGGACATCCTCTTTTGCATCCACTTCCTTCAATGTTGGCTCAAACAGTGTTTTGCAGTAGAAAATGGGTCTGTACTTTGATATTCAAGCCTGCAGACTGACTAGCAATTGTTGTACTTCTTTTTGCTGTGTGATAGGTTGTTAGATTTCTCCATGTCAAGTAAAATGTACAAAGCTCATTATCTTTTGTCTTAGCTTACTATGACCCCCTACTGACATCACTTAAATTGCCCAGCACTACATTACAAGAAAAAATACAAATTAAAAAACTAGGTATTGGCATAATTGAAGTCTTCAACATGTTTTTATATTTCCTTCTAATCAAGGCTAACTGCACAGTCAGGGACAGACCAAGAAACAAAACTATTTTTAAAGATAACACAGAATTTAATGAAACTACAGACTAAGAGGCAGTAAAAACATGATGAAGGGCATGTGTTTATACAGTATCAGAAAAGCACTGAAACGGCTCCGGAGGGCACTGGAATGAAGTGCTATTGCAGTGAGAGGAAGAAAAAGCTGCACTGGCTTTGTATCACATCGTTAAGGGTTGACTACACAGCTGATGACAAGCTTACAATGCATATGGTGATAAAAGCACAACTCTCACTAGCATCACTGAGTGCCATTTTCCCCCACAAATACGTCACTATTATGATACACAGTTAAACTGATATATAAAGATCAGGACAGACAGACAAGGTTAGAACAATCGTAGTCTCCTTTTTTAGGGTATGATGAATCCAACCCCATCTAACCTGCAACTGGTGGCCTAAAAAGTAGCAACAGAGAGGAGACTGCCGCATTTCTAAACTGTTTAGATTTTCAATAACGCATGCTGCTATTTAGGCTCTATCTACATTAGGTATATTTTTTTAAAAACTGGCACTCAGAAAAAAGATTACATGGATGTGGGCTTTAAAGCTGTTTTTTTTAACAAGTATAGCTATGATTATCCTGAAAAACTATATTAAAAGATGTTAAATGTAAGCAGTGGACTTACAGATATGGCATTTGAAACATCTTAGTCTTTCAAGCAACAGAATATGAGACAACTTCAGACTAATTTTGCAAAATGCAGGTAAACAGATATTAAGCTAAGAAACACCTGATCATAAAAAATTTAAAGTATAAACTAATTTTAATAAGCAAGTGTAGGGCCTCATTACTACCACTCACGAAGACTATGCATCCGTACTGACGGCATCTATCACTGGCAGCATTTGTCAGTGGCTCGCTCACTCTCTCCGGTCAGCTGTCAGAGCTGCAGACTATTTTTTAATTCTCTCTTTGGCTCAGTGAAAAAGCAGCCAACTAAGAACAAACCAGGCACTCCAGATGGCAAGTCCTCTATTTCTGCCTCCTAACCAGCAAGCAATTCTTTCAAGTTATAGGAAAATGGTTTGAAATGTCTGACATCCTTAAATAAAAAATATATCAAAAAGCTGTTATTTAAGTAACAGCTCTGGCAGCTCCTACTAAACTCTGGATGAACCTTGTTTTCTGTACCATAAATAGATAATACCAAATACCAATACATCACAGTATCAACAGTACATCTCCATGAATGTGTTCATAGACTCCAGTCCTCGGACCATAATCAGGAATAAAAGTGGACATAATGGACCAACAAGTATTGTTAAATGCTATCACAAATAAATATTTTACATGTTGACTCAGTTACATACACATATTAGGAAAGCAGAAAAATGTACATAAATTGAAAATAAAGTTTTTCTTTATGTTGTCGTTTTGCTTAAAGATATAGCCAATAAAAGCAATCTCCATTCTTTTTTGTTATTTAAAATAATGTTAGTTGTAAATTCTTATTGCTAAAGACTTGAATCAGCTGAGTAACTTGTTCATATCAATGCATGTGTGTGATCATATTAAAATGTGAAGAATGTTAAACGTAACACATTAATCAAAGTTCTGTTAATTTTAAGTCAGTCTAAGCCTTTTTAATTTTCTTTCTAAACACACCTTGAGAGAGCAGATTCTAATTCTGGATTCAAGCCCCTTTGGGCAGAATGTGTTGTGTGTACTTATCAATATTTTATTTTACTTATTTTTATATTATTTTTTACTATCTATCTATCTATCTATTTTTTTTTTCAAAGTGTATATTTCAAAAGCCTGCACTGGACAAGTTTCACCAATTTTGCTATGGATGCTCTGAAGGCCAGTGTTAACAAAAACAGTTTCAAAAGAGAAGGTGACAGTGTGAGTATCTTATTACAGTTTTGCAAATAACTCAGGATGCCTTTACCAAATCCCAATTAAAATGAGCGGTGACATCCACAGCTAACACTTGAAATATCTTAGTGTCAGGTGGGAGATTTTGAATTTTCCCCTGTGGCAGCTTATTTCTGTTGACACAAAAGTGCATGAATTTAGTAATGGTCACGTGTAGCTTTAAAGCTACAAACCACTGGGCCACTATTTCAGTCAATATTCTCTTTCTCTTCAGCTGTCTACATGTCTCTATTTTGCAAGGGTCACCTCACTGCATGTCAACTTAGCTCTAACTAAGATGTTTGTGTTTGGCTTAAAGAAAATAAAAATAAGCCAGAGCTTCTTTTCCCTCGTAGCAAAATGATAATGATTGCCATCTGAACTTTCTCAAGCGCTTAGACAGCCCTGTAGAGATAGGACTGGTTATGTGAGACTCAGAAGATGTAATAGTATTCAGTATCAAAACATCTTTGTTTATTCATTTGATTTGTTCAAGTCATAATTAAATAAATATTTAAAAATACTCTTTAGGTGAAACGAAAGCACACGTATTATCTCTGTTTACCGCTAAGATAGTTAATATGCTTGTGTTAACAATGAGACACATAAAAACTTGTGCCAGAGGCACCACAGGTTCTATAATCTAAGCCTGATGCAACACACCAATATGACCATCAGTTAGTAAGCTGGACTTATAAATCAATTTTTATCACTCTAGAGCAACAAAAGTCAACCGTAAATAAGCATTCATTATATATGAGACTATTCTGTAGGATCCCATCTGTCATGTGTGCACACAAAAGCTTTAAACAGACAAACAATTACACATAAATGAAGAAAAATTTAAGTCTTAACTTGTAGAGATAAAAATTCCAGTATTTGTCAGTAAAACCATCCAAAACCAAAGCTCAAGCTTAGCTCGGATAAAAACAAGCGTGTTTCCCATTGGTTGGGTTTGTTCATCAGGGCAAGTTCAACTTCAGTTGTAGCATTACAAAATGTCTACTTGTGGAGTTTTTTCAAAAAAAAGGTGCAACTCATCTACCTGCTAGCCAATCAAATCAAGAAACCTTAAATTCACAAGCAAAGACTAAGCACAAATCTAGGAAACGTTGCATGAAAGACTGTTTCTGACATGCCTGTGTATTATGGAGGCTGTGAATATAAGAAAAGCCTCAGAGACACTAAATCATTCCCCGGTTACACTCTTTCAGGATTTATTTATTTCATTATGCATTTAGATAACATTACAACTAGATAAACCGAAGTGCATTCACTGTGGTCTTGCATTAGACCTATCCCCTTGGAACCTTGTTACAATTCATTTAAAAGATTTGATAAAAACACACGCGCCCAAGAACACTACATTGCCTGCTAGTTCCCTAGCCCCGCCATATTCTCAGCCTCTAGGCATAACATCTCAGCTAATATTTTAAAAACCTGTACCAGCACAAATAAAAAGGTCTTGCCCACTAGTATCTTTATTAGATGTTACTTGGTGTGCAGTTGTTTTTATCTTAAGGCCAATCATCATTTTCTCTGTTAGGTTTCACATAATTCTTAGTAGGATCAGGTAGGCAATGTAGATGGTCCAAGGTCCACCTAAAATGTGTTTAGAATAAAAAGCAACTATGCAGAAACTGAAGAATAGGGATAAAGCAAAATTCTGCCATTCACTGTTGATGCCCAAGGCAAAAAGACAGCAAGAGTAGGGGAAAGAGTGAGGTGTCAAGAGAACAAGGTACACAAATGGAAGGAGAAGCATTGCAAAGATGGAAAGAAAAGAAAGAATTTAGAAAAGAGCAAGTGCAGAGGAAATGCTTGAGAGCAGAAGTGTGATAGCAAGATTCACAGAAAAAAGTTAAGTGAAAGGAGAGGCTGGGGTCCAACTGCAGTGGCCAGCCATGTCATTTTTACTGCAATAATGCACCATTTAAAATAAAAAGAATTTAAACTTACAATATTTAAAGATTTCCATATTTAAATGTATCAAAGGACTTTTAATTTTCTTTTCTTATTTCTGTTCTTTTGAGTGGTGTACACAAATTATCCCAAATGCTTCTAACAATGTTTATCCTCAGAAAAGTCTGTATTTTTTCCAAGGTGACTCTACGATTAATTTTGATGCTGCCTCCCAACTTAAGGGGTAAATCAGTCAGAGTGAAGAAAGACGTGACCAAGCGTGGCTTAATGTATCGCAAATGCAACCAATACTTTACCTAATCCTTGAATGTTTCTGCCTGAGTCAGTCAGCTGTTCATCTGAAGTGATGGCAGCTTAACAATGAAAGAAATGAATCCAATGATCCCAGGCTACTTCATGGAATGATCAAAGTACCTTTGCTTCCATTGTTTGTATAGAGATATATCTAGCTGCAGAAATCATATATTGTGCGTATAAATGTCAGTAACTTTATATGTCAAAGCAACCTAGCATCACTCTCTTATGTGAAACAAAACCCTGGCAGATGCTGGGACCTAGAGATGCATTATTAATAAAAAGTGGCAGAAACAGTTACACTCAACACATGCCATGCCAAACTGTCATGACAATATGGAATAATTGAGGTCACATTATGTGGCAGTGCTGGGGCAACATTACCCCCACCCGTCTTTCCACTTCACTGGCTGCGTAGACAAGCTCTAGTCTTGTTCCATGATCATCATAACATTGTATACAATTTCTACTACAGAAATGAAAGTAGAAAAAAAGATTTGCCCATATTCCAGTAATCAAACAATAAAATGTATTCTGTGTATTCAGACATTAGCCACACTTCTGTGTCCCAAATCTTAGACTTAAACTACCTTTCCCTGATAACAGTTCAACAAAATGCCACTCCCACTTTTTTATAAATAAGGAGTATGATGCAGTTATCAAAGTAAAAGTAATAAAAATGCTATAGTTATTCTAATAAATGTTGTCTGCTCTGACAAATAACAGAGACATCAATTCTAGAATAGACTCAAAAGTACTTTTTTAATAGGACCTGCTCATTTTGTAGAGGAATCATTTGTGCACTGGTAATAGAGTTGCAGTGTTTGCAGTATGCCTATAAAAAATCTTCACATATCTAAATGTCGTCTGTATCTTTTCTGTCTGGAACAGTGGTCTTGTCTTTCAATGAACTTGATACAGCCATTTTTTTCATAGGAACATATTTAATTTCATCTTTAAAAAAAAAAATGAAACTCAAACTTGCATTTGGTCCTGATTATCAACAAAAAGATATTGAAAAATCTTTTTGAAAAATCCTTGATATTTTGTTTCCCAAAACAAGATGATGTGGTAAGGATGTCAGACAGAATCTCTGTCAAAGAATCTGAAGGAGGGGAAGAAAAACTGACTGAGACAGGGATAAAGACAACTTGTAGCTAGAGGAAATGAAGAAGCAGAAGGAAGGGGGGAGAGAAAGAACATTAGTTGGGAGTCCATCCAACAGCCTCAGTTGTGAGTGTAAACCCATATGCTGTAATGGCAACATACTGTTAAATGACTTGCAGTGTCCCATCTACGGTCAGAATAATATACAAAGAAAATCTTGGTCATACACTACATGCAGTATATTTTCTCAGCAAAATCAGTGTTAAGTATACTTATAGTGTATGATCTGCTCAAAGAGGATGGACATTTGCTTTCCTGTACAACTTATTTTCATAATTCAATGTAACTCTACAGCTCTGCCTTAGAATGACAGCACACACACTCATCAAGCCAACGTGAGGTCTGTTCAGTCAGTCAAGATTATTCACAGACACATTCAGGCTACCTGCCACAATGCTTACAACAGGTTTTAGGCACCAGGTCAGAGCTGCTATCTCACTGTGCTAGATACATGTCAGCCACATTTTTGGATACTATACTGTACAAGGCTATTACATGCAAAAGAAGGACAATGATATCTTGTGCCTCTTTTTTAATTTCCTTCATCTAGTCAAGCACATAACAAGATCCATGTCATATTCACTCAACATTATTGCAGTGATGAGATGTTTTCCTTAGTAAATCTTAGTTTTGAAGTGGTACAGTGCTACATGAGTGGCATGGAGAAGTCAAGTGTTATAGAAAACATGTTTCGAAGCAAACCAGAACACTGCATGAAAGATCTGAACCTTGAAAATACTGGCAGTGTTCTGGATGAGCAATGAAAGCAAATCGCTATTGTAATGTTGAGGCCTAGAACGGACAGTAATGAGCGATTATGACAGGTGAACCTAGTTTTCATCTGACTGGCTCTGATTTTATCAGTCAATATCCAGTGAAAACATATTTAAACTAACATACAAACGAACAAAAAGTTTTTTGGACGGGGCAACATCAAACATATAAACAAAACAAGACTGAGATTGATACAGTTATGAGGTTTCTAATGTAATGTCCACCAGGTCCTAAATTATTAAAATTCAGTTGTTCTAATTTAGCATTTAACTATCAATAGATCTGATGTATTTGTTGAACAATCAAAGATTCAATAGCATCAATGTAAAGTTAAACATCAATCCATATAAGATATGCCTCTATTATGAAATTCCCATGACACATCTGTGTCAAATTGTTGGCTCAAGGAAGATCATGGCAAGCTGACAAGAAAAAGACAAAGATATTTAAATACCTCTCATAAATCATCAGTGCGGAAAGAGATGATTTCAGAAAAAAGACAAGGCACGTGCCAAGTGCAAACAATGCCCTTATGATATATATTATTTAAGAAACACAGCAAATATGGCCATGGATCTGATCAGGCATTCAAATAAGTTAATTTGTTAATGTCACCATAGCAATACAAGCAACTATTTCAAATTGGCTTACGGTGTAAGTTTCAAGCTGGTTTTCCACGCTGCAAAGTACCAGCAACTGTGTCATGGAACAAGTACCGGTACTTACTAGCTATTCAGTCAATAGTTCAGCTAAAAAGGTTGTCTCTTTCCCTAAACTACTTAAAACAGATTCTGTGACCCTATATTTTGAATGTGGATAAAATATCTGTAGCACATTCAGGTCCTGCCTGACTAAACATCTATAACAGTCACAACAGTCACATGACCACTGTAACACTTCACAAATGAAATAAGGAAGCAAAAAAAAAAAAAAAAAAAAAACACTCAAGAAAAGCAGAAAAGTAGAGTTTAAACTCATGGATCGTAATAAACAACCCCTTACTACAGCAATAAAATTTGCTGAGGTGACGGGCTAACTATGAAATTTGCTGTTACAGGGGCTATTTGGGAGGTGGTTGAACAGAGCTACTTTCAAACAGAGAAAAGTAAAATCTGACAGGAAGCACAATGCAAAAGAAAATTAGAACAGCTGAAGGACGATAAATGGAAAAATGACGGGTTTTTCAATTTCCTTTGTCCTTAATAAATGTTTCTGCCACAGACAACAAGTTATGGTCTACATCAATTTTATATTAGAGAAGTTCTAATAGGAGACGCACTCCAAAAATTCATTAATAGAATATTCAGAATCAATAAGATTTGCTGCCTTTCACAGCCCCTTAATATCAAAATGACGCAAATTAAGGATCAATCATCTCAACCATTAAAATATTTTCACAGTAAATGCATGGGTAACTGTCCTGATGGGAGAGAAAACATTCTAGTACGATAATAATGGGAAAAAAATTAGTGCTTTCTATTGTTACCTGGGGATTATTAAAAGTTTATGCCTCAATATCCACATGACAGAGTTCCCAATTAAACACAATTGTAACAAAACAGCAGCACATTTCCTGTTGCAGAAACTTAACTGTTAAACAAAACTAACTGTATCTTTGGAGAAATATGAGAACAATACATCCAGAAACTTCAGTGATGAAACACTAAACACTGACTTTGAAAAGCTATCTTTAAAAAAAAATAAAAAATTAACTTATGCACTGCATTCACAAATAGCAACAGCTGATACAAAAATTAGATGGAATCTAAATTACGTTACTAACAGCTGAGGATATCCACTCAATTTATAATCATTATCAAAATGTAAATATTAAATAGTGCTTTTCTAAGTCTGAATTTTTTAAGAGAATTCACTATTTTTGGAGTTTTGTTTGACTTTCAACTTAAAGAATTTGCTGCTCAATTCTCCAGTAAAGGCAAAAGATGAATTATAACATAACTGATAAGAGCTGTTGTACTGTAGCTAAAGAGTAGGAGGTAGTGTGGTGGCAAAGGGAAAAGATGGATCAGAAAAACACTTACATTTCCCATATACTCAGACAGAAGGTCCTGGAGAGCTTGGCGCACAGAATTGCATTCAGCCACAATGCGCTCCCTGCGGTCATCACGCGTGCAAGACGAGTCTGCCATGAGGGCAGCACCACTGATAATGCTCTCAAGGCGCTCCTCCAGGGAGGGACGGAAGCGCTCCTCACTAAAAGCCAAGGGGTCCACGATGATTTGTTTCTGTAAGGAGAGGGTCAGAGGGGAAATTACACAGGCAGAAAAAATGCTACAAGGCATCATGTTATACTGATCTTCTCCCCTCTAAGCTCAAAGTGAAAGTCCAACAGGCAAGGAGAGGGCTGGTTTGACGGACTGACAGGCTGGCTGGAAAACCTAGTGGGAAGACTGTGCTAAGCTGTCATTCTGTCATAGTAGCCCAAAAGAAAATTGCTTGGTTACAGTTCCTTTAAAAAAATGGTCACAACAACTTCAACAAAACTGTTTTTCACTGTGTTCATTAATTGTACAGCGACCAAAATAAAAAAGTATGGTAAAGGGTTCAGTGTAAACAGGTGGTAAGTGTGTGTTGCAGGAACCTTGTGTTCATGAATATTGTAAATTTTTCTTTGCACACTAAAACTTTCTTACCCTAAAATTTAAGCACATCTTTAAAAACACATCTTTGATAAAAGTTATTTAGTTATTTAGTTCAGTTAGTTTTTAAGTTAGTTATTTAGTGTAGTTTTCTTTGATATAGAACAATTTTGAAAAAATGTAAAAAAAAAAAAAGACCAAAAAAACCAAATAATTTTTAAAAAACTCATAACAAAGGCAATATATATGTCCTCGGTTAACCAAAACTTGTAACCCAGTCAAAAAAGCATGAGAATGCAGATGTACTTCTGTCAGCAGTCACATGAAATTTTTTTCAACTGGTTTTCACAAAAAGAACATTACTATTACTACTATTAGTAGTATTACTTTTTCAAATTGCTATCAGGACAGTCCTGTTCAAAACAATCTCACATAAAAAGAAAATGGCTTATCCAAAACCTTAATCAGGAAAAGTTTATTTTTAAAAGATACAAAGTCTGCAATGGAGAAGACTATTTTTTGCTTCATCCTTTTTAAGGTTTGGACTGTATCTGCTGTTTTTGCAATACAGAAGATAGATAAACTTTAAAGAAAAGACTTGACCCAAACTTGAGAGAACTAGTCGAAAATGTGGTCAAATTATATAAAATGTGAAAGATTGATTCCACAAAAAGGCATAAAAAGAAACTCTTTGCAACATAGACTTAAACATCTATTTCAGACAACAGATCAGCCTATTAATATGTCTTGATATATGTTATCTCTTTTCAGGGATTACATCTTGATTTCAATATCTTTAATTTGAGTCACTGAAGTGCAAAATGACCCACTCTGCTATTTTATATCTGCAGGATTAGAGAGAGAACACTTAGATGTCTGATTTCACATGGGCAAGCCTGCTGAGAGAGGCAACTAGTTGACATGCTGGAGAGGCGCTGCAGAGGGTAAAGGTATCACCACGAAGCTCATGGCAGCTAAACAAAGAAAGCCAACTTCCCCAGTGACCAAAAAAAAACTCTGTGCTTCTGAAGATGCCGTTATTGCTACCAAATATTCAACAATTCAGCTGTTAGAATTGTAGTTTATTAGGCAGCCCGCCCTCTATCACAGCCACCTCCAGCCCCCTCCATTTCGTCTCATCTGACCTCCTCTACTTGCGTGTCATATCACCATGGCAACAGGCACACGAGAGAGACACGGAGGAGGAAACAGACAGAGAGAGATAGAGAGATAGAGAAAGAAAGAGAGAGCTAGAGAGAGGCAGAGTAAAAAAGAGAGAATTAGAGACAGAGAGAGAGAGAGAATTAGGAGGTTGACTCACTCACTTGCACTTAAAATTGGACATCAGAAAGGCCTGTATATGAGTTTTTAGTGAGGAGGAGGGAGGGGGATTTCTGCATAGCTACCAATAAAAAAGACACTAACGCAACAGATCTGAAGTACTGCAATGTAGACACTTGTTTTATGCTGGATAATCATTTGGCATGCTGTTAATGCTTTAATTAATAAGTTTAATTTATCATAAGTTTCCATTTCTGTAATTTACTCATGCAAAGCAGCCAGCCTTCAGTCCTTTCCTAAACAATGAAGGTCCTGCACCCACTTTGGATGGAGTGCACACTAAGGCTTTTGACTTAGCAGCTACAGTGAGAAAACTTTGGCTTGAAAGAGGGTGTAAATAACATATTTCAAATCAGTTTGGGATCAGAGACACTGATTGAGCCAGAAGAGCTGTTTGGAGCTGTTTTATGTTGTTTTTAAAAGTTTTTTTTTCCTCTTTAAAACAAGTTGCCAGTTCTTTCTGTTGTTCAGAAGAAAACTTCACTCAACTTTGTTAGGGAGGCCAGCAGATAAAGACTGAATTTTCCCTATTGGGTAAGCAGTTGTTTAAAAATAAAAAAAAAACATGTTTTTTCCAATTATGGGATAAAACACTTAAAAGACATTGGCAAAATATAAAGGGAGTAGTTTTTTAATTCTTGTGGATATCTGCACAAAATTTAAAAATGTTTCTAATTCAAAAAGGTAGCAGGACAGATAAATCCTGCACCCCCAGTAAAAGTCATCAGTCACTGACTAACTAATAACAAACTTCCACAAATTGAATGTGTGCAATTGCTTAAGATCTCATCATTAAGTTACTATAATAAGCATCTATTTAAGGAATTTTTTAATTATTATTTTTTGTATTATAGAAACACCTGTATTCTATGTTCCACTAACAGAAAAACCTTGGTTTGCAATAATAATTCTTGGGATGCCTGCAAAAGGCCATGAGTAATTAAAAAGTGTGCCATATGACCATCAGCATACAAAACATGAGCATGCAGATTGAATCAAACACACTGACAAAAAAACATGGCACTGCAGAAGCAACACATAAAGTGGTATGTTTGTGAAAAGGACACAATGGAATACCTATACCTTTGTAGAGCTCACTGAACAAGGTTTGTTACTTTGAACTTGTCTAAAGATGAACAAATTGCTGTAAATAAAAAGGTATTATGAAAGTCTGATAGAAGTCTGTGACAGTGGGAAAGTAAATAAATATATAAATCAGGTTAATCATTTTTGTATTTATCACCCCAGGCAGCATTAAAATGATTAGCTCAATATTTCATCCAGCTGTTCTGAACATTTTTCCATGTCAATATTATGAAAACTAGCATGTTATATGTTTATATACCTCCGGCTTCATGTTTATTATTAATATTTTGTTATCTTTTTATCAATAAGATTTTGTCAAGTTCAGTCTGGGATTGAAGTAGAATGAAGTTCATAATAGAAACAATTAGCTTGCCAGAGAGGTATATTTTAGCCATGCTTTTCTAATAATGATAACTCCAAAAATGGCTTAGGAGTTACCTGCAGAAACTTTTATTCATAGTGTGTATATTCGATTTACATACTGTATTAACAAGGACAGCCTACTGAATGTATCTTATTAAAGGCTAAATATTTTTCATTTGACACAGAGACAGAAACAAATCAAGGAGTAAAGTAGTGACTCAAGAACATGTTCAAATGTACCCAAAAGCCATGTCCCAATTTGTCCACATATCTTGTCCTAATTTCCACCTCAACACGGCCCTTCAAGGGCTTTGGTCATTTTATGATTCACTGGGTTAGTTCCATAAACTAAAAATCTGACTTTAACCTCTCTGAACAAGGCCTCATCTATCATTGTTAAAAAAAGCATTTTAATTACACACTTGGAAGTGAGCCTTACTGTTGTAGGAAAAAATATGATCCTAAATGTCTTTTTTTTCACAGATACCTGGATGTCTGCCTGGACACATGAGAAAAGGCAAATGGGCTGTGACTTGTAAACCACTCATTTGACTTACATCAAAATTGTTAAGGGCGTAGGCGAGTTCTCCACCCCCTGCTGGCTGACTGAGTACTGAGTCTTCAGTGGCAGTGGCCTGCGCAGCATTGGAGATGCCAGAGACTGCATGCTGCAGCTGCTTGTAGATCAGGTCACGGTTAGCCTTGTAGGCTGCCACGTCAGGGTGCTGCAGGCAGGCACGGGACGCTGTGTACAGCATGGGGATGTTCCTCTGTAGCACCCCTCGAGCAGCAGCCATTTGGTCCTTGTGGTGGACGTCCTTTAGCTCCTAACAGATTGAAACGTTAAGGCACATAAAAAAAGGTTGAAAAAAGAGGTTAAACTGGAAGATGGAATACTTGCAGGGGTTGCTGGTTGGTACAATGTACTTTAGATTCAAAATCGGCCTGTCATACCCTTATGGAGACACTAAGTGTGACAGAGTTTGTTCTGGATGACCCAGATTTATTTCTGTCCCCTGCGGTAACATAACACAGTCATAATCAGCCCATTATAATATGCCTTTGCAATTTAATGCGTTGCTATTCAGACTTCAGCATTATACTGCAATTACATCTTCATAGGAAGGAGGAGAGGAGATAGTGATCATTGGCATAGATTTACAGCAAAAAAATAGCAACTTGCATACACAAAATGAAAGCCTCCCCTCCAAATGGAATGCTCCCAGGGCTTTTGCCCACTTTTACTGGAGACATTGTCCAATAAATAAAAAAACAGCCTTCAAGCCCCATTACTTCCTGCATTCACTTTGATTAAACACATTTTGCTACCCATAAAAAGTGTGATTACAAGTAAAAGTCATAAAGTAAAAAGTGATCAGTAATCATTTTGGCAAGTTTACCATTTAAATAAGAGCAATATGGAACACAAGAACTGTCTAGTCTTGGGGTGGATTTAGTAGTCTTGGGGTGGATTTAGAGATGTTAATTAAGTGCTTTTAAAGCTTGATCTGGTACTCATCAGTGCTTCAACTTTTTTTACATGATGCAATTGCATGATTTTAATATTTTTATGGTACAATGGGATAACTGAAAAAAAACCTTATTAAATCCTTGAGTCCATTTTAGTTTGAATACAGTATAAACTTGAAAAAACTTAAAATTTTTAATGGGATAACTTGCTAATCCTGTTTCACATATGTCAAACTGAAAACAATACAAAGACGATATATTTAACATTTTGTCTCATCAGCTTTTTGTGAACATATACTCAATCTGAATTTGATACTTGAAAAATGTTTCAAACAAGCTAGGACAGGTGTAAAAAAGTTTCTCAATATGCATTTTACACCTGTTTGGAATATTTCACAGGTAAACAGGTTCATTGGTAACAGGTAATAGTAGTATTACTGTGTATAAAAGGACTATCCTGAAAAGGCTTGGTCGTTTACAGGCAGGTATGTGGTGAGGTATGCCATTTTGATAAACAAGTGATTGTATAAAAGGATATTACTACTGCACTACTTCATAAAACTACCGCCAGTAAGCACAGTTCATTTAAAAGTGATTGAATTTTGTTAAATTTACAATTTGCCAAGTGTCCCAACTATTTTGGAATCAAAGTTGGATATTTACTGTCTAACTTCTCTTAACTAGTGCCTGGACTAAGATTGTATATTGGTAGAAACAGGCTTAATATATTCCAAATATATTAAAATGTATACAACTGTTTACCTTTGTAGCTGTTTTTATTGTTCATCTATTTATATTGACAACTCATATATCACCTCAAATTCCGAGTATCCAGCAATTAACAGGAGTATGCATTTCTTGGATCTGCACCAAGAACCTTATGAGGTTTTTTCATTTGCAAAATGCATCCTGATATTAACTTCCCTGTTGACTACTATTTACAGTGCGGTGGAGTAAAACAATATGCTATTTCTCATGACAAGAGAATAGTTATATGTTGTGTTTAGAGTCAAGAAGCCCTCACTGTTCATGCTTACTGCATATAATTGTCCAGCCAAAGCATGAGGCAATCTTTCCTTGCTACTTGTTCCCACTATTAAACTTGAACATTGGCTTTGTGGGTTGGAGCACATGTTGTTTTTAATAACAACCAATAACAACCAATAACAGCCAGTCACTTGTTAAGCCTTCCAACCAAATTAATCCACCCACCCTCTGGTCTCCTCTGATCTGACCTTGTCTCTCTTTTTTTTTTGCTAACTGTACATTACCTGCTGTCTCTTGGCAGCCATGATGTTCAGCTTATCCACCTCTGGTTTCAAGGCCTTATATTGGATCCCAAGGTCCTGCTCTGTTCCGGCATTACGCACTTTCACCAGATTTTCCTCCACCTGAGCAAGGCAGGGGGAAAACAATTTAGACATTTAGTTCAGTTCCTACTAAAAGTCTGTGGATTAAAACCCACCAAGATTTAAAATTTGCTAAAATGCAATCATATCAAGCCGATCAAGCAGACCTGATTTTAATAAGCTGTAGCCTGTTGGTGTAAGTTTCAAGGGGTGAAAAGTTCAAGTCAGTTGAAATGATATAAGTCTGATATAAAAACTGAAAATTACATTAACCCACCAAAGATTCATATTTTGTGTTGATAGTAGGCTTATGCATGAGAACAGATTATACATTGAAGGTTGATTCAAAAATGAAGACACAATTCACATTTGTTTTTTTGCACTCCAATATTAAGGCTCTCCTAACTAACTTACTATAGCCCCTTTTTAGAGAGCAGGAATACTGCAACATTACTGTGCCCTAACCTTATGTATAAAAATTATAGAGATGGATAGAGGTGCTGCTGTTCTGCCTTGAGGTCACAAAGAAGACACTATCAGTGGGTGTTCATCAGTTTGTTAAGTCTGCTGTGGTAAAATATTTAAGTTTATATTTTGTTAGCATTTTAATGTGATTCTGGTTTACACTGGCAAGTGTCATCTTTCATAGTTCCTATATGAGGTGGCTGTAACATTTCTTGACCAGTCTAAAGTAGTCTAGAGTAGCCATGCTTACGATGTGAAAAGAGATTGTCCAGTCCTATTTAATACAATATCAAGGGATCTTATTAGACATATTAAAAATCTTAGCCCTGGAATTCATTTTACTGTAAAGAGTTAATGAGACCACTGGCTTCTTCTGTCTAATATAAGTACTGCATTATATACATTTTGTGTGAGCAAAATTCAACTTACTCTACAAGTTACAAATCAATCATAACAGAAATAAATTATTCAAGATCTTTCTGGATATTATTAGGCAACTTATGTAGACTTGCACTGAAGGGTGAATTGGATTACCCCAATCCATGTAATAGCTTTAATTAATTTTTAATTAATGTGGTCATCAACAGTATCAGGTTGCAGTATATGCGAGCAGACTAACATGCAATTTTAGAGTTGAAAATAAGCAATTACTCGGTAACTCTGTTCTTACACAGTATGGCATTTTTACTGAGTGGAATAATTTAATTTTCTCAAATTCTAATTAAGCTTGTAACGTATAATATGCAGAAGAATGAAACTATCTCACCAGTTTAAGCTGCAGCAGAAGCTTGTAGACATCAGACATGTCTGCCAGCACCAACAGATGTGTGACTGCTGACAGAAGAGCTCTGGCAGCACGAACCATAGTGCCCCTCTTCACAGATGAGCAAGGGTCTTCCGCAAATTCTCCAGAGGCCTGCCGCATTGACTCACCTGAAAATGTGGGACAAAACAAAAGTTTTCTGTTTAAACTAAAACTTCAAATAGAAACTAGTTCAAGTGACCAACAGATTTGAAAAAATATCAGGGATAAACACTCCCAAAGTGTTTCTGGAAAAGATAATGAACTCTAGCTTTCTAATGATGGCTGTTCCATCAGTGTTTGAGAATGTCACTTTCTGATTAGCAAGTCGGCACTTTGTGTGGACACCCTTGCCAATAGTGCATGAATGTGCATGTGTATGGGTAACTGCTGACATGCACTGTAAATGCACTGTAAAGTGCTTTGAGGGGTAAAGAGATTAAAAAAGCACTACATACAGGCAGTCCATTTAATAACAATTCAATACATTAAAACTCTAACTAACAGAGTGAAAAAATGTTAATGTTTGAATTAAAATCTTTTTCCCCATGACCATTGGGCAATGGATAAAGTCACACCATTGCTGAGAGCAAATGGAACAACGTTACATATCTACATATAAAAGCTTATCAAGTTAAAGGCTGTTATTTGCAAATATCCATATAAAAATATATTAACGTACACATCACATAAGCCTGTAGAAATAGTTGTTTTTTAATGCAACAAACTATAATCCTTTGTAATCCATTTAATCTGACAAAATTCCTCAAGAGCCAAACCAGGAGTTGTTGTAATAGTATCATTAGTCTACAGTAGTAGCAGCAGTCGTCTACAGTCTCTGACAGCAGATGTCTTAGAGCAGACCATCAGTACCAAGCTACGAGTCAGTTTCATCAGGAGTCATCATATGAGACAAAGGGGAGTGTTCAGGGAGGAGGAAGCAGTCTGATGTATTTTCCCCTGCCTGCTCAGGGTCAGCATGTGTCACCCAGAGTGACAAAGACAAACACACCTCTTCAATGTCCAGTAATAATATCTTCTTGCACACAGACATGCACACGCAGCCCTCTTGAAAAAAAAAAAAGAGGTCAAAGCCACAACAAAAGGCTCACTGTCTGTTGTGTCGAGTACCAAGCTTTGTCCTACATAGGATGGGCCTGCACAGTTGACTGGGCACACAAATGGACTCACATTATGAACAAGAAAGTCATACATTGTGAAAAAGACGGTATATCTGTATATAGTTTACTTCAGTGAAGGCATAGCCAACTTAAGCCTCAAAAAAGTACCCTTTAAAAGCTTTGTGTCCATTAAATATCCAAAGCCAACTTAAAGACAAGTACTTACATTATACAAGCACCATTATCATACCATAGCAAGAAAATTTTTACAGCAGTGAGATGAGCTTTGGAAAAAAATATGGCTCAAGACAAGCTTAGGATCAGTTCATGTGCATCAATTGATACCATCTTACTAAATACTTCTGTGACAATCATATGCGTAAACTATTTTTTTTCTATTATTCATGCAACCCAGTCTACATAAACATGCTATAATTAAGGATGTGCTTTCATTTTTACTCAATGTGTGCTGGGTTTGACAACAGCCACTATGACTCAAGACAGGGTTAGAACTTAAGACAATTGTGGATGTTTTCAAAGGCAATAACAATAGGTTATAAGTTGTATGCTTAGACAGTATCTTCTTTCTATCATCTTCCTAAAAATTCACTAGGGTGTGTAGTATTTGAGGACATTTGTGGTACAACATTAATAAAAGCTGAGCTGCTGAGAAAATGAGTCATTGTCTACTATAAGTGACACAGTCTAGTCCTGAATTCTGTGTCTAATAAACAACTGAATGACTGGCTCATCTTTTATTTTTAAAACTAAAACCGAAATACATGATCGACATGATTTGAGAATATGCAAGTTAAGATTTACTTTGTAGCCTCTGGCCAGGTGGTCCAAAGCAGAATTAATATCTCCCTGCAAAGCCGGAGAGCCCTGAGAGCGGTCTACACTTCCTGACCCACAATGTTAAACGTATACGGGTGCATAACTATTTCAGCTTCCAGTGAAAAAAGATTTGGTAAACAAGAGCTATCATGATATTGAGTTTTTGCTACTTAATTATATTATCCTACAGAAGATTTACTGTCAAAATATTTTTAAATTGAGAAACAAAATAGTGCTATCAGTCAAATTCAATCTTCAGTTCTTTTTGATAAAGCGTAACTAATTATCCCTGTGGCTTCCTCATATTTCATTTTTTTGAAGATATTCTTCAAGCAGCATGGTCAGACTACTGTTCCTAATAAACAGATATTGATTAATTATCCAATTAATATTTATTTTGTATTGCTCTAAGTTATACAATATAATGCAAGTTTTTAGATTTTTTAAAAGGTTAAAATGTTACATTTTTTGACGTGACATGACGTCTTCTGGTTTCCATATTTAATACAAACTCAAATTTTTCTTATTTTCCTTTAGACCATCAAACCATTGCCTTTGCTGATTTACATTCATCAAGTCATGCACTTAGAATAACTACATATTTTCAGTCTAGTTAAAACATTTTGAACTCAAGCAGATGTAATTTTCAGGACCTAGTGCTTCTGTTAGTCTATGTTTGAATGTATCCACCATTTGCATTAATTCCACATGCTCAATGCCAGCATAACTTGCTGAGAGAGAGAGAAAAGGAGGGAGAGAGAGAGCTCATTACTTCAATAATCTCAAAGAAGTTCAGGGCTTCAACCACATTTACAGTTACAAGACACAAGTTTGCTAAAAAAAATTGTGGGTGTAAGTGCAGAGTCAGACATCCTGTTAAAAGAAAAAATGAAAAGGCTACATACATGTCTGGTGAAGCACTTAAGCAAGGATTAGCGCTGATCCAATGATATGCTACTTTAAGAAAATGTAATACCTTATTCACTTACAATGAGGCGTATCTTGTCAGAATGAAAAACATAGTTGTAAAATGTGCTTAAAGCAGAGGTGACTGTGGCTGCAGCCTTACCATGTCAGCAGCAACTAGTATAATCATGTACATCATGTATTAGATGTAAAAGAAAAAATAAATTCAACTCGGTCATAGCAGTTTGAAAAGCTTCCTTCATCAAATTCTCACATCAAAAGGCTTTAAACTCAAATAATTAATAAATCCACCACAACATTCATCTTTGAAGTAGATAAACAGTCAAAGACAAAATGGTATTTCAAATAGAAATGATAATAAAATTCAGGTATAGTTGTTTTGTTGAAAATTACTTCAATGACTGCCGTCTGTTACTTTTTTGTTGATCAATAAATCTACCATTTGTTCCAAAAAATTTTCTTCCAGTGAAGAAATCGTATAACAAATAAGAATTGTTTTAAGTTTTTTTTGTCATTCTTGAAAAAAATTTCTTTTAGGTAAAAAGAAAAAGAGACTGAATACAGTTTCACTTTAAAAACCTGTACAACAGACACATCTTACAGGTTTATTTTTTACCTGGACTAAGAGCCAAAGCATTTTGTGCAAATGATCGACAACACAGATCACAAACACTGTTCACACCTTGAGGCTGATCCCCCCTGTGAACAAAATCAATAAGGCCATTTCAGGGGGCAGATAGTGATCAGTGCTCCTTTAATAAACTTCTATCCATCTAAAACTCACCTGCGGCCCACCAAGTGCACTATGAAATGATTAAAATGTATATCACACTATAAGACCCTCAAACAGCAGAACAACAAAGACACAGAGAGGGAGGGAAGGGCAAGACAGAGAGAACAAGGACAAGAGCAGACAGAAATGGCAGAGTAGGTAAGAAGTCTTAACCAGAATAAAAAGGCAGCGATTATTTTAGTGAAGCCTATGGTAAATAAAATTTGACATTAAAAATGTAGAAAATGTTGCATTAAGAAAAAATTCCAGTGCATTTGAAATAATTATAGACAGAAGGACTATGCACTTCACATGCATTGTATGCATCATCATCCTAATGATCATGTCAGATTTTTTTCTTCCATCTTTAACAGCTGGTAAGCCACAGCTGGGTGGAAAATGCTTTCTGAATCCAGAGGGATGTGGGGGTGTTACCCTACTCAATAGCCGTATTATCAGTCTAGGCACGCTCCACTGAGCAGCATGGCATAGCTGACAGCCAGGCCTAGGCACCAGCTAACAACAGTCACTGAATTCCTGTCCAGTGACAGCTTAGCACAACTACAGTAACATTCCTGGGCACTGAGCTCTGCACAGGCTATCTAGCGAGATGTCATTTACCTCCCAACTACTCAGAGCAGAGCTCGAGGACGGGACATCTAACTCACTGGGCATCTGTGGAGAAAAGACACCACGACACAGATGTTGCTTCACAAGGTGATAACAGCCACCCTCAAGTCATAGCTCCGTGGTTTCAATGGTCCGTTGGTGTGTCAGAAACAGTCATGTCCAGAGAGAAAAGGGATAAACTAGACTTAAATGTGTGGTTGTTAGATAATACTATGTGTTGTCACTAAGGTTAGGAACCAAACTCTGTACTTGTAAGGGCAGCAACCAAATTACATTGGTAATAAAGAGCAAAATTAAGTCACCCCTGCAACTTGTTTAAGTTGGAGGGATTTAGGGCAGTGGTGAGTCAAAAGCATTTGCAACACTTTACAAAGTTTCTTTCAGTAAATACTCACTGAAATATTTGCAGTGTGAAACTAAAGGTGGCCAGGGCAGCACATCTAACCCAAGGAAACACCAGGTCAAACATAAAAACTTTCTAAAAGCTGAGAAGTGTACCATATTTGATAGCTGAAAGCCAAGTCCCCTGCAGCAGCCAAAGCTATGTTACATAGCACTTCTAGAGCCAGAGCAAAAGAACTTGAACTCTTTATGGACAGTGAGGCTATGTGAGCCATTGAAAACTTTACTGACATCTTCCTTGTAACTGATGAGTAGAGTAACAGGATTATTTTAGCGTAATAATACTGCAGGGCAGAAAGATGTAAAGGTTTGACTGGACAATATGGTTAAAATTACAATCACAACCTTACTTCGTCCCTTAACAGACATGTCACATTTTTATGTGATTGTCAAACTGTAATTGTCAAAACACAAGTCTTTGATTAACCATTCCTCACTTTTTGCCATAAAACACAAAAGGAAAAAACGGAGAGGGTAAATACCACATAACAGTTAAGCCTAAAAAGACTGAGAAGACTTTGGTGTATTATGATCAGGTCAAAATACCTCTTGATCAACCTTTCACTATGTTACAAGAACACACACTTTTGAAAGAATGAAACAAGGATAAAGTGGATCCTAAGAGAAGGAAAGGTAGCTAACAGCTTATAGCCTGAGATAAATGTGAACCATCCGCTGACTTGAATAAATTCTCTATTAACTGGCTCCTTGAGAACCTCAATACAAAAGGAATCGGGCTATCATATTTTTATTTCAAGATCTTCCACTGGGGAAGATATGTACATAGCTTATTATTTATTTATCTCTCCTCCTATCTTAAGGAGCACTCTGTACAAGCTAGGAACCACACACTGTTGCAATATGTATTTTCAATATACCTTGCTTGCGGACATCCTCCACAGCAGCAGTCAGCTCATCTTTAAGGAACTGACTTTCCTTTGCAATCTTTTCTCCCTTCTCAAGGAAATTCTGAGTAGCAGTCTCCACTGACGCTGCCAAAACATGAGCCTTCTTGGAGCGCCCTTTCTTCTTGTTTGATGGACCTTTGTTGCTGGAGTTTACCAAAGTGGTGACCTATGGCATGGATACAAAATTGTTCAACAACAGAGACAGATGCTACGAGACATGTTGTATGTTTTGAAAGACAACAGTTATGCCAAAAACTCTGCTTACACATGAAATCTATGAAATTGCTCCTTTCACACGAAAACCATGTAGCACTGTTGTATGAGCTACACAACAAATGTTGGTAATTTCTTTTGCTCAAAAGTTAGCGTCCCATAGGTATTATTTTGAGTGAAATGGCACAATAAAATATCTCAGATATAGCTAATGCAAAGATCAGTGCTTTATTGAATATATTGTATCTAACAGACTCTGAACTTTGCTATCATACTAGAGAATATGGCTAAAGAAGAACTTTTCATCCTGTGACAATTCACTTTCTAGCATCAAATTGAAATAAATGTATCTTACAGAATTTCTTTTTTACCTTTGTCAACACAATCCTTTGCCCATTCCAGCCATTAGCTATCTGACTCAGTCATTTTATTCTTAATAAAAATGCACAATGTGTTTACATCACCTGTGTGACCAGGGGCTCCAGCAGCCTCTCCACTGCGAGAGTACGGATCTCTAGACTTTTTGGGTCCCATTTAAAGTTGATGTTAGCTGTGTTAGTGGTTGTCATTTTGTCTGAAGTTCTAGGGGGCAAAAAATACAGAGTCAAAGAAAATAGTGTTAACAGATAACTGCAGCAAAGTCTGTTTCATTCTTTGAATGCATAGATAACAAAAAATATAATTTAGACTGCATCAATCATGAACATTTTTGTCTTCAAAATCAATACACATATGGTGTTTTAAAATATGCAGTCAGTAAAAAATACAAGTGTACCTACTTAGTTGGACTTCCTCAATGGTTTTCAGCACAGTTAGTCTCTAAAATTTTGTCCTACAATTACAATATGGAGATACTTGTTTGAGACAGCAATGCTTTATTCATCCAACAATGATTACCAAAGGAAGACCATAAAAACACTGTGGCCCAATTTCTATTTCTCTTTTCAAGCAATGACAGCAGCTTCATTGATTAGCTATGTAACATGGAGAAGCAGACAAAGTCAGCAAGCCCTGAGGGTTTCAACTGAAAAGTTGGTCAGCTGTAGTGTGGGAACAATGCCGTGGATAGCTATTAGCCTACATTGTCAACAAAGCGTCTAAAATTTAAGGGCACACTCTTATTACTCATGGAGGATTTAATTTGCAGTTTTTTATTAACCACTGGGTTTCATTTTCACAATATTATCAAACAGTGTGTTCTCACAAATCACTACATGCTACTTTTTTAGATAAACCTAATCTACATATGCAGATGGTTTCGGTTTCATATGCTTAGGTTTTCAAATTTCCTTTGCTGTATCCGGATCCACGCTGATCCTTTCAAATAATAACACCGTCATTTATAGTGTGCAATGCACTAATAAAGCTACAGAAAGCTACATTTGCGTGAGAAATTCCTTTAACCTCCTTCATATGGGTGTGGCAGTGTATGTCTCAGAGACGAACTTCAAAATCTGGTCAGAAGAAATCAAATTTTTTTGCCATGCTGGATACCACTTGGAGTACTTATTTGCATGAGATTTGGACAAGTTATCCCAAGAGTGTCCTAACTAAACCCAAGACACAATTTGGTTTGAAGAGGCGTGCTTTTGATTATTTAAGTAATTTATCCGAGGAAATTCCTCGTTCAATAAAGAAATTCTCAAAATAACATAAGACAATCAACACTTGCTACTAGTGCAGCACGACAAGGTGGGCCGACCACCTAACGAACACTAAAGTTAAGTAGCCTTAGCACCTGTTGTGGCTGATTTTAAAGTTGCGTAAAAATAACGTTGATTTCATCAAGCTGAATTATTCATTTTCACAAAAGGCATTATGAATAGTCCAAAACCGTTACTGACAAAGTTTTTAAATATTCGACAGGTATTTCCTCACGAAAAGGTCAAGATTACTGTTACAACCAGATTACCTTAATGTAACGTTTCGGTATTTCACCTGTTAGGTTACACTGAGCCACCTTGCTAACGCTAATGCTAACCGACACAACAAAACACAACATTAACGTTAGCTCCGTTAAGCTGCGTCAACGACTTAAACTGTCGTTTGAATATGCTGTCCAAATAACTCTTCCGTGTAATATAGGTTTAAGTATTAGCATTAGATTGTATAATTGGGAAACATTGTAAACTTACCGAAAACAATCCACTAACGCTAGAGAAACTGAAGTTTAAAAGTTCAAAATGGAGGAGTAGGAATTAGCGTTACTCGGTTCCCTGCCTGAAAACTTTTCCTCTTCTCTCTGACTCCGTTTAGAGGTCCTCCTAACCGGCGAGCCTGAGATGTACTTCCTTTCGAAAAAATATTTCAAAACTTCAATTCGGCTTCAGAAAAATCTTCTGAGGTTAGTTACCTGAAAAGTTTCGGTTAAGATTGTATCGATGTCGCAGACTATTGCCCAACGCACCAACAATGGATGAGGATTAGGGGGGCTGGGGCGGTGACCGAGTTCCTGAACTTCCTGGCAGCGGGGCAGGGCGACCACAGGACACAGCAAGCCCGCAAAGCAGGAGGTGTTTTGGGCGTGGCACCAACTGTATGTGTCCATATATGGATTAATTGTTGCTTCCACAAACTTAGCGCAGGCCAGGCTGTTTGATACTAGGTTCACTTACTATTTTCCCAGCCATTCCTGTGAGGAAACCAGAGAGCGAGACTGTCACGGGACAGGTTAGTTTAATATTGTGATTTCTAGTTAAATCATGTGATTATATAGACATTATTTTTGAGTGTGTCTACTGTATGTTCATGCCAGTAAAACATAAAATTAATGTTTGCAAAAGATTATGTGCATAGGTAAAAGTAGTCTAAATGTAAATAAATATAAATATACCATTATATACCATTATAAATATACCATTTTATCCTGATAGAACACTTATCAGGAAACTGTGAGGAAACTTTCAAAAGAACTTGGTGTGCGATTCAGAGTCCACCAAATACAACAAGGAAACATACTAAGCACTATATCACCACTTTATATTTCAATCCATGGTTAAGGACTTTTTTCTTTTGTAGGGGGAATTCAATTGTGTCTTTGTCCCTTTCCTTCCATTTTAATACTGTCCTGCTGTTTCAAAATGTCAGAATTAATCAAAACATTATCCCATCACTCCAGCCTTTGGTTATTTACATAACTTAGAAAAATGTTTCTACACAGTACAACATTTTCTGTTCACCTTAATAAAAAAACATTTTGGTTTAAGATTTAGCTCTCAAGCAATATGTATCCAGGGAAAATCATACCCCTTGTTTTTTTTACCAAATCCTTTTAAATCCAAGTGTTTTAACTTGGCAGCGAGTTATTTAGAAGAACATGTTTCATTTTGTAAATCTATCATTGTTAAACTTATTTTATCATTAGACCATTTTGAGGCTACTTTCCATGAGGTCAAGCTTTCCTTAAATGTCAGCATCAGATGTCTCAGTAGTCCAGATTTTCAAACTTTCCATTATGAACCACTCTGTTCCCTCTGTTTTATTCCTTTCAAATTGGTAGTAAAACAAGTCTCAACCTGTCTCACAAATTAAATTGCATTCATCTCATACCTAATTGTTAAATAACATTATATATAAAGATAGTTCTCAAAAGTCTGCAGATGCAGGGTCAGGTGCACACAGACAATAAGCAGGTTGTAGCTTAATTTTTCTTATATTTTAATAACATGTGATTAACATCCTACAACAATAGCACTGAAATTTCAGATAAGACTTTCAGTCTAATAGGCTGATAGCTACAGACAGCTTGCAAATGTCATTTATTGTACAATTTCTAAGTCAAGCAAAACTATACAACCTAAGATTTGATTAACATTCAGCAGTCATACTTTTATGGTTTGATGCCACTGTGACTGATAGCATTCAGTTATTTGATAAACATATTCAAGAGCCAAGTATTTTAGTTTGGGCCTAATGAAGTGTGAAATCCATAAATAGATTATCTGAAGAGGCCAGGTGCCACCCGTCCCACCTCACTTTTTCACCTCAGATGCACACACACACACAATTGATACATGGTCCGTATCCATTGTATGGTAGCATGCAAAGAGATTTTACCTAATGGTGGTATACGGTAACTTAAGTGAGTCTTAAAGTTGATCATTACATTTTGCACATTTTTATTGGTGAGTGTGTGCTCAGTAAACTCATTAGCTAAAGGTAAGTCTATTATTTACATAAGCGAAAATATAATCAAATATAAGAGAGCCATGTAAAGACAACTGTAATGCCTATTGTAGTTAGAGAGAAAAAGAAATAAAAAAAGAGAAAAGAGTCATCTGCGATTCAAGGAGGTAGCCACAGACAGCATCACAAACAACAATGGTGTTTTGTTCTGCAGGCAAGTACAGCTAACACAGTTCTATTTGTTGGCTGGAGTAAGTGTTAATTAAGAAGCTCCACCAGCGCAGCATGAATTACAATCCTGAAGAGAATGAGCTTACAAATGTACTTATGAAGCTCTTAATGGAGGCCTCAGAATATAATTAGCGTATGGAAAGATACTCCTGAATATTTTTTGTGCAATAATAAATTGCAAAGTAATTGTTTTCTCTACAGAGTCAAAACTGAAGGGTAATGCATTAAGTAGGCATATTAAATTCCTGCAAACAAAGATATTACAGACTATCTTGTGGGTAATAATAGTTTCAGTCAAGAACAGGAGGACCTTCCACTTACATAGTGTAGCAGTGATTTGTTTATCCAGCTAATACTCTGTGGAAGAAAGGGTTGAATGTGGTGCGACTGTGTGTGCTTGAATGATGAATGTTTGTCCCAAGTAACAGATTGCTGGGACGACAAGTTTGGGAGTCCTTGACCTTCAATCTCTTTGTACCTGTTGGGCCCGACAAATGATAAGAGCACAGCATGCTATAAATAATTCCTTCTCATTATGAGGACGTGCACATGTTTGTCTCACACTGAATTTATAATTGAGCACATGCAAATCTGTAGTGTGCTGCACTATGGTGTATCAAGAAGTAGAACAGATAGTGCATATATGATTCTTTGCATTTTTTATGACAATTTTAAGTGTTCATCTTCCAAAGTTTAAAAGATCAAGTTTATGTTATTAAATCTGTCTTTTCTCTGAGCTTTCTTCTCAGTGATACTGTAGATTAGTTTTACATTTCTATTCAGGAAGCACAGTGTCTTACTGAATGGCAGTTCTGGCACTGCTCCATGCTGATAAGGAGAACCTTATAATTGCAGCCACAGGTGAGCTTCTTTCACTATTGTGTTAACGTCTATTGTTTTGCAGGCGTGGAAGTTACTGTACATTATGACTTCCTGTCAAAGTAGTTATTCATACTTTGACGTTGACTAAGTTGGATGCTCCCGCACAGGAGGGGGATTTTGTTCTCTGACATAAGGAACACAGCGACTTTCAGTCTGCCCACATTCACCTGACTCATCCTGACAGCTGTCCATGGAGCTGCATGATGTCATCTGCCAGAGTCAGACTTTGTACCTACATGATTAGAAATGAGTGCGGCGCAATGTGGGCGTCGCTCTTCCACAGCAATACCTCAAGGGGTGGTGAGGGAAGTCAACAGGCTAGTAACAGTAATGATTATCCATGATAGCAGTCATTCTCTGTGACTTCCTTGCAGAGGTGAAAAGAAACATACATTATCACAGTGGATTAATGAAAAGGGAAGACGTATCAGTTATGTTCACAGTTATGGGCTGGCACAATGATGACTTCACATGGCAGCCTTGCCATCATTGGACCACTGAGAAGATCACACCTGATGCGACGTAATGGCTGTTAACCCGTTGTTGGCAATGTTGAGCTCCACCTGCTGGTCTGGACGATGGTGTCAGACTTGCCTTCTGTTGTGGTATTGTTAAAGTTAGACTGTTTGGTAACTCTCCTGGGTTTTAAAAGAAGCCTGTTCTGTGCCTGTTCTCATTTTGCCAAGTTTTGGTTATGAAACTTTCCCATTTCAAGCTTTTTATTCTGCAAGAAACAAGAGTGTTTCTACTTAAAGAGGAAATTGTGACATTTTGTATGATTTGTTTTTTCTGTTCTCCCGACAATTCTTTTTGTGAACTTATTACTTCTGTTGCGAGCTTTGTTTCACATACCATGAGACGATAGCTTCATATTTGTCTTTACCCAACCAATCAATGATTGTGACTGAAATACAATTACCAGCCGACCCCCTGACAGCAAACAAGCTCGTCACTCACGGTGCAAGCACTATTCCAGAAACCTTCTTTTATTTCAAAATCCTCCTGGGAGCTACTGCCCTAATTTCTTGCTTTCCAAGCGGGATTCGGGCTAAAAGGAGGGTGAAGAATGTGGAGGAAGCCACAAAATTAAACATATTGCATTTCAAAGCTGTAATGAGTCACATTTTCAGGCATTCTCCTTTTTTGATAAAATGTTATAAGGATGCCTGTGTGCTTCAGAAATGCAGCTACTGTGTGCACTTAAGCAGTAATCATGTGCAAGGTCACAATAATTCCAGCACAAAATCACAGCAAGAGCCGAAGACAGCTTATATAACATCAGACTGTACATTACTGTTTTGCTTAAATTTTTAAATAAGCAGCTCTAAGGACATCTGTGTACCACATGTTTTTTTTAAAACCTGCTCCTTCTAATTGTAAAGTGCATCTTTTTTAGTGAATGTACATTAACTCTATTTGTCGAGCTTTTATTGTTAAACTGAATTCATAACACAATATCAATGAATGTCCTTAGACCTTTGTAGACTATCAAACAATCAGGCCACTTTTTACAAAGAAACTGCAATGGAAAAAGAATAAAATAGAATGCATAGAGGGATTTAGGCTGATAGAAAGTAAGACTTCTTTGAAGTTTCAAAACTAATTATGCCTATAAAAGTACCACTGTAGCCTGAGGTTCCTAATTAGAGCATTACAAAGCAGCCTGAAGAAAAAACTACAGAATAATTTTGTAGTTAGTTCTGGATTTTTAAAAAGTTTTCAGAGTATGGTTGTTGCTTGTCACTCCAGATCACCAAAAAAAAAAAAAAAGCTGAAGCTTCTTCTCTATAATATGTAAAATTATCAATATTTTGTGCATCAAAATCTCTTTTGGTCAGTTTTTAAGTGTATTCTATTCAATGAAAACTAAATCTGACTCCAGTAGGCAAAAATTAGATATAGATAGTACTATATGCTGCCTGCCTGAGTCAAGGACTCAATGGGAACGATAAAAAAAGTAGTCAGCTAATTTCAAAAGGTTTTTTTTTTAACATTGTTAGGTAATCTTTGCCAGATAAATAGTAAGAATGACCCAGGCAGTCTTGTGGGAAATTGGACAGTGAACCCAGCATGTGATGGACATGACTCCCAAGTAGGGGAAATGACCTTTCAATATTAATGATGCGGAGAGCCATGACATCATCAGGACATGTTTGGGTCCATGTGATCCGTATGAATAGATGTGACTGTACAAGAACACCAGCTCACCCACAGTCCCATTTTGACCGTATTTGCTTTAATAAAAATTTATCAAACCAACTACCACGCTCCAAGCTTGAGTCACTCTTTATTGAATGCAGCAGCAGAAGTGTAGTAATTCAATGAGCACATCCTCCCCCTCCTGACCCAGCTGATGATGGCTTATTGAAATGCATTTTTTTTTTTTGTCCTTTTGTCTCTTCAAGCAGAACTGATACCCCCAAACATTTGTTTGTTTCCTGGCCTGCTATGAAGCTGTCTCACACAATGTATGTGAATTCTCCTTTTCTCCAAACATGACAAAAGCAGTCACCTTCACACACCCACATGAGTTTTCATCAGGAGATGAAACAGCTGAAAAAGGGAGGAGGAAATGTTGTTCTTTTTGTGTACTCGGCCATGCCTTGTTTTTGATACAGAGCAAAACATGGGTCATTGAAAGCATAAAATTCTCACACATCACAGAAAATGCAGCGATGGAAAGCGACGTTTTTTCAGCCTGACACTGATTCTTTCCGATGTAAGGACTTCTGGTGGAAAGGATGTCACCGGTATCATCGTTTATTTGTGACTTCCATCTTGAGCTGTTGTCAGTCATTTTCACCTGATGTGCTGCTGTGATTTGAATGGATAATGAGGTGCAGAAGTGAGCAAAAAGTTTTTTAGCTGCACCTGAAAGCAGCAAAAGTCATCTTACCCCTTCAGGGCTTAAAAACTCAAGAGGCATTTCTTGCAAAAATAGCTGTGTTTTGAATAATGAATACGATATTGAAGAAAAGCTGATCCACTGATATGCAAAAATCTTGTACGAAATAAAAAATACACTAACTAAAAAGCCATTGAAGTGGTTATCCATTTCCCAAAACTAACAGGGTAAACAGCATTTTTATTCCTCTAAGAGTACTTACAAACCTGAAGGGAATTCAGTGAAAATGTTTATCGCAATGGGTAATTACCCATAATTTATCCAGAGTGACATTCTTTACTCTCTCTGTAAATGCGCTTTACCTGCAAGTGCAAACATTAGTTTGAAAAGGTGTTAGTGCAGGGAAACACAGCAGTGCTCTGCTGCAGTTTAGCAAGAGAACCAGTGATGCCTCCTTGAAAATGTGTGGTTGCTGTGAACCTGCGTGATGATGGCTATGAGGAGTGAGATACTATGTTGAAATACTGCAGGACTGGACAGCAATAAACGCCCAGTTGTTGCCAGGATCCACCACAGTAAACAATCGCTGGGTATCTGTCAGCCAGATGTCTAATCAATCATGGGGATATGTCCACTTTAATGCACTGTCAAGAGAGGTTTATGGATTTCTGTTTTGACACATCAATGTTGCCAATAACAGGCAATCCCAAGTGTCTATTATCAAAATTTCATGATATTTCATAGGAGGGGATAAATCTGTTTAAGCATGAAATCAATGGAGAGATTTCTTAGAATAGACATTTTGAATTGACTGATGTATCACATAAGGTTTCCTCCTCTGATCAACCACATCAGTTCTCTTTTATCTTCTGTTATTTTTTACTCATATTATACAACATGTGCTGCAACTATGCTAACAATTTTTTTTTATTATGCATTAATCTCCTTATTTCCTCAATCAAAATGATGGTGTATTCAACACAAAGCATAAAAAGCTCACTGCAAAAAGCCATGTCCAACCGACATTGCAATCCATGTAGTGGCAGAAATTAAATACTGCGTGTTTAAATGCCAAGGTCCTCACACTGATAAACTTTAATAATTTATCCTGTAATAAAGGGTGTTGCAGAATGAAATTTAAATTTTAATTAAACAACCTTCTATCGGAAAGTCATCTAATTACACTCGGATGTATACAAACGATCTAAATTGAAAGACGAGGTTTTATATCTAGAGAGAAATTGTCACACTCTGTCAGTTTACATTTTGTATGACAGAGCGGACATCCACTTCATTGTGGCACGTCCACAATAGCATACAGTACATGGCAGTGAAAAGTAATCCCAGGGTAAAACCTTAAAGCTGACATGTCAGCTGACAGACAAGAAAAAGTGATAATAGAAGACACTGTCACATCGCAATTTTATCTACGGAAGAACTGTTGTTGCTCCATTTAACAAACCAAGGTTATCTCGTGACAGAAGACAGGCCTGTGAGGATACAACAAAGCTGTGACAAATATAATGCAGCTTATCCAAAAATGTGTCTTCTCTTAAGTATAATGAAACCATTAAGCATGAAGCATGAAAAGATGAGAATAACAAGTAGAATGAGAAGACTGACCCAGCTGTGTTTTTACAGAAATGGAGAGAGAAAATGGGTTTGGAGGGGCAGATTAAAAGAAAAACACAAAGTGAGGAATGAACCTAGTTTAGAAGAGGCAGTGATCAAAGCGCAGGGATATGTAAGAAATCTGCAGACAGCCTGTGTGTTGCAGCATCAGTTCTCCCATTGCATGTGTGTAAAAAGAGCTTTGGTTTGCCCTTTTCTCACACATAGGACCACAGTTTGCACCTTCGACTCATTTCTTGCTGATTGCTCAGCTTCATTTCACTGACTGTAGTTAATGTTTCATACACTATTGGAGAGGGAATGCCCAAAAGGAGGGCTTCCTTATGAAAAATGTATCCCGACAGATGTCTAGGTCTGCCTTCACTACCACGTAACGCTCATCTCAGCCAACAGAGAATTGATTAGTAAGCTATCTATACTCACTCAGATGACAAATGCTTTGAACGCTGCCTTGCATCATCTGTTGTTGCTATTTGAGGAATTAAAAATTTTACATAATTGAGAGTCTTTAAAGTCAAAGTTACTGAACTGGACTGCAATAATATGTAAGATTTATTGCTCATGATGCTAAAATCATTGCAATCTAATACTCTATTTCAGCTCCAAAGATCTTTTAAGGCTGTTTCACCTCATTGTTTTTGTTTTTCTGCCTACGCATTTACTGCAAAGTTAGCCGGGAGTCACTCTCATTGAGTGAAGATTTAGTTAGCTGAAGTAGAAAAACACCTTGCAGCTAAAGACACATTTACTCTCTGAGGGCCTATTGAGCCAAAAACAGAGCCACATGGAGAGCATACACAGGACATAAATGCATAAATCATGTGGAAAAATTGCTCAAAATAACTTTTGATATCACCCTATGTCTACTTAAAGTGGGAGTAGTAATTGATTGCTAATACATTAGCCATTACAACTTCATAACATTTAATATGGCAGTTAATTCTGTCCCCTACTGTCCAAAATCCAGCTGCTTAAATTGATTGGTGTCATTGCAGCCAAGTTCTTTTTAATTTAATTTGTGTGTCATATACAATGATTGTCCATATGGAGTGTGTGTATGAAATATTGACAATTCATCACTTATTAAAGATGGCCGGCTTCAATGACAACATCAGTAGTGTTTGTGTTTTTGACTGTGTATGCGTGTGGGTATTTTACGAGCTGGTAGATTTAGTCAACACATTTTTCTTAATAAGTGCCCTTCACTCGTCAGCAGACACCATTCTATATAGAGAGATGAGCTACTCTTTAATCTCTTAATAACAAAAGTAGAAAGACAGTTAACACTCTTAACAGATTCCAATGTTATTCAATTATTTCAGCATTTTTGTCCTTCTGCACTGTCTAAACACTTATAAAATTATTATTATACTCAACATTGGATTTAAAATTACCCTTGGCTGCTGCAATGTCTTGTTTTAACACCCTATGTACCACATTATACATACAGAGTTAATGCTACATGCGTACCAATGGAGAACTCATTATAAGTACAATGTGTAGATTTGCTAACCTGAGTTAACAATAAAAAAACGGAAAAGTCTCCATCACTTGTCTTCTCTTCTATTGCAAATGGGTTTTTTGATCATTAAAACTAAAGGGAAGCTGCAGGGCAAATCATATCACAGTAACAAAAGGTAAGCTATCATTATTTTGACTATTTCTTATCTGGGTGTTATGGGAGAACAGCGTGACGATGTTGTAATGTAGAACAGTGTGAAAGTAGAAGAATGTTTTAGTATGAAGTATGAAAAACTTTGACCTCACAGCACAATAATAAACCACCGTTCTGGTTTTGTTACTATTCCCTTTCTCTCACTTTGAGAAAGCATTTGCACACACACCTTCTATTTTTTTTAAAATGGCTACGCTAATGACTCTTTGTCTTATTTCAACATTAAACGGAATACCCTCTGTGTTGCTGATAACCCAGGGCACTGACACACCAAGGTGACTTTTAAGCCATCCGCCAGTTTCAGATTGTCAACATGTTAAATCACCACACAGCCTGCTGAGAAAGAGAAAACTCTCTGATTGGCTCTGTCTCCCACATTCCCTGTAGTCAGTGTTTTGCCTCTGGATTCAACATGTGGAGCCGAGCAGGGGAAAGGCGAGCAGAGATTTCAAAATTGGAGGTTTCATTTACCTCCAGCTCTCGACACAATTTCAGGAAACCCTGGTGAACCCTGTTGGTGTGGTATCCATGATTTTACCCAGGTATAGGTTCTTCTTCTTTTTTCTGATCATTCTGATGATTTTCTAATGACTTTCTGGTCAACAACACTAGTGTCTTTGCAACTTTTTATCATACATATTCTCAATAAGCAATTATATTACAAAACTGCCTAGTTGTTAGCAAGAGTTGTGCAAAAATGGTTGGTAACAATGCTTTATATTATAACTTTTTTTTTAACCTGCATTCCTGGATCATTTTTCAGTAACGAATGCAGATTACTGCCACCTGCTGGTCTGGAAGGTTATTTCCTGTGCAGGTGCAAAAAGCATGCGCTAGATGGTCATTGGAACCCCAAGAAAGTGAAACAGTCAGCCTTCTTCACTGTTGGGTTTATGTCAGTTTGATGTGTCAGGGCCTTACAGATCAAACTTCTGATGTCTGTTTATATTCTGCTCCTCTGACATAACAAAAAACATTTTGCTCACTGAAAAATTGTAACCATAGTTGTTGGCACTAGCATCTCATAGCAATTAAGTCTCAGGAAAGCTTTCATTTTTTGTAGAGAGACTTTCTCTGCAGAGTTTGAAATTCTTGTAATATATGTGTTGATTTTCCCCAGGATGTTTCGATTTCCACTCCCCGTCCAAAAACATTCAGGCTAGCTAGATAGGATGCTGATGACTAGTCCAGGGGTCTTATGTGCAATCCTTGCCGGGAGGTGACATTTGCTGCAGCTAACATGTGACATATTACTAGGATTAACATCATCCTTCTAATCAGATCTTGTTGATATACACTGTCATGGAAGGTAATTACTATCAATCAATGCCACTGAGAAGCCTTGATGATACTCTCTTGCATTAGAATGATCTGTCTGCTGAGATTGTGAAGGCGCGTTCTGAAGATTTCCTTAAAGCCGGGCTGAAAATGTTATTTATTCTCCCTCTAATGTGGAGAGCCTCAGCTTTACACACTTACTGCAAGTGACTCAGTACCTCACATTTAGCATTAGGTCAGTTCCCTGCTGATTGGAATTGATTTTGCCTTTGCTGTTTTCCAGCTCTATGCGCCTCTGTTGATTGAAATTTATACATGTATTTTAGTGTGAATGATTTCAAAGCATAAGGCTAAATGTGCCTTCTGTGTGGGGCCTGTCTTCAAACTCATCATGTATTAATTATGCCGCAGTGCTATTAACTGCACCAGTGTTGTTGGGAACAAGGCATTATAAAAAATAAATGCAGTAATGATTAAATAAACTGAGGTAATAAGCATTCAGGCATGCAATAAGTCTTTGAACATTATAGTTACATGCTCCAACGGTGTAAAATGATGGGATTGCTATTTGTAATTGTGAACCGTATACTGAGTCTAAGCGCTGTGATCTGAGTGTTAAATTAACATTTTAGCGTTTTGAATTATATTATTTTTTTGCAATTTACACTTTAAATTTTACAGTTTTTTGCAAAAATTAGGCAAAGTCCACCATAACTGTAGGACAGATGGGCACAAGGAGCAATAGAAAATATGTGTTGACATTAGTTTTGTTCATTGTAGGCTTACAGTGTGTTTTTTCTTTGACCTTCCTCCCTGCACTGCACTGAAATGCAAAGTTGTTAATGGCAGAGTGGTCAAGAATGTTGAGCAGCAGAGGACCAGAGTTCAAATAGAGACACAATAGCCAGAGGTATGAGTGGGAGAAGCAATTCTATTGTCAGTGCTTGCAAGTTACTGGTGTTAAAACAAGTATTGCTGCTAATGGATGAAATAGTCTGTTAGTTTCCAATGTGTAGAAGAACATCAATGAATATGTATGAGGTAATTAGTAAATGATTGGCAAATTGTCTAGATTTTAATAATCTGTCCTGTTATGCAAGTCTTACATAAATGTGAAAATATATCACTGGGTTTTCAGTCAACAGTCAACAAAGATGTGTTGTGAAATCTGTCTGGAATCTGGTATGAATGTGCTATATTAAACCTGAGAGAGTGGCAAGAAAATGCTGCTATTCTGATTTTGTTAGTTGGTGTGTGTGTGGTATATGTGTGTATGAGTTGTTTGTGTGTTGAAGAGAGAAGGATTTTCTGTACTAACTTAAAGCAGTTTTTTCAGTCTCCACACGCTCACCTGCACTCCTGATGAAGCTGCAGTTATATTATATCAAATCTTATCTGCAGTGAAGGTGATGAATTTCATTATTGAGTCTTAAAAATAATCATATATTGTTGAAACTTCTCACAGTTGAAAATGGTATTCCACATCAGTGTTTATGTGCAAGATACTGCCCTGGAGCAGTCAAATATATGGCAGATTGAACACTGTATAAAACGCATGAATCTAAATTGAGTGGCAGGATTGTTCATGGTGCAGTACTAACACATGCTCCTTTAAAACCTTTCAGCTGTTTTCTGCCTCCCAACACTGTCAAACCTGCAGCATTAAAGCTATTGGAACAAATCTGTCATCAGAAAGAATTTTGATGGCGAATCATCCATCATGCTCTGACGCAAGGCTATTGTGCTGCAATCATGAAGGTGTTTACTGTGGTCCATTTACAGTGGTGGTGAGTTAATGTCAATTGTATATCATCTGCTCTACCTGGAGGTTGTAAATACATGCGCAATGGACTGTGTTCATTCTGCAAGTGGCAGAGGACATCATAGCTGGCCTCAGCCATGCCATTTACAGTAATGTGCTGGGTTATTGTAAATAAATGACCGGCCTTAGGTGTGTAAAGCCATTTGGACTCAAAGACGCAGAGGGTTGATAAGAAACCGAATAGAAATCAAAAAATGTATTCCATAGTGAGTACGTTCTGCCTATTTTTTTTCTCTTTCTTGTTTCCAGACAAACAACTGGAGCATTTGATTGTAATGTTCTGGCCTAACAAAGTTGAGACTGGGATTTATTTTCTTTTCCATTATCTGCCTCTTGATAAAAACAAGGTAAATTATTTGGTGATTATAATGGATGGGAAAGCACTGAGTCAATCAGTTTCCAAATGGAAACTGGATGGAACAAACACAAATTGAATATGGAGAATTTGTCTCCGGGGACGCGGCAGATAGATAGACGCCTGGTCAAATTCTCTTTTGGATGGCTGGCACCAAGCAATTCAGCTGACACTATAAACAGCAAAGGTTAGAGCTATATTGAGACCCTGTGAACCAAAATAGCCGGGTGAGAATTTTCATTAAAAAGCAGGATAAAAACCGAACCACTTTGCATGGGCCCTGGCTGTTGTCATGGTTGAAATTCTTTCACAAAGCTTTCATCACAATGCTCCACTGACTTTGATAAATTTCATTCCACGTAGCTTCAACCCAGCGATGCCCCGGCACACTCACCCCATGCACACACACAAACAGTGTAGCGTGTACGATCTCGCAAACATACACGAGAAGGGAGAGAAAAGAGAGAGTGGCATGAATTCAGTGCCTCAAGGAGCACGCAGATGGATCCAGGATTCCTTGCTCACCGTTTCACCGTCAGAGAAAACACACCTTCCTGTGACTTTTTTACCGCCTCCCCCAGGGATTGATGCTCCCTTGTGCACGACACAGTCTGTCCTATATTTTAGCTTTTTCATATTTGGAAAGTATTCAGGAGGACTTGCACTGTAATGTGATAAGTTTTCACTGTTTTGCATGTTCTTGGGTGAAATCCTTTCTTTCACCCATTCTCTTAAACCCTTCTAAAGAGCTCGCATGCCATAACTCACACAGCCACCCATGCTTTGCAGCCAAGCCCAGGAGCTTCCCCTGAGGAGATTAAAGAGGAAAATTCTGAACGCATGAAGAAGCATTCGCTACTCTGAACACTCGTCTTCACTGTCAAAGGAAAAACACATGCACAACAATAAATAAAGGTTGGGAAATTGTCCTCATGCACACAAACAACACAAATATATAATGTTGATTTCTGCCATGGTGATCAAAGAGGCTCTGCAAAACTGCTGGGTTTTTTGTTTTTTTTTGGAGATTATTGTTTTTGGGGCATTTTTGTCTTTATTGGGCAGTTTGACAGCTAAGAGGCAAACAGTTGGGAGAGAGGAGGAGTATGAGATGCAACAAAAGGTCCCAAGCTGTAATAGAACTAGCAATGTGGCATTTATATGGCAAGCAAGGCAAACCTTCGGCTACCAGAACGATCCAAACTGCTAGCTTTTAATGAAAACTTGCTGTTTTCTCTGATCTGATCCATCTCCTCCTCCACTTTGAAAAACACCTCTTCCTATCAGCCATGGCAGCGGAGACACGGGCCCGCTAAATTAATTCTAGCCTGTTGAGAATAAGGCTATTTTTACCAGCACCATGAGACTGAGAGTCAATCCAAGCTGGAGCTGCCTGTAAAGAGGAGAGGCAATCTCGGTTCTGAATGGGACTGAACGCTCAATCAGCAATATACTGCACTCCAAAGGAAATAAGGCAGCCACTTCAATCCTGACATTGATTTCTTTCTCACTCCTCTCAAACATTGTCTTCATGATCACAGACAGTCGCATAACTCCACATTATACTCACAGAAATGAGTGTGCGACCAGACATGCGGGGCTGCTCATGCACTTAAATTTTCCCTCATAAATTTTAGATTCTGAAGCGTAGCTCAAGCTAAGTACGAGCTTCGCCAAAGTTATCAAAAGCCCTAACGAATGAGCACAGTTAAGAGCTACAGCTGCAAACCAATGCAATATTGCATCAAACCACAAGAGGGGGGAGGCACCACCTGTTTCATTTTTCAGGAGCTGTATATCAGAATGGGGTTTAGATGACAAGCTTGTTGTAAAACGCACCACAAGAATTGGTTTGCATGCCGTGTCGTCCTGTTTGAGAGCAAAATTTGCAACATGCATCAAAAAAGGAACCCGCTGGACAGATTAAATGCAGGGATACCTGAGAACAGAGACACAAATCAGGACAGGCCAGGGCCAGCCTGTTTTGATAACAGCTATAAACCCCAGAGGCTGCCAGTAATATGCTCCACTGAGTGCAGTCTATTACATAAATATGCTAAAATTTTACATGTATCTGCCCAAATCTCTCTTTTGCAGTTCTAATTTAGATTTCTATCATAAAACTGAGAAAAATAAAAGGGATGAGGCTGATGTGCAGTAGTATCTATTGACCAGTAGGTGGAAATACATGCATATTAAGTGGCTGAGTCAATGCCAAAGAGCTTTTGCTGCAGAGCCAGCAGCTGGAAGGAGAACCTTTCAAGCTTTAAGGCAAATAGACACTTTTTTTTCCTAAATAACAATATTACATTTTGGAAACAGGAAGTCATTTTTGAAATGGTATAACGTATATGAGTTATTGATTCACTAAATCTATTCACCCTGTCCCACTGAAACGCTCAGTGTTGTTTCTGTTAAACATGACTCAGGGATTTTTGCAGTGAGACTTCAGTGAATAAATAAAGAAATACATTTTAATCTCAGATAATAAAATCTTGAGTCAAGATCCTGTTACAAACTTTTGACAAGATCTCTTGCCATGATTTTTTTTTTAATTTGGCCATGTTTATGAAGTTGTATTTTTCTCACCTACAATGCCTTGTATATAAATATATAAATAGGGCTGAGATGGGTATTCGCAGAGCTCTCTGAAGGGTGCAGTGCTTTGTACTGCAAAATCCTGCTCCTTCAGGGAGTCTCGTTACCTGAGAAGAACTCTCTCCTCTGTTCTTGTGTGCTCCTTTACCTGATATGACTCAAATTACTAACATTTGGCCTGCCTCACACTTTGATTTGGACAAATGTCAAAGAAAACTAACATTATCATTTGCCAGGTATGAATCATTCACCTTTGGTGCACAAAATCTATTATTGATTCCCACTGCTCTAAAGGCTTAGTGTTAGACCGTATCTCTGTGGTGAAATCACTGAAGACCACAGAGGATTATGTCTAAGATGGGCTGCAGGTTGTTTTTTGCTTGTGACCATTTGCACTGGTGCAGTGTCTACTTCTGTGAAGGAGGGTGGCTTAGAGATGCTATCTGGTATCACATTTTGTTTAACATGTTCATTTTGGAGCTTGAGAGCAGGCAAGTCAGTTGTACAGTGACAGATGAACAAAATGTTTTCCTTTGTTTGCAAAACTCAAGTGTGTCTGTTTGCACGTGTATTTAAAAACTAATCAGAGAAACCTGCTTGACCACCATCTGCATCAGCACATATTCAAATGATTCATTAGATTTTATGGCTAGTGGAGAAAAATTTGCACGATCCCTTGTTGATTGAAAGATTGTGTTGGAGCCTGTGTATTACTCATAAATATAGCAATAAAGTATAGATCAACAAATGGGCGGGGTGGGTGGGAGGCTTGCAACAGAGTTATTTGCAGACCTGCAGGCATGCATGCTGCATACTGATAGTGCCGAAACCCCACAGACACTGTATGAATCCTCCGATGCTACAGAGGTGAGAGCTCTTGCTGTGGAGATGGTGAGCACTAATTCATAAAGCCCACCGGCCCAGCAAGATCAATACAGCATACAAATTCATTTTACATCTTCAAGGTGAAAATAAGCTGTTTGTTTATTTCTGGAAATCTGACTGATGAGAACTTATACCCGTTACACAACCATCAAAAGACTAGCTAAGGATAAACTGCATGGAGGCATTTTATACTTTTGAATAAACACACTTTGATGACTGTCAGAAAAAAAAAAAACCCAAAAACATTTGTGCCTGCCCTGAGGCCTGAGGAGTAGAATAATTATGCCATTAAAAACTCAAAATGACACAGAGAGAAATCACTAGAAATTTGTCATTTCAACAATGCTGCGTTTGGCACACAGCAGGCTGAAAGAGCTACAGGCAGGAAGACAAATTGTGATGTTGCACTTTGATTGTAGTTGCACGAAAAATCTATTTTAAAAATCTGTAACCAAATGTTGTGCGCACTGCTCTGCAGTAGAGCTGATAGAACATCTACAAGCAGCAAATCTGGCAAACATATTAATAGATATAGTTTTTGAAAATGTGGATCACTGCCTGGTGCAACAGTGACTCTGCAGGAGCCAGGACAACAAAAAAGAGAGGAAAGCTGTGATCAAACAGAAAGCGATCGAATGTCTCCATCAGTGATCTTATTGAAACAAGCTTCAAAATACTGTCACAGAGGAACAGAGCCATGTTTCTTAAACAGGAATTTGGCCAATTATCACTGTCCAAAAAATTTCAATGCATTTTGCTCTTTTCTTTTGAAATGACTCAACCTATAGAGGCAGATGTGTTGCAAACTCTAACATTTTAAAATATCCCATCATAAAATACACCCAAGAAAAGGCAAGAAACAGTGTTATTTCTTTAAATTAAAAAGGCAAAAGTCATGCATGGGATGTGCCCAGGACAGGAAGGCTCTGGATCAGGTAGTTGTAACCGTCAAGAGCATCAGTGGCACCCATTTACCAAGCATCAGAGCTTAAAGAATAATACAATATATACTCACCCCAGCTATGGTCTGTCAACCCTTTTGCTGTCTGGCAAGAGATACAGAAGTATTTGCTGCCCCACCACCAGACTAAACAACAGTTTTATCCTCAGGCTGTAAGACTTTTTAACTAAAATATATAATTATGTTTATTTTTGTGTGAGTTTAATAATTAATAATCAGTGAATATATTTTTGTGTTCAAGTATTCAAAGAGCTGATAGTTGATTTTAGAAAAAAGGAGGCAAAGACACACAAACCTGTTTACATCAATGAACCTGAGGTGGAGCAAGTGAGCAGTTTTAAGTTCCTGGAAATCAACATTATAGAGAACCTGTCATGGACTTCACATATCTCTGCCCCAGTTAAAAAAAGCTCAGAAACAGCTGTATTTCTTAAGGAAATTTAAGAAAGCAAAATTCCTGCGCAATGTCCTTGTTAACTTCTACAAAGGAGCAATTGAAAGCATCCTGACTGGAAACATCACAAACTGGTGTGGGATGTGCACGGCCCAGGACAGGAAGACTCTGCAACAAGTGATTAAAACTGCCCAAAACATCATTGGTACCATCCACCAAGCATCAGTGATATCGGGGAGGTGAGGTGCCTGCGCAGAGCCAAGAGGATACTAAAAGACAACACCCACCGCAGCCACAGCCTGTTCAACCTGCTGCCGTCAGGCAAAAGATACAGAAGTATCCGCTGCCGTACAACCAGACTACAAAGCAGTTTTTTCCCTCAGGCTGTGAGACTACTTAATGTACCATCTGCAATCCTCAATGTTTAATCATTTCATCTTTTTTATACAATCAATTAATCAATCAAGAGGGGACCACATTTTAATTTCGTTATACAACTTGTTGTTGGTCATACAACTTGTTGTATAATGACTAGGGATAGACCGATAATCAGCCGGGCCGATTATCGGCATTTTGACGCATATCAGCATCGGCCTTTTTTTTTTTTAATCCGACAGCCGATAAGAGATCAATTTAAAACTGGATTATTTTGGCCCTGATGCAGCCACTCCTCTCTGTCTGCAGTCACTACTCTGTCTCAAGTATTGTCCCACCCACAGCACCATCTGATTAGTTACACACAGCCACTGCAGAGCCAATCAGCAGAACTTAAGGGAGCTATTTATTTGTTTAAGTTTTCATTTAACTTTATAAGACATGCTGCTGAGCCTGGGAGCTCCCTGCACTTT
>JAQMCX010000058.1:15205972-15219725 GCA_029814765.1 Acanthurus leucopareius | reverse complement strand
ATAATGTCTGTCAGTGTTGAAGCCATGGGTAGAGAGCGAGACTCACCACACAAATCAAAGCCAACAGTCCATTAGCGCAGAATGCTAACACTCAGTCAGACTCTGTGTAATCTCAGAACATTGTCAAGGCTCATGTGGAGATGACCAGGGCCGCCTGACCCAGACCGAGAAGCTCCTAATCCTGGTCCCCTGTGTGTATGTGTGTGTGTGTGTGTGTGTGTGTGTGTGTGTGTGCGTCTGTGTGTGCGTGTGTGTGTGTGCGACCATGATACCAAGATAAACACAGTTCAAAGAAAACATTAGAAGCCAAATGGAGATAAGCAATAAACATGTTTTCGATTAATGTCAAGATGTATGTTTAGAGTGTTGGCAGAGTCTAATCGTTTGTGGGACCGCTGGCAGGGCGGCCTGGTGTGTGTCAGTACCTCCTTGGTTATTATGACAAAATCTCTACAGTGTGAACACGTATTAATGCCACTCATACCCTGCTAAAACCGAGCGACAAACAGGGTATTGTGCAAGCTCAGAGCTTTTCTCCTCCTTTACGCTCTAATTTGTATCGAAACGTTTCATTCATGTGTTTACTTGTTTGTTTCTGTACTCTGTCAAGCTTTTAAGTCTTCAAATGACTTGAAGGGGAGAGAAATGGATGGACTATCCTTCACTCCTGAACACTGAAGACTCAGGACAACCAGAGACAAAGCAGAGCAGGAATACCGATAAAAGATTCTTCCATCTCCTGATTTGTGGAGCTCTAACATGGGATTAGCTCCTGACATCAGCGAGGTACTGTCTTTATCATTCTCTCCTTTGTAAAACTTTTTTCATACATTATGCAAGCTGTCACTAAAGCTATGATGTAAAATTAAACAATATAATTTGGACAACAGTTTGTCGGTTTTAAGGTATTGCTCAACTTGGCTGTGATCGCATTAAATTCACTCTTTAACATGTAAAATCCTTTTAATAGACTTTGAAAAAAGATCATCTCTAGGACTAAGGGACATAGATGTGACATCCATCTTGATTTGAGGCTAGATACCTTCTCAGAATTTGTATATCTTTACGCAGTCATGTTGCATAAGTGTTGGCTCTTCCTGGTTTTAAAGGCTGCATTACAGTAAAATGATGTAATTTTCCAAACTTGCTAGACTGTTTTGAGTCTTCCTGTACCCACTTAGTAATTTTTTCCATGTGTCTGATGATAACTTATCAGAAATCTCATTGTGTTAATATTTTGTGAAAGCAACAATAGTCATTATTTTTAATATTTTTGTGGTATTTTGTCAAAAATATTGTGATATTTGTTTTTTTCCATAGTGCTAAACCCTTCTTGTGACACCTCAAATGTGGCTTTGACTTATAACTGAGCATGCGAAAATACCTAGGTATATGTCTTGTAATTAGCTTGAAAATATTTAGGTATGATTTTTGGTCCACATCACTTTACCCTACTTATTTGTTTTCAAACTGGGCAACTTTGGGTTTTTGGTATTGATTATTTTCTGAAGATTTTAAACAGAGAATGTACCCATTCTATTGATACCCAAAAGAAATAAAGGTCTGTATCTGCAGCTAGAAAAATTCAAGCTAACTCATCTCTGCAGACAACACATCTCAGCATGAGGCTAGCAGCTTGAAGCTAAATTAGCAGCTACTAGCATAGCGTACCAAACTGCATTCAGGTTGCATTATGATAAATACAAAGGACTGAGGGCATCTCTGCCTCTGCAGATTCAGTTTGAAGCATACTTCCTCTTAAGGGTATGTGATGTTTTCGATAATGGAAGATTTGTACTATACTTTATTATTCCAATAATTAAATTATCTCCAATAAACAGAGCAATAAATAATATGACATCAATTTGTTGTTTTGACCTTGTGCATTAACATGTTCATAACAGTTTGCTGTATGCTTTTGCAATTGTGTTTTATCTGCCATGTAAATTATCAGCCATTTTTTTTCTTTTGAAGCTTGTAAAATAGAGTAGAAAATAATGTACTTTGTTAATCACATATGTACACTGGTTTTGTTGTAATAGTGATGTTGGATAGATTGGGTTAGGTTAAGGACTGAGTTAATGCTGGAAAAAGCAATAAAATGACAAACATTAGTTATTTCTGCTATTACTTTTTTCCTTTCAATGTCTGTTAATCATCATGGATGATTTTGATAAACAAAATTATTCATCTTTCCTCACTACATCTCACCCTTATGTGTGCATAAACTATGGGTTATGAACTTCTTTTTAAAATACCAAAAAGTAAAATTACTTGATATGAGGCATTTTTAATCAAAAAACTCAACAGTTCACCTATTTGCACACTAAACCCTGTTTGCAGCAAGTTGGACAGCCTTCTCCTCCTGTTGCACAGCCACCCCATGTGGTAAAGTGTAGCTTTGTTGGTTTGCCCTGACCCTGAGGTTGACTCCTCATCCTTATCTTAACATCAAACAGAGCTGTATCTTAAAATATACGTCTCTGAAGATCTGTAGCCAACATTATGCTCTTTGTGCCCTTTGCCCATTCACATTAAACTAAGCAACTGTTGTAAAGCCGAAGAAACAACATGAATGCTTTTTTGTCCCCCATCTCTTAAGCCTCGGGTAGACAGAATCCACAGTCCTCTTTTTATGTTAAATGTATTCAAAAGATAGTTTTGTGTTAAATGTTACTGTATCTCTGGAAAGTCCCGGTAGATTAACTTTGAACTCAATACGAAAGCGTAAAGCATCTTATTTCTTAGGCCGTGTTTCGCCGCAGGAAGTTTCTGCAGGAACGAGGGGCATCTTGAGAACCTTTGTATGTTTTCAGTGCAGGAACCTAAAACAGTCCCTGCTCCTCAGGGGTTAGTACTTCCAAAGTGTACAGGAACTTTTTGAGTTTCAACGCTGAACATTTCTGATTGGTGGTGCACTTACAGCATCTTAAGTCAGCTACCTTTTTTTTTTAAGAAATCTGCAAGCGCAAACAAGTTTGTTCTTTGTTCAGGGGGCTTTGATGCATTAACATGGAGGCACAGGAGAGAAGTAATGACGGTTTTGTTTGCACAGTTGTCGATTTATATGACAAAACTTTGTGCGATGAAAAGACTTCCCAAAAAACCTTTTATATATTCAATTTTTAAGTAGTTCTTTGGGCTACAAGTTCTGTTACTTTGTGTGGTGGTATTAATGTTGTTTTATATTGGGGTCACATTTGGAAGTCCCCTCTTAATGACTGAATGGACAAAATAGCTGATAACAGCAACCAGCTAGTCTTTCAGTGTGTATGTCAGCATGAAAGTACTATTTTAAGATAGATGTTGAAAATTTTTTAACTGTCTTTTAAAGGTTGTAGTGCATATTTGTAAATCTTACATCTCAAAGGTGTTGATTTAAACATTTTATGACCTGATATTGTGGTAAATCTTAATACTGTACCATCACTGCAGCTTTAATATTAATGAAGGGTAAAAGAATTAAATCTTGTAATGAAAAATTCAACGCACTTATGTAACAAAATTCCAGTATTCTTCATCTTACGTCTCTTTAATTCAATGCACTGGTGTATAAATAACGTTTGGTGATGTCTGTCAGCCATCCAAGAACACTTATGTTGCTTGTTTACACATTTTCGTGCTCACACATACAGTGCCTCTCTAAAGGAACTTCCTGTTTATGGCCAGCTGTGCCCTGTATCCTGACTGAGCGCCCAACCAGATCCTGGCCCTCGAGCTCTGACCCTTAACCCTGGAGGCGCAGGGGGGTCGACAGGGAGAAGATGCGGTGTACCACCCTCGTGGCCCTGCTGCTGGGGGTCGTGTTGTACCTGGTGATGGGGGCGCTTGTTTTCCGCGCCCTGGAGTCCCCCAGAGAGAAACAGGCGTATATAGACCTACTCGCCACCAAGAACAACTTCCTCAATAATAAGACCTGTGTTACCGAGCCTGACTTCAACGAGCTTGTGAAGGTATCAGTGAACACACTCAGCAATCTGTAATTACATCGAGACTAACATTAACTGTGAATGTGTCTGAAAGACAGTTGCAACACAAAATGTTAATTTTTCTTTTCTGTTTTGTTTTGTTGGTTCTGATTCAAAATGACACTTGATGGGTTTTTTAATATAGTTTGACTAAAGCACCCCAGGCAAGGATAACATCTTCTCCAGTGTCTGTTGAGGAAAGACTTGCCCAAATCTGCTAAGAAGTAATAGAAGACAGATGTTTCTTATAACTCCAAACTAAACTGAGGATCATTATATTATAGAGTTTTCCATGGTATCAGAGTTGTTGTCCAGTGATTTTTGTCCTTAAATTCTTGGTAACACTGAACACAGGAGCCTTTTTGGTTAAATAGCATGAGCTAGTGGTAAAAAGTAACAGAGTACATTTACTCAATTATTTTACTTAAGACCAGTTTTGCAGCACACATCCACTACTGGTAGATTAGTCCTCAGAAAATATTAACTGTTTTACTTTCTTGCAGTAAAATGATTAAGCTGTCCTGGGTCCTTTTGTGTACATATTTGTGTCAGAGGGTACGATTACAGTTTAATAAATTGCATTCCTTCCTTGCAGGGAATGGTGTCTGCGGTGGAGGCGGGCCTGGATTTGAACAGCCTTTCCACCAACTTCACCACCCGCTGGGACTGGGCCTCCGCCTTCTTCTTCTGTGGTACCATCATTACCACCATAGGTGAGTGTGGACTCACCTCCAGGTTTAATATCTTTCATGTATGAAACGCTGTTTTAAGTGAAGACTTATGTTGGACAGATTACATATCTGATGTGTTGGGGAAATGAGATGAAAAGAGAGCAAATTTTTCACTGAGAGTTTCTACAATATTTAGGAGATCTGAGTTTGATTGTAAACACTTGATCATTTCATCAGTGTGTCATCTTCACACTGAAAAGCTAATCTGTGAAAAAATTACACATATTTGACTTAATTTCTCTTTTGTCTTCCCTAATATGAATATCCATGTAAACATTTAAATCTGCACCTCATTTTGGTCTAAAACATATTGCAGAATTAGTGACACAGAAATTGTTCATAAACATCTGGGTCATAGCTACTATATTGTATGAAAATGTCTTCAAAGTAAAATCACTGTAAAAGAAGTAACCTGAAAATTTGCAGCCATATAGAAACTGGCAATTTTGTGCAATTTGGCGCCCCCTACAGTCTGAGTGTAACACTTGTCATACACAACAAATCTGTAACAAGCTATCAGGTGTAATGTACCTGTTTACCACAAACAAAATTCAGTGGCATCATAGACATTTTTTTACCCTTAAAATTCCGTGAGAAAGTGGCCATCAAGTTTTCAAAATCATTTCTCACAGCTCAGAACAGCAGCATGCACGCAAAGCCAATGTAAACTAGCAACAAACTTTAGCAACAAAGCAACAAACATTAGAGAGCTGAGGTTCGTATGAAATCAAAATGATTTTAAAACTGGTTCATTTTTAAATTGTGTTTTATAAACTTACAGAAACAGCTGACGGTCTTTGTGTTCTTGTTTTAACAGGGTTTGGGAACCTGTCTCCCAAGACGGGGTATGGCCAGCTGTTCTGCGTGTGCTACGCCCTGGTGGGCATCCCCATGTTTGGCATTCTGCTGGCTGGAGTTGGAGACCACCTGGGCACAGTGCTGCGGAGGGCTGTGGCCAAGATTGAGAACCTCTTCCTGGTGAGAATGGTCTGTCCTGCCCCGGAACCACATCTCACTTGAATTCACTGCTGTTTTACTTCAATCTTGTTCTGTGTGATTTTCCTGTACACAACTTTGCAACGACCTCCTTCCTGCTGAATTTGAACCATTTTTATAAATAGTGTTAATGCATATTTCTGTGGTTATTAAAGAAAGAATTATCATTTTGCCTTTTTGTTATAAAGGAAGAAATAATATAGAGACAAGTATTAATTGTCATTCATTCAGGCTCTGTGTTTGCTGTTGTCTTGCTCTCTCTCAGAAACACAAGGTCAGGCCAACCACCGTGCGCGTGATCTCAGCGGTTCTGTCCATCCTGATTGGTTTTCTGATCTTCCTCGCGGTGCCGACGTTCGTGTTTCAGAGGGTGGAGAACTGGTCATTTCTGGAGTCGCTCTACTTTGTGGTCATAACTCTCACCACTGTTGGCTTTGGAGACTTTGTACCAGGTAATAACACACACGCACACACACACACACACACACACACACACACACACATTGTACACAACAAGCTGAACACAACCTCATGTCTTATTATCTAATAATGTAAACAGGAAAACCAGACAGAGATTGTAAAGTAAATTCAGAGGGTCATATGATGATAATCTGTGAATGAAATAAGAAAATTAAAGTTCTGTTTGTCAAAATTTAATTAATACTTCAGACTCTTTTGCATCTTTCTTCCTGTAAAACAGTAAATACTAGTCAATTCTGCCCTTTAAAAACATAATTGAAAGTGGTAATTGAAAATAACATGTCCAACTTCTGCTCACAGACATTCCCCTCGTATATGAAACTTCCAAGTAAACTGGGAACAGATGTTGCTTTGTTTTAAAGCTGTATTCATCTCAAATGAGGCCCTTGTGCTGTGTGATTGGGAATCCATGGAGATAATTTATCTATTATTAATTTGCCATTGTTCATTTTCAAGTGCTAAGTGTTTCTTACTGTGTGTTTTATATATAACCTTTCATAGTTTGTTCTAACTTTTCATGGGAAAAGAGTTTTTCAGAAACGAAAATCACAAACAGCCTCTCTGTAACAACCAATTCTGATATTTAACTGAGTACTTTTTTTATTCCTTTTGAATTGTATTAAAGTAAGATTATTACTATCAAAAGATGCATTGAAAGTGCTGTGTCACATATTTTAAATCAGCATTGGTACAAGGAACAGAGGTGTTTGGCAAACAATTAGAGCTTAAACCTTAAGTCAGTTCTTCTATTGGCTGATTGACAGAAAAAAACATTCTCAATTATTTCGAGAATAAATGAAATTTTTGTCGTTTTCAAGAAAAAAAATACTGCAGCTTTTAAAGAGTGAGTGCCGATATACCATCATACAAGAAGTCTGTGAGTTTTTGATGGACAAATCAAGCAAGCTGAAGATGTTACTTATGGCTCTGGGAAAGTGTTTTTATGCCACGTTTACTTGTGTTTGTAATAAATATAAATGTTGTTAATGATGGAAAAGGTGCCTGCAAAAGCTGTTTGTGCTCAGAAAGGTGAGCATGGCTGAAAGGATCTCTATTAAAAAAAGGCTGTGAGCTGCTGGTCTGATGGACTGAACCATCGTCCTTCATCCAGGCCAACTCTGTTAAACCTTATGTGTTCTTAACCAGACTCTGCTGAATGTAATGAGGTCGAATGCTGGATCTGTGTGAGGATCAGTGGAACATCTCACCCATTAAAACCCTCTTATGTCCACTTTCTCTGTGCTCAGGCGTAGGTCGTGATGACGTTTTGTTCAAGCCCTTCGTGTTGTTGTGGATAGTGTTCGGTCTCGCCTACTTTGCCTCCATCCTCACCATGATAGGCAACTGGCTGCGGGTGCTTTCCAAGAGGACTCGCGCTGAGGTGAGTAACACCTGGTCCTTCACAGACAGATATTTATTCTAAGATAAAAGGAAATGCGCTGACTTTTGTAAATTCTTCTGCTCTGCTGCTTATGTCTCACACTTTCAGATGGAGGAGTTGAGGGCTCACGCCACAGACTGGACCCAGAACATCCAGAACATGTCCATGGACTTCCGCATCCCAAACCCTCTTGAGTTCAACGACCCTTTCCTCCTGCAGCGCCGGCGCTGGAAACGCAGCGAGCGGCGCCGCATCCGTCGCGGAGCCCAAGGCACTCTGGGATACTGGGTTCGAGGGGGGTCTGAGAATGGACACCTGCCGAACCGCTGGGCTCCCCTCTCCAGCTCTATGAGCCAGCTGGAGGCCCAGTCGTCCCTTGAAAGGGCGGTTGTGGCCAAAACCAGGCCGCAGATCAGTCCTGCTAGAGATGGGACGGTCCCTAAAGTGGGGCCAGGAATGAGGGTTGACCCTGCGTTTGGTCTGCAGATGGAGGGCAGGTCGTTTCCTCAGCCGCTGGCACGTTCATTCTCCCTCCCTGTGACCCACTCCACCTCAGAGCTGGACTCAGCAGGTGCAGCCTTGCAGGGAAGGTCCCTGTCCGGATCAGACTCTCCTTTTGACTCCAGATCCGATGTCTCCTCTGTCTCCTCATCCTTCTTGACGCCCTGCAGATTGCCCTGTCATACGGTCAGCAGCATGGAGGAGGGAGGGGCCACCGAGGAGAAGACAGCTCAAGAGACAAATGAACTTAGTCCAGCAAAGAAATATGGATCTGTTGGACACACTGGTTGCATACACACACCTGCTCCCGTTGCGCTCACTTGCGCCGCCACTCTTGACCCTTTTTTCCCTGTTTCTCACCAAACAGTCCTCCTTCCCTCCGCTCCCCTTAACTTTGCCTCTTCAGCCAGCTGCCAGCTGCTGGATTTCTTTGGAGAGAACCTGGCATACATCGACGAGTCCTCAGACGCTCTGAGCGACCAGGTTCAGGCAGCATCGAGCGATGAGAGGAGGAGACGACCACGAAAGCCCAAAAGAAGGAGCTTAAGGAGGCAATTTTCACACAAGTCGAGCCCTCGGCAGGTGAGGAGGACCGACAGTGAGATGCAGCCACCTTCAAATCCCCCAACACCACCTCCAGACTCTTCCCTTTCAGACCTGCCTCCATCGGAGAATGAAACAGGTTCAACTCCAACACTTTGACAGTCAAGTCAAGCTGTGATGGAACATATTCTTGTATTGGCTCCTATTTTTAGGACTTAAAATAAAAGATTCAAAAGTTTTTTCTGAGCATACAAAAGAAATATTTCTCAATTTCTTTTTAGTCATCACAAATTTCATATCTCTTATTTTAACTTGTGAAAATGGGAGTCAAAACAAACATGTTACATGTATATTTCTGTTTGTTGTAATAGTTCACACCAAAGCTGTGGCTTTACAGCAAACACTTCAGCCACTGAGAACATATTCAGCATAACACATGCAAAGCTCACCATCATGAATGTAGCTCATTTTTCAGGGTATTTTTTGGTATTTATGCGTTGCATCACAAATTCAGCCCACAAACTTTGCTTTGTTATTTTGTGATCTGGCATCCTGATGTTTAGCAGGTGTAATATTTATCATGTTCACTATGTTCATTAAGCTAGATGGCGCTAGATGACAAGTCACCACAGTTAAAACAGGTCTGCATATCTGACACCGATAAATATTAAATATCCATCATTCTTAAGAATATAATTAGACATAAACCATGAAAATAATTTTCTCTAAATATGAAACAAAACATTCCCTCTTTTAAACCAATTTTGCTCAACTCTGATTAGAGATTATTTCAGATTAAATTAGACTTTGTTGGTGCGACACAGTCTAAAGGCTGAAATACAACAGGGGAAAAGAGCAGAGGAGGTATTAAATGAAGCAGTTGTCATATATTTTAAGAGCGTGACTTGTTTTGGATGCCACCTACTAACAAAATGAATCACAAGACACAATGTGTCTGGATCTGGGTGGCCTACCACCTTGGTTTAAAAAATCCCTATGGAAAACCCTGCGGTGGGTGGAGAACCTGAACCACAACAACAGAACAACAGTGTCAAAGCACAGCAGAGCCTTTGTTCTCCCTCAGACCAGGGTCAGTCCTCTGTGTCATGCAGTGAGGTCCTTGAAAACTTTCCTCAAAGCCGAATCTTTCCAGTTGTTTAAAGGATGAGGCAGGTGACTCACTTTGTCCTGTAAATGTTTCGTTATTTTGCTCGTATATTAAACTGCTCTTGAATGTTTTTAAGGGTTACAAAAGGGTAAAAGTCACAGCAGGTGATGTCGACTGCTTGGTGTTGAAACTTCGGGCTTCTTGCACCGTGATAAGCATCTTTGCGTGCTCGCACCGGTCAGAGGGCTATTAAAACAACACTAAGGTTATTTTTAAGTTTGTGGTGTTAACCAACTATACTATCAGGTGTCCTTAAAGTTGCTGTTGGCAAGTTTCTGCCTGTGACCTCTTTTCCACTTGATTTTATTGTTTTTGTAAGACTCTGCCCCTTTGCCACATAAATACACTGTGCAGGTTTGTGACTTGTGTACACACCTTTCAGGTGCTGCACTGCTTGTCCTCAGTTTAACCTCGTTAGATGCCTCATAATGTCTAAAAAGGCAACACATTGAGCTGATGATTGTCAGACCTCTTTTCAAACACAAACACATAACTCTATTCGACAGTAAATGTAACAAAGGCTGTGCCTGTGCAGATGCCTTTAAATTTTTTTTCATAACTTTTTATTTTCAGTTTTTAAAGGTTAGATGCTATGCAGACATTATTTTATGAGTGAATCCATTCTACTCATCCACAGGGTGTAGTAAAGTGTTAGGATGCTGATGTGCCAAAAAAAGCAGTGTAGAAGAAGATGCAGCCTAGTGAACATGGATGTAAACAACACAGTTTCAAAACACTGTAGAAAAACAGGCCCTGCAAATGTTTTTAAGAGAAAGAAATAAATTAAAAAAGTTCGTTTGACCTCAAGAATTCCCACAATGTGTTTTGGGGAGAAACAGTGAATGTAAACAGAAACTTGGTTCACAATAAAACTTTGCAGGATTTCTTTCAAATTGCACAATGCCTGTAGTGCCTATGCAGCGACATTACGTGATATTAAACTGAACCTGTGTCCCCATTTTCATGATGTTGGCTTATTCTAAGCTGTTGCTGAGTTTGTTCACTTTGAAAAAGTGACAAATTTCAGTTCCACCAGAACACTTGCTCTACATGATATCAAACAGTAGATTTTTTGTGTATACTGAAAATGCACACTTGTCCTGCAATACATGTATAATTTCCATATAAAATAAAAAGGTAATGTAGTGAAATGAAAGATGCTACCAAAAATGCTGGATCTGTTATCAGCAAGTATGCATGTCGATGCTCTGATCTGATGCCACATCATTTATTCACTACAAACGTGACCTTGCTGCTTCTCAGCAGTGTCCTACACATCTGTATGCAACAGATTTTACTGTACAAGTAGCCAACATAATTAAAATAACTGTATCTGAAAATTTCCAATAAATTTTTTTGTACACTAACTGCAAAAATATTATACAAAACAGAATTATTTTACTCCATAGTGCTTACTGTATAAAACTGAGACACATTCTGCTGTTTCCAAACCTCCATGTGTAATGACCTGGATCCTGGAAACTGAAAACCCTGAATGAACTCAGCTCATGGTGGATGTGGGATAAACAGTAGGTTCCTGCTTACTCAGTATTAGTAGCCATGACAAGAAGCTATGGTGGCATCGTGCCCTCCACCAGGAGCCAAAATAAGTAACTGACTGGATCCACAGTTGAATTCAGGCTCCCACATATTTTGTCATTTGTTGACAGAGGGCTGGAAGGAGAAAGGAAGTCATGTGGCACTTCGCTCGTGTGACCCATCTACAATGTTGTCATCTTGGGTCAGACTGCTGACCTTTGAAGGCCATTTTTTCTTTTTTCACTTACTTCTCCTTTATGTACAATAAAACAGGTGGTACATCAGGGTATTTGAATCACTGATGACTCAAGGTCTTCAAACTAAATGAGATGCTCTGAACCCTAAATTGTGTTTTAAGGTCCCTGTTTGTAAATTGTAACTTGATCAACCAAACACTCACTTTGTGGCACATTTATCTTTAGAAAAGGAAAGCAAACTAGGATGACAATTTCACAAGACTTACAATGAGATTTGTGAAATTTTCATAGAAATTTTCCCCATAAAACTTCACTTCATGCTTATTTAATAATAGCTTACCAAATCCTCACTTTTTAATAAATCTACACAATTACTTTGTAAATTTAAATATTAGCTTAGAATACCAATTATTAATCTCAATGTAAAATCTAAACTTTTAATAAAAATATATAAATAATTGTCATATCCTGAGTGTTTAAATGTGAATCCAGGTTCGTTTTTATTTTTGTGTCACGGCCCATCTTACATTGGATTATAAGACCCAAAACTTAATAATATTATAATACATTTTCTGACAGAACATACTGAACAAAAAGAAATAACATCAATTGCAACATTCTGTCTACACACGTACATATTAAATCACAAGTTTATGTGCAAAAGTTAAAGTTTTGTTCTGAGTAGCAAAATAAAGAAAACATTACATTATGATTATTATGATTACGATGATGAAGCCTTTTTTTTAAAAAAATAACTGGCTAACTTAAATATTTGAAACAGTCAACTGCATCTTTCTGCATCAAAGTGTTTAAAAAAAATTCAATCTATGTTTTTATTTTACTGACAAAACAATTATATTGTTTTCAGTAGAAACGACAAACCAGATGAAACTGGAGAACAAACCATCACCTCTTCCACCCAGACATACAGTCATCATACACCGAGTGTTTAAATAAAAAAAAAAAAGCTCAGCAGGGCAAAGGAAGACCTTAGCTTTTTCTTATAGGACTACAGGATATAACAATTAACAATTATGATCTAACTTTAGCATTTATAAACAGATTAAAGATGTAGATTCAACATTTACATTGCTTTTGTTTTTTTTACAAGAAGAAAGGGGATGTAAAGAGTTGGTAACCTTAAAAAACTGTCCCTAAAACTTAAAAGTGGTATATATATATTCAGCTAATAGTTGCCGAAATAGGCAATTAAATTTGGGAAAAGCTGTTCTCTGTTTGGTACCACTGAATTTAGTTCAACGATATAACTTGATTAGCCTGTGTAATGTCACTCTGCCTGCCCTGAATCCAAAGAAAAACCATAGAAATGTCGCCCTCATCTGTTTAAAAAGAGAACAGCCAGACCTCTGTGGGTTTGGCCTCCCAGCTGTTTTGTCCGAAAAGGGCCTCAAGTACAGCTGTGGTGTCCAAGTTTGACTGCTCAGAGAATGACTTCAATAATGCGGAGGCCACAGATCGGTATCTTCTGTCTACCCTTGTGTCTCATTACCGCTCTGCTGCTTGTATAACCTTTTTTATTTTGTGTTTACGGTGTCCTGTTGCCCGGGAGCTGCATTTTAATTTAACTGCCAGAAATAAATAGGAACAATTTCGATCTCTCTGTGACGAATAAAGTCCTGTCCAAAACCTGTAATGCAAGCTATATTTGACACAGACTATAAGGTACAATTTCTTTTTGTCATCCTCAAAGACATTTTATGGGCGTCAAGGCTTCCTGACAGAGTGTGTGTGAAAAGGCAGAGTTATAAATTATGAAATATTTTGCTATATGGAGGCAACACATTCCAGATGTGTCATATGTGTGGATGTATTTTAGATGCTTGAGGGTCTTTATGTGCATTCCCTCTGAAGGTCAAGGGCCCAGACAGAGAGGTGTGTGTCTGACTGTGTGTGTGAGAGTGTGTGTGTGAGCGGGGGTCGATATCCGCAGCAGACTTCCGTTTTCCGAGGACAGTGGGACCCAGTGTGAGACGGAGCAAGGCGCTCTACTGTGGGATAAGTACAGGTTGGATATAGCAAGGGGTAGTTAAGTGGAAAAGACTAACAGATGCTGGGGCTAGTTTACTCAGGGGGAGGGAGCCTCACCACAGCTGGAGCACTAGCACCCCGACAAACACGCACATGCGCACACACACACACACACACACACACACACACACACACACACACACACACACACAGAGTGAGTCTGAATTCTCACAGCGGCTTAGAGAAAACAATTTTACTGC
>JAQMCX010000058.1:15108699-15205872 GCA_029814765.1 Acanthurus leucopareius | reverse complement strand
TAGATTCTTGCTTGTGTTGTACGTCGCTTTGGACAAAAGCGTCTGCTAAATGAAATTGTAGAATTGTAGAATTGTAGTGGTTTTAGTTGTTAAATTTAGTGGGTGGGGCTTATATACAGGTGCGGCTTTAGTCCGAAAAGTATGGTACTACAAATTTCAGGGATGTTTTTTATGGTGTTTAGCTTTGTCTTTTTCAGCAACAGAAAATACTGTAAAGCTTACAGAGTGTTAAAACATCAGTTTTTCATGTACTGCAACACAACCTGTTTGTTTGTACATGTTGCTTCCTGCAGTGTGTGTTAGAGAGCGCATGAACGTGTGTGTGAAAGTGTGTGTAAGGCCTGAGGGCTAACTGTCAGGAGCAGATAACAGCAACCATTAAAGCATCGGCAGTCTGTGATCTTCATTGAAGATGAAGGGACGTTACTGCACACGTTTATCGAAACACTGCTCCTCTTTTTTACACCTCTTCCTCTCACTTAGCCTTCAGGGATAGGCCAGCCAGCTGAATTGCTACAGCCAATCAGGGCTCAGTATGAATGAAATGAAAGCCAATAGCTACGGAGACAAAGTCCAACTGATTGAGGCTCATTATCTCCCCAAAAACGTCTCTCACTCTCTTTTATTTCCCACTCAGTGCTCTCTTGCTTGTTCTATGGATACGATTTGGGGAAAAATAAAACACGCGTACTAAATATTAAGTGGTTTGGCAGTTGGCATCTGATTAAATGAGCATAATGAATACATAATATAGCCGGTAAGGGATTAGTGGTTTAGCAACGGTCCTTTAGAGTAAAAGAAAGAGGGAGGATAGTAATGAAGCTGGAGCTCAAATCTCTCTGATCACCACAGCAGTTCCAGCGCAGAGAAACAGTGATGAAATTACACAAGAAAGGAGAAAAAAAACAACATTCAGAGGCGGAGAGAGTAAACAAAAACAAACAAACCAAACCCAGCCAGAAGAAAAAAAACTATAACGAACCTATAAAAAGCTAAAAGTGCATTTAGCTGTCAGGAAACATGCAGCTCTGTTGGACTCCTGCACTCTAACGCAGCCTGTCAGCCTGTTCTGGTCGCTCAGCACTCTTCTTCTGACCTTTTACTTTAATGGATGTGCATGCTAACTTAGCCTAGCTACATAATTACAGCTGCCTCCACTGTAATGTCAGGGGGGACGTGGCTGTCCCACACAAAGCGGTCATACATGGGAATATTCTGGTCGCTTATGTAAGCGAAAGGCTGACAGTGACAATCTGATGCCACTGAGCTAAAGAATAAAACCAGTAAAAATAAAACGCTTTATCTTAAAGATGCATGAGAACATTTTCACTACTTAAAGTTGCATGTTGCTTATAGTCATAGCATATGCAACGTACATATACATATGCATTACATATGAGCCTTATGTTAGATGCAAATATAACTGGGCACATAGAGAGGCAGTTTTTGTACCTTTAATTGTACATATTTTCCCCTAATAAGAGCAAAAAACACCTTAATTTAATTTATTTTTGACTTATTGTTGACTGTTGAATTGATATTCTCACATAAATCTAAATTAGCTAAGTTAGCATTACATAAAGCACATGGCCAAGCAAAAGGGTAAGTAAAACAGCTACAGATCAACAACAAAAATGTGCAAAGAAGATCTCAGAAAACCAGCAGTACAAAATCAGCTCCTCTCTGTGAGTTAAACCTGTCTGTGCTGCCTTCAAAGCTCTCCACTGAAGAGGAAATCATCCATTTTAACCCCTTTGACGTATGCAGGAAATATGCAAAGTCAGTCAGGGTGGGGGGTTTATTCTTCAGTTCATCAGCTAAATCAATTAAAATCATGAATGCATTATTGAAAAATGCACAGCAGCCACAATAAAATGACGCGGGTGCATAAACTGAAGTCACTGGATACAAAGACACACGGCAGCAGATCTTGAATGAGTGTTTGTGTGACGTGAGCAACATCACAGAGGCAGCAAAACACAATGACGTGTTATCAGCAGCTGCACAATAAACATTGTTCGGGTGGTAAGAAATAAAATAAAAAAAAGGCTGAAACGGCAAAGAGAGAGAAAATAAAAATAAACCTCTACCTGCTCTAGTTTGAAGATGTGTTGGTTGAAGTAGTGCTGAAGCCGTTCGTTGGCAAAGTTGATGCAAAACTGTTCGAAGCTGTTGTTTTCATAATCCTCAAAGCCGAAGATATCCAGGACTCCAATGGACAGAATCTGGTAAATAAAGAGAAGAGAGCTCATTTTAGTTAGTGGAAAAAAGAAACTGTAAACATCAGTAAAAATTTATGATGTTTTTATATTCTTTATTTGGATTTATTTTAATTGTGTTTCTTTTTATATCCCATTCTTTACAGCCTCTGTGACCTCGCTGCTCCCCTGAGTGTCAGTGAGATTCTTATCATCATGTATCATTAATATGCTCCATCTGAAGGAGGCGTTTCGCTCCAGAAAGGCCCTTTAATTATGAAATGGACTGTAAAAGCTGTTTCCAATTTAATTTAATTTTATCCAGCAGTGTTTTATTTCTCTCTGACAGTTTTTTTTTTTATATCCTGGCATTAAAAAAAATTTAAAAAACACACAATCACACGCTGCATATATAAACTGTTATTGGTGCACAAGAACAGTGACCTTGAGGGAAAGTGCAACCTCATCGACCCCCCCGACAGCATCGAGGGAGGGCACACACACACGCACACACACACAGATGATGTCACTGCCAAGGGAAGCACATACGCTCATACACACACAGACACACACATACAAAAACACACACATTCATATCGCACTGGGACAGCCAAGGACCGAAGGGGGTAAACTGAGCTAAGGGGAACTTGATGCCATCTGCCCAAATGTTCTTGGCAAACACACACACACACACACATGCATGCACATGCGCACACACACACACACACACACACACACACACACACACACACACACACACACACACACACACACACACACACACACACAGAGTGAGGCTGCATTCTCACTGCGGCTTAGAGAAAACAATTTTACTGCGATGGCTGGAGAACAGTTTGTATCTCTTTAAGTTATTTTAACAGCAGAAGTAGCACGGATAAAAACCTCTCTGGTAAAGAGACTGATCTCCCGCTGCTGAATCAGGACAGTAAAGGCTCAGTTCACCAAATTTGACCCAAAACACAAAAACCTAGTGTACCTACAGCGTGCCATGTTGATAGTTTTGGTTATATTTTCATCCCCTATGAGATTTCTGCCCCCAAGTTAATATATTTGAGATGAGGTTACTTAGGCAGTTTAACTGTTTTTACTGGAAATTTATTTTGTTTTTGTAAAGTGTGAACTGGCCCTTTAAAATAAAAAAATGCAGTTTTTCTGTTGTTAAAAAGAGTAAACAAACTTCAACAGGTCAAAGAAAAACCAACAGGTGAGTACAGGTGTGTGTAATCTAGTGTCTAATCAAGGCAGAGCTAGGCATTAACTTTGACAAAGTAATTAAGGCTAAGCTCATGGGAATTGTAGTATTTACAGCTGTTCACCACGCTAACACAAAGATTACACATTATTTTCAGAAACAAGTGATTCTAATGTAGCTACATATCTGGGAGTGTTTCAATGTTAAGTAACACTGAGGAAAATTGCACATGGGAACACAGACTGGGGAGAAAAAAAAAAACTTCCGGAGCACCCGCCCCTCCCACTTACTTACCAGCCAATCAGAAACAAGTATTTTCTGCCACAATAACTCAACTAAATACATAAAAAACCACTGGCTCTTTTAAAACATCCATGACCGGATGTTTGTCAGACTGGAGTGCTTACGATTTAGCTAAAACTTTATTGTCAGCCAGGATTTTAAAAACATACACCACCAACATCCCTCCTTCCCCCCAAAAATAAAATAAAATAAAATAAAAATAACATAAATCCACATCTGACTTTCAGCTGGGTCACTGAGAGAGCATCCCCTGTCACAATTACAATAAAATTCACAATAAAAGCCAGGGAATGATGTCTGTGCTATCACGCACAAGCTCACCAGCCACACACACAGAGTTGCTCCCTGTCTCACACTCACACACACACAGAAACCACTGACATACCAGAGAGCCTATATTTAAAATGAGCCCTGGGGTTGTTTTTTATTTTTTTTAGCATTTAGACATTCTATCAAAAGTGGTCAATGTGGACACTTTGTGTGTATAGAGACACTGTGTGTGTGCGTGAATAAGTGAGACGGACGGTAAGACAAAGGTATGACAAAATATAATCATGGCATAGAAATAGCAATGACCCAACAGCTTTTTTTTTCTTTTCTTTTTTTTAAACAATAAGATAATAAATGCACATTCAGAAAATGAGCATGAGAGTGTGATTACTGAACGTTTGAGCCAGACTCAAATAGTTACAAATTCGCTAAGGCTGCAAAATACCACCTTCCAAACTTGTAGCTGTTCCAAATTCAGCCCTATCATCCCACGTCTCATTTTCAAAGCCTCTCTTTTCTCTCCCTCTTTTTCCTCCCACCACAAATCCCAGAACCTCGAGCAACAGGGAGAGAGAGAGAGAGAGAGAGAGAGAGAGAGAGAGAGAGAGGGAGAGGGAGAGGGAGAGAGAGAGAGTGAGAGAGAGAGAGAGAGAGAGAGAGAGAGGGAGAGACAGAGGAGATGAGGGGAGCATTTAAATCTAGCGTTCCGTGAGTGGTCGGGTCGGTGTCTGGAAATCTTTCACATCCTGTTTACGCCGGGCAGATTTCAGCCCGGGACCGCAGAGAGCTGGCAAGGCCCTCTGCTTGGACACAGCTCCTCTCTCTCTCTCTCTCTCTCTCTCTCTTCTCTATCTGCTCCCTGCCTCTCTTGCCCAAAAAGACTTCAGTCTGCAAACCTTTCCACGCCGCCTCCTTCCTATCAACACCTTCAAACCTTAAGCAAACAAGCACACGTCTAGCTCGCTCCGCTCTGCCCGCGGCCACAGGAATACGACCCAGGGACGAATCGAAAATCCTGATAAAAAGAATCCTTTTTATGCAGACCAGATGCGGCCAAATCACACAACGCCCCCTTTAATTTCCAAGTATACAGGTTTAATACATCTATGTTGCCATATTTACAGTGTTCTATATGAGACGGAAAGTTTTCATGGCTGTTAAGACTGGGAGCAAAATCCTGATATTTGAGTCAGGAAGCGTAAAAATATAGCATCTTAAAAAGTCTGCTAAAGGTGATCAAATAGCGGAGTGTAATGAACAATGGATCCATCTGTTCTCTGAAACGAAGCCAGTTTGTAGTATTGGTCCCGTAATCAGTCTCCTCCTCTTCACCTTCCTGGCCTCTTCCTCTGAACTCAGCGACACTTGCAGGATTTGACAACCATGTTGGAGAGTTGCTCAACTCGTGGTGTGCGGCCTACGAAGTACATAATGGTGAGGGGCTCCAGGTCCTGAGGAACGCAGCAGGGCGAGGCCGAGGCCTCAGGGTTTAGCTTGTTGTACAGGGGGAGGATCTGACAGGGAAAAGAAACAGGAATTTTCTCAATTTTGGTTATTTCACATGAGCAACTTTCTGTATTTGTGTTTGCTCCTCTCTTAAATACATAAGGGGCTCAGCCAGGAAAAGTTAATGCCACATATGTTTTACACCACTAAGGATTTTAGCAACATTTGAACTAAATGTGTAGGATCACCTGTGGAGCTGTTTGCTAACGTTGGCAGGTCACTTTTGAAGAACAGTAAATATGAAGCAATTGCCAAGATCTGGTTAGCTTAGTGAAACAGTGAAAAAACAGCTAGCGCAATTATCAGCATTTATTGCTTGCTTGTTTGATTTGAACAAAAAACAAATTAAAACGCAAGTTGCGTTTTTTGGGATGTTGTGTCAGATTATTGGCCTGATGCAGTAACTTTCCAAGTCTCTCTTGGTTCATGGCAGCATCCATTCTTTGTCCTAAGCTATGCTAAGCTAAGCTAACCAGCTCCGGCTCTCCTTCAGCTATTTGCATGATACTTTTGTGAAGAAACCATTGCTGCATCCTGGCCTTTGTGTCCCCAAGACAACTGTGATCGTTTGAAGAAATAAAATCAAGCCAGAGTGCCAGACAGCCAGACGTTTCTCCAGTGCTGTGCTATAGAGATGGACATGGGCATGGGGCATGGGAGACTTAGTTATGTCTGACTATAGGCTTGAGATATGTGACAAACAGGCTTTGTTCCTGAAGCCAATATGTTCTGTGACAGGCCTCTGCAAGGTGACAGCCCATTTATGACACTGGGGTTAACCAATTTTAGCTAACTATGGTGTTTAGCAGCCACAAACAATGCACTTAAAGCTCAATTAAGGGTGCACATAATGTGCATTTCACAGTTTCTGTACATTGAAGTCTGGCTGTGAGCGGATTTTGTCCAAACCAAAGTGTTTTATGAGACAGGCTTGAGAGAAGTTACTTTTTTTACTTTTCTGACATTTCAGAAGTTGCTTTGTTTTGGACTGACGAGACTGTTTATGACCAATCGATTCCAGATGATTTCTTTTTATACATTTTGGCTGCATCACTCATGTTGACAAGTCTGTCACTGTTTCAATTTGAACTCTTGAGCAAGAAGAAAAATGGTCATTTTTCTGAGGATTGCAGTAAAATATGATGAAAAATAAAGAGCACATTTGTTTTTTTTACTTTGCTAGAAAGGAAAGTCTAAATTTGTCTGAGAGGTTAAAATTGCTCCTTTTTTTAGTTTTGTTTCACAGAGCTGTACGTACTTACAAAATGAACCTCTGATTCTTTGTAAAAAAAGGGAAATATCAAAGTGTTTGTGGATTTTGATACTGGTATCAACAAATCACTGTTTTTATATTTAATGCCAGTTTTGGATGCTTCATAAGTTAAAATTTTGGGAGCTATCGTCAAGGTTTGGATGACAAAGTCCTTAGAAAAAGTTCCAATGCTACAGTTCCTGAAATGGCCACTTGGGGCAGCCTCCAACACTGTGATAATCCGTAGAAAACACAATATTAAAATGATCAATTTTGCAGCAATAACAAAACTGCTTCAAGTCTTACACACAAAAACTGCTTTGGACTCTATAACTAAATTTGTTAATGCCAACCATGTGGTGCCTGATTCTTGTTTTTATTTATTTATTTATTTATATTATTTGAACTCCCTCATTTGGATTATATAAAAGCTTAAAGCTACACATGAAGACTGGTGGCTTTGAATGACAGCTGCCTTAGCTGTCTGCTGTCATTAAACAGTCATGATAGCGAAGCATTTCCTCCCCACTTTCATCCTCTTGTCTTAAATAGTCACTTCTGGATCCAAAAAACAAGATGGCGATGGCCGTAATGCCAAACTTTGAGGCTTCATTTCTGTACTACACAAACCAATGGATGACAGCACCGTGGCTCCGCCCACTAGATAAAATTCAGTCAATGATTGAGATTTACTATCCAGCTCTGGTCATATGTCATCTCACAGAAAGTGATGACGTCGACCAACTCACCATGTTATAGTGGTTGTTGGCGCTCCAGAGGTAAGGACAGTTGCCTGCACAGAAGTTGGCTTTGTAGCCTTTGGGCTCGTGGATCCATTTCCAGTTGAGGTCACGTCTGAAGTCGATGTAGAGCGAACGCAGACAGCAGCCCTGGTCTGAGCCACTGAGACACAACACACACACACACACACACACACACACAGAAATATTTCAGCTCCCATCCTGCTTCTCAAAGTCTAAGGCAAAGGCCCTGAGTTGGGTCATGGGAAAATGACAATGGGTCACCAGTGAAGAACCAGCCATCACAAGGTAATGAGTATTCGAGGCTGCCAGAGTTTTCCCCTGCAGCGTGAGGTAGTCTAAATAAAACACTGCACGCCTGTTGGCCTGCAGTCTAAACACAGAGTCAATGTTGTTAGTTTTGCCACACAATAGTTTGCAAAGTGAGTTTAGGGTCAGAAGGGAAAAACTGAAATCCAGCGCCGACCACAACTCGATTTGAGAAATTATAAAACTACAAATCCTGGAGGAAAGTCAGCGCTGTCACTCAGTCACACATAACCACACACACACATGTGGCTGGTTGGCGGCTTACCGGGAGCAGGTTGTGGCGTCTGTGGCGGCCGCCCTCTTCTTGCGGTTCTTCTTGGCCGGGTTGTCCACTCTGTCGCTGGGCAGCACGGTGAGGATGAGGTGCGGCGTCTTGGTGCTGAAATCCGCCTGGCCTTTAACCTGACCGGGTTTTCTTAGCTGACGAATCCTCTCGTCATCCACACCTACGCAGAGAGGTGTAACAGTTATTACAGCAAGTCTCAAGCTGGGAGTCTGGACCTTCAAGGGGTTGCAGAGGAAAACTTACTCTGTCACATAAAATGTTTATTTATTCAGACTCTTCCCTAATTTTTACTTTTTTTGTGAAATACTGAATAGTTTTTCCTGTTCAGGTTGGTAAAAACAATCCAAATTAAAACAATCTCAGACAGGAAACAGTATTTTTTAGTTGAACTGCTCACAGCTCAAGATGTATAAAAGTATAGAATCTGAGACAAGTGTTTGTGAGTGAAAAGTGCACTGTTTTAAAGACTCTGATGTTAAAGATGAGTAACTTCTGATTTAAAACCACCAGAAACTGTGACTTTATTTATGTGATAACTTCAAACTCACAGATTCTGTTCCTCTAAAAACTTTGGTTTTTACTCTAAAGTGTTTGAAAAGGCAGTCGCATAAATTTTGAGGTTCCACAGTTTTCGATTGTTGCTGGATAAATATTCATATCCGATTTCAAGTTTTTTCAGAGTTTTTCTGGCCTACAGAGGTACAAGAGCTCAAAACAAGCCCCTGCTTGTTTTACATCAGTATCAAAACGTGACATTTTTTCCAAGATGTAAAAAAAAAAAAAACTTGGCTCAGTTGAGTGTAAATCCTGAGGAAAGTGCTGTAATTTAGTGCCTAAATGAAGCAATCCAGACGGTCTGACATTCAATAGGTTCACAGTGTGTGGAAGAACAGTGTCTCCATTATTCCTGTAGGATAGTGTGTAAGCGATTCATGAATCATTTTGAAGGGGCCTCACAGAAGAGTCTCCACTTTATGTTCTCATTTTGTGACCCTAAAGAGTCTTGCTGTGCTGATAAATCTGCTGCAAGTGCTTTTAATGCCCTAACAAAGACATTTACAGCCAACCCATTCAATTTTTCATCTCTATGACCACTGGGATAAAACTCAGGTTAACTTTACTTTCTTTTAGTTTTTCAAGTCTTTGGTACACTGGCTGTTATGTTTGTTTATTTCTTTATTTTTATGTTTGTATGTTTATTTATGCATTATGGTCAACTCAACACCTAATTTTCACATGTAGCCTCAGTTTAACCAACTTTGCACTGAGGTCCTAAAACAACCAACATCTGCAACAACCTGCTGCAGCCCTAAGGGCCTTCCAGGGCCTTCCAGGGATTTCCAGGACCTTGCCCAGGCTGAATCTAACATCTTAATCTTTCCCTGAACACATCTATCTCAGACAAGAAACGGCATGTCTGGAACATCATGTTGGGCTTGTTCCTGTAAAAGTTGGTAAAAGTTCCCTCGGGTCAAATTATAAATACAGTTTAAGTTTTGATTACAGTTTAGTGTCACGAGAGGTTAATCAGAGTCTCAGAGCTGCTTTAATCATCCGCTCTGCACAAACATCTACAAGTACCAAGACCTGGTTAACATGACATGCAATGGAAACAAGAAGAGCTGCATCAAACCTGCAAACAGAGCCTCCAGCTCTTCACTCTTGTTGGGAACAATGTTGTTGGTGGATGGCACGAAGGTGCAGCAGGGACAGTGGACGCCCAACTTCAGGCCAAGATTATTCTCTGATTGGTAAAAGAGGAGAAAACACACACTGAGATCAGATGATGAAGGTGAAGATGAAGCTCACAAACAAGTGTAAGTGCTCTCTGGTGCTGAGGCTGACCTGGATCTGACACCCAGTCCTTAATGGTTTCAGTGACCTCCACAGAGATCCAGGACCCCTTCGCCTTCGGCTGAACTGTGCGGGAGTCAATATAACGTTGCGTGGAGGTGCTCTCCTCGTCTGGCCTCAGCAGCTAACACAACAAACACACACAGAGAGACAAGGCAGTGATGGAGCTGACAAACAGACACATGGCCTCCTGTCAGGATGAGGAGCACATATCATAGTTTCCACTTTGCTAAATGGTTATTAAGTTCACCCTTCTTCATTTTCTCGTAAAACATGATGAGCAATTATCATGTTCAGGCTTGTAAATCACGTTGCACGGCCTTCCTGGGGCTAGCATTTTTCTCTCAGAGGTGTAAATGGTCTACCTCAAGCCAAGTTGTAAATATACCTAATTGGTGAGGATTTATTGTCATAATAGTTTTGTTGGCCTGATGCTCAAAACCGTGACAGCAACATATTTTAATGCCATTCATTGTCACACCTTACATTTAAAGCTTTTTAAAGAGAAGAAACAAGTAAACAAATAAATTAAAGACAAAAAATTGGGGCTGAAGTGACTTTAAAGAGGCTTTCATGAAGTGTCTTTAAAGGAAAAATGGGTTTACTTGGATGCAACAGTTTAAAAGACAAAGCAGAGTTATCTCTCATTGATACTGCTATGGTACGATAGTCATGGTGCATTCAGGTTCGATCCCTCCATGTCAAACCTCTGTTTACCTGATAGATCTCCACCCTCTGCTCTGAGGCCCGGGCCAGCGGGTTGGGAGCTCTAAAGATCCTGAACTCAGCCTTGACCAGCGTGCTGTTGGTCAGGTCCACTCCGCTGACGTCAAAGTGGACGACTCTGTAGTGGGGGTTGGGGGCTGCTGGCTGCACCACATCTGGATCGAGGAACAGAGCGTAAAGGATGACTGATGATCCAAAAACATCTCATGCCTTCTCCAGCTTTGTTGTATTTTTACCCGTCGGTTAAAACGGTGCAGTGATGCATTGTCTCGGACATAATTACTGCTGATGAGTGTCTCGAAGCTAAATTACAGGTTTGGGTATGAGTGAGTAAAATGTGTCTGGTCTTATGTTTAATATATGAGTAATTGTTGTGTTCATGCTGTTTGAAACATCAGCTCCCAAATAGGCATTCATGTAATTATGCACCTTGTAGTATGCAGCGGCATTAATCTTAAAATCTCCTAAATATGGTCCATCAACATCAACCTTTGTTTCTGTGCGTGACAGCTGCTGGCGAGCGACCACAGCTGGCAGTTTATCACCACAGAGCTGCGCTGAAGGCATCAGAGAACCGAGTGCCTTGCACAAAGGTTCATCTGAAGGAGCTGATGAGGAGGATAATTTTTGATAAGCTGACTTTCTCCATCCTTTTTTAATTTTTCCAAAATCCATTCTTGAGGGGGCTGGAGATGAGCAGCAGAATCTCCTCGCAGTGTACCTGGTTTAAACAGCTGATGACATGCAGTATTTTTGTTGATATAGTATTTCTATAAATACCATAATCAAGGGAAATTTTAAGGTAGTGGCACTTTAGTATACAGTTTCCATTTTGTGACACTTTAAACCTGGACTTTTCTCCATTTCAGATGGAAATATTGTACTTTTTTAGTCAATTTACTGAAAGTGACAGCTAGAGGTAGCAGTTACCTTGCAATAACATTTACACATAACTTAAAACAAGCCAGCCATAGCCTAAATAAAGTAGTCAGAGTTACATCCACCTGGACCAGATCATAGTGGTTTTTGCAAACGCTAAATTTAACCATCAAGGATCATTTTGCAGCAGCAGTTCGGTTGTTAATACACTTCTGTTGTTACTTCAGTAACATTTTGAATGAGGGATTTTTTCACTGATACTTTGCGTCCTGGTGTCTTTTTTTTAAATGAGTCACAGGTTAAAAAAGTGGTTGGGACTTTGTAAATTGGACCACACACCGAGAACAAACGCTATATTTAATACATGGACTCACTTGTGTCGGTGCGGGGGGGCAGCATGTCAATCCTCTGCACCTCCTTGGCATAATAGTCCTCCTCGCTGCTCTCGCGCTCGCACGTGGACTCGGCCAGACGCGCGCGCTCCTTCAGCAGCTCCCGCGTGCTGTTGTAGAGCAGCATGACCTCCGGGGGCACCGAGCCAGCCGGCGGCTCGTCATCATCGTCGGGCGGGCTGCGGATGCGGAGCTTGCTGAGGATCTGTCCGCGGACCGCCTCGATGCGCCGGGACTTCTGCTTGTCCAGGTTGATGGACTGGCACGTGTTGATCCCCTCCACGAGCAACACACCGGAGAACCGGAGCAGCAGCAGCAGCAGCGCGAGGCGGGGGAGCCACATTGTCCGGTGAGGTGATGGAGGGACAGAGCTAAATCCCCGAACGGCCGTGGAGGAAATCAGCTGAAACAACTTCTGTTGAGTCTTAAAAATCTAAATTACGCGTGATTTCAAATTTATCACCGAGGGTCAAATAAAGGTCTTAAAATCTACTTTGATAAAATAAAAAATAAAATTCCAATTTCCAGTTCGAAAAAGCTTTTTTCTGAGTCAAAACCACGTTCCGTGAAAAAGAAAAAACACATTTGCTGACTTTACATTCATTCTGCTAAGATAGTTTTATAGCACAGTTCAGTCAGGCGCCTGCATATTTTAACACCAGCCACATTAAGACGCATTGTCTCATATTCTTCAGAAGCTAAATATAAGTTAATAAATCTCTTTAAAACGGAAAAAACAGCACTAGAAAAAAAAAACAGTTTCTACACGTCAAATGATCACCACTCTCCAGCCAAACTCCACTGTAAAAACCTCAGATTTAGTGGTTGGAAATTTGGCCGACGCTTGAATTCCAATCCGGTGCGCTCAAAGGCTCCGGTGTTGTCTCGTGCCGGTGCGTGCGCTACCACTAACCCCCCTTTTCCGCGTGCAAAAGGTAAATGTATTCAGTCACACTAACAGCAAACGATAAGTTGGAGTTTTATCCGTCTCCGTTGTCCGTCGTCCATCCTCGGATAATTCAACCGCGTTCAGGAGAAAAGAGTCCTCACAGGAGCTCAGCCCATGTCGCAAATCCTCCAAACAAAAAACCTGAGCTGCTCTCTTCATCTGTAGCTGCAGGGCTCCTGTGCTTTCACCTCCCAAACACCCATCTGTGGAGCAAAAAATTGGCCCATACCCGCTTCCAAAAAATCTAGCTACAGCTTTTTTAAAAAAATCACCCAATGAGATCCTCCCATTCGCTGATATAGGTAAACAGAGAGCAGCCTGCGCCGAAACGTAGGAAAAACTGTTGATTTATGTTGGAAAAACCATGGTGGGCCCGTGAATCCCCCTCATATAAACATCAAAACACGGAAAAAGTCAGACGACATTAAAAGACATGACGCAGAAAAAAAAAATATATGAAAGAAGTCCTTGTGCTGTGAATTTAAAAAAAAAAAAGAAAAAGAAAAGAGGAAACTTTACAGCAAATTACAGATCCTCGGTCTAAATGAGCTCGGGCCTGATGACTGCTGGGCTGAAAGCTCTGCTGAAAACACTGAGACCTGCTGCGTGATGTGCCTCCATTATTGTGCAGATCCTCTGTGAGAAATGCACAGAGCCCCAGACAGAAAGGGGTGGAGGGAGGGAGGGAGGGACTGGATGTGAGAGAGAGGTGGTGGTGGAGGGGTTGGTGGAGGGGCGGGATGCCACCAAAGTGAAGGGAGTGTGTGATTATGTAGGCATGAGCCATCTTCCTCTCACCAGGGCAGGCACACACACACACACACACACACACACACACACACACACAAACACACACATTTTGCAATTTCTTCTTTCCACAAAAATGCTTGCAGCAGCCTCTCTATGCAGGTAAACATCTCCTGAGGGTCAAGCTGCCCTAAAAGAACAGTTCCACATTTTTGGGGGACACATGCTTAATCAATTTCTGACATTGATTAAGTTGATAATTTAATATATGATTCATGGTTGTCATGTCTGTACAGTCAGAATGAGCCTGCAGCTAGCTTAGCTTAGCTTAGCATATCATAGCATAGCACAAACAGTGGGAACAGTGGGAAGCAGCTGGCCTGGCTCAGTCCAAAGTAAACAAGATCTGCCTACCTGCATCTTTAAAGCTCACTCACCTTGTTTGTTTGATCCATACAAGGATTCACTGTAAACAAAATAATTTGCAGTTTAAGGGCAGTTACATGCCAGACTATCTTGGCCAGCACTGGGCTGAGACTCCAGGAAGTTTCTGGTCCCTGCCAAGAAATAGTCTGGCGCATATCTGCCCATAAAACGGCTGATTGTTTTTTTGTACACTTTAGTCTTTGTATGAAATAAACAAATGAGATTGTGCTGTGTTCGGACAGAGCCAGGAGATCTGTTTTTCTCATTTCCCGTACTTTCATGCTAAGTTAAACTGTCAGACAAGTAGTAACACAAAGCCAAGAAGCATATTTCCAAAAAACATTGGACTAAATCTTTAAATATCAAAATGATAAAATGGAGGCAGAAGAAAAAATAAGATGTGTTAGTTCATTCCAAGATCTCGGTCTAATATTTACCTTGAGCCTGTGTTGACAGCTTGAGGCTTATCCTAATTTCATTAAATCACTCCACCACCCATCCCTTTTTATCTTTATCTTTTCTAGCTTTCAATCGAGGCCCTTTCTTTCCTTTCTGTCCCTCTTCAGTCTCATTGTTAATTACAGCTCAGAACTTGGAGAGGACTGTTAATCTGTCAGGGGTGGCTTTTATTGCTGCTCTGCTGCCATCCCATTATACCGTTATTATAGTTGCGGGTGCAGGCCTATAATTGCTGTAAGTAGAAGGGAAAGGTAGGAGAGACACAGGCTGCCTTGAGGCTTCTGGTCAGGGTAAACTCCCCCCTTCACCGTCTGTCCTGGCAAAGTTTCTAAAAATGATAACACCGCCTGCGAACAAACAGGCTCCTGTTCCAACTTGACTGCTGCTGCACCGTTTCAGACAGCCAGAAAACGAATGGAAAGACTAAATTTTTCTGCAGAGACCTCAAATCTTTCTTAGAGGAAAGATCAGGGGTATCTCAGATCACAACAGTCCGCCCAGGTGGGGGTGTTGTGTGTATGTGTGTGTGTGTGTGTGCTGTAATGTGGCATAAAAGAACAAAAAAAAAAAAAAAGAGGAACTTCCTTAAAAAACAACTTCTAGCCTGCCTGCTTTTTTTTCTGCCGCCTTTCCTCAAAGCCAAATATAGACAAGCCACTGCCACGTCATCTGGCCCTCAGCACTTTCTTAAACCCTGAGAGAGGGCGAGATGGGGTTCAGAGCCTGCCTCTTACTCCGGGGATTCATTTCAGCCTGTCTGCAGTATAAATGAATTCACATTTTCCACCAAGAATAGAAAAAAAATAAATAAAAAAAATAAAACAACTTTTTCTCTCATGGAAATCAGAACAGTTTTATTTGAAAAAAAAAAAGAAAGAACTTAGTTACAAAAATAAATACAGATAAAAACCACTGAGGATTACTCTCGGGGAACATTTCCATATGTTGTTCCCCAAATCTTTTCCCTCCGTTGGCAGCAACAGCCACTCAAATATCATGAGTATAATCAACCAAACAGTGAGGCCAGATTTCTCATGGCACCGATTTAAACCAGAGTCTCTCTCTTCTCTCTAAATGCGTGGAGTTTGGGGTGAGTCTGTGTTCGGCGGCGGCTACACCTTGTCCTCGTTCAGCAGCATGTTGGGGATTCCTCTGGAGATCGGGAACTCTCGTCCCGATTCTGGACACTGCAGGCAGCCCTCAATCACCTCCACCTGCAACACACGCACCACCTAAAACAGTCAGAAGGCATGAGGCCACCACTAGATGTCGTCATAGAGCAAAGGTTTGTTTGTTTTGGCCTCAGCCCCTTAGGTTCCATTTGAGGGAGATCTTTAATGCTGTATCATATTATACTTTATTCCTGTGGTTCCCAAACCCTGAGCCATGGCCTCATACAAGGCTGTGGAACATTTGCCACTGGGCCATGAGAATAAGACATGATACAGCAAACACAGCTTATTAATAATCATACATCTTAGTAGGCTATTTTTGCAGTAATGATCTTAAGCTTGGGGGAGTCTGCTCTGAATTTATCCTCCTCCTTCCTTGCACTTAAAACAAAAATGTACAGATTTTTAATTAAAGTGGGTTATTAGGGTTCTGAGGATTCATTTGTATTTGTCTTTCTAGTTTGTAACCAAACACACCAGATATACTGAAAGGTACCTGCGGACTATCAAAGAGTAGTAGGTGAACCATGCCGCAGTTTTTTATTCGTTTATCATGTGTATGCGTATGCAGGTGATGCAACACACAACCTGACCAACAGCTTCACACATTTCAAATGGTGTAAAAGTGGCAATGGTGAGGTCAAGAGGAAGAAGCTACAAGTGGACATCGATGTCTGGAAACCATGCTGGATGGCTAAATCATTTAAGAAAAAAATGTTTTTGATCGTGTTTAATAAAAAAGGAAAAACGATCTCATCTGTCAGAACTAAAACATACAGACAGTGTTTCAGTGAGTAATATTTAATGTGAACATAATGTTTATAAGAATTCTCCTCAGGACACCTTCAAGATTAGTTTGAGTTCAGTGTTTATAGTCACTCAGTTCTTCACTTATGCACTCTTTTCTTTCTGCCTCTGTCATTTTCCAAATTGGCATCATGGCCAGTCCGCAATGACAATGCTAGTATGGAAAAAATCTGCATTGCAAAAAAGGGCAGTGACCTCTGCTTTAGACAATGTGTTATCAACTTTGTGGCACAGCTTGGGAAACCCCCAATCTCATCGCAAGGCGACAATGCCCCACATGCACAAAGACAGATGCATGCAGAGACAGTTATTTGTACAGGTTCCTGAACTCAACCTCATTCAACACCTTTCAGATGAAGTGGAACAGCAATTGTGAAATAAATGTCATCTCCCGGCTGACTGGGAGCAAATTCCTGCAGAAAGGCTGCAAAATGTGGTGGAAAGCCACAACAATCTGTCATAAAATCATATTTACCATTAATGCCAGTGTTTTTGGAATAATGTGTGTAAAATGTCTTGGAGTCAACATACTTTTGCCCAGGTAGTGTGTTTACTGGGATTAGAACAATGCCTTAAATGGAATTGCTCAGGTTCGGCTTTTAATCTCTTAAAAATTGTCTGATCTCCACCTCTGGATGGATGCTGTGCGGTTATGAAAAACAAGATGTTGTGCAGGAAACCACCAGATGAAAGCTTTAGTGCTAATTGATGTTTCCAGTAACAGAAACAGGATGGCAAGTACATGCTTTATCTCGCTGTGTCATTTTGTCAAAGTGAATCCTGTAAGCTGTAGTTTTAATCAACAGCTGCTCTTTAATGCTCTACACAAGATATCTAATTATTGTCACAATGATTCACTGTGTGAAGTGAAAGAAGATTAGAAAACACTGCAAGGATAAACATCATAAACAGGAATTGAGAAAAGAAGCAGAGTTGCAATGAAAACTGAAGTGACCGAATAGAATTCTGCATCCATTTTGATGATTAATAATTTAAGCCACTTTTACGGAAAAGTGACTTTATATTATTAGTCTGCCTGACAATCTCTGGTTTCAGGGTCTGCAGTGTGAGGATTTTCTGTGTTTCTCCTTTGGGGTTTGGACTGTTGGGCGGACAAAACATGACATTTGATGACATCATCAAAGCCAAAAAGACATTTTAAAGGCCCTAAGATATTTCAATTAATTGAGAATCCGCAATGAACAGATTAACTGATAGTGAACAAAGGTTTTAGCTGCCGTTGAAAGAACACATTCATACGTTATTACTAGAATATAACTGTAGTAAAGCTGCCATTACAGTCAAAAAAACAATGACTACTACTAGTAGGAATGACTCTTGGCTCCTTACCTCTAAAAGCACTCTGTGCACTTTCTTCAGGAAGTCGTTGTCTTTCTCATAATCTGGCACGAGCTCACTTGGCAGGTCTTGCCGTTGGCCCAACTACAGAGGGAAAAGAAAGAGTACAAACTGGGCAACTTTCAACTCTCAAGTGGACAAAGAGGCCTTGGCATAAAAGGGTTGATTGGTAAGTCTGTGGCCTAATGTAGAAGCAGATGATTTATACAGCCCTCTTTACATGCCTGCGCAGTTCAACTCTTTGTGATTACACAGAAACTTTGGAGTAAGTGACTCTTTGGGCATTTCTTAGTTAGTGCCATCTGAGAAATGGGACAGTATGTGCCTCCATACAGCCATCAGCTTCACAGGACTCAATGGTTCACCAAAAAAGGTCAAAAGGATATGCAAGCAACACAACAGGTTGCCCCTTCTTAAAGCATGGTGAAGAAGTAGGCTGCTGAATTTCAACCCTGTAAGGAGAGCTTTTGAAGATGACCCCTGTCTTTCAGGATTAGCTTACAGTAAATAGAAACAAAAGAACATTCCTACAATAAACAGAGTGGCTGCTTCATTTTAACCTACCATATTATTATGTGCATAAGGAGCACTACAAGAGACTTTTTCCGTATATCCTCTTCTATGTTTGAATTAAGATCCCTTTCTAAGACTCTTCTTTAAAAGTTACCCTACAGAGTGTTTGCTATAAGTTTGCAAAAAGTAGGAACTCCATGGCATATTAATATAGGATAACAATTCTGATATAATTTCTATTTTGTAGATATCACAAAAAAAAAACCCTCACTTGTGCCCTAAATCATTCTCGGGCTTGAGGAAGAATAGTGAATTGTCTGCTCTACAAATAACTAACCATAATAATGAACAACTGTGATTCACAAAGGACAGTTTTTCACTCAACCGAATTGATGGATTGTTCCATATCGAAAAATATCCTTTGCTTGTTGATATCTGTGAAAGCTTTTGGGCTTTTATCCAGGCCTGTCTGGAACACTTTAACTTTGGATTTGTATTCATGCTGATGTGACATCCTGGGACAGTCTGACTCACCTCCTCTGCAGCCTGGACCAGAACACTCCACTCCATCTTGGGGATCATTCTGCTGACAAATTGTGGGTTGAACTCAACCTCATTCATCTTCACCTCAGTTGCCTGCACAAAGAAAACAAATGTGGACAGTCAGGTTCCTAAAACGTCAATTCTTCCTCTCACATGTCTGTACCCAAGATCACATCCTCTGCCGCTTGTTCCCCCCTGTTCCCAGTATAATTAAAAACACATAAAAAAGTTTATTCATGGGAACAGCAAACTCAGATTTTCCACAAATGATACAGAAAATAAAATTGCAGCCTAAAAGCCTTACACATTTTTTTTTTAAAATCTTTAGTGGGATGTTTGGGGTTTAGTAGAAGTTATTTTTATATTCAGACTTAAAAACGTCAAACTGAATGGTAGAAAAGAAAAAAATTACAATAAATAGCAAATATGATGTGTTACTGTGACCCACAATTTTTTTTTTAACAATCAATATGACTTATTCAAAATATGATCTGAGTTGCCAGAAAAACGTCAGGATATAAAATGTGTCACGAAGATAATCAAACATCAGTCTGAAGATAATGTAATAAGACGTTATTATAATATCGTCTTTCATAGAAATTATGTGTATGTGTTAATTTTCGCAGCAGAGATTGAAGGAACTGAGTCTCTCTTGCTGTTAGCTTCCTACCTAATAGGTAGCTAATTATTCAAATCCTACGAACAAACAATTACCACGTTTCAGTACAAGTCAGTTTTTAAAGGTAATGTCGGGTTGTATGCTGACATACATTAATTTAGCCTTAAAAAGACGAGCTAACTAAACGCCTCTCTCTGTTGTCATACATTCAGCAGAGTTAGCAGTTAGCATGATGCTAGTTTACCTTGATGCGCAGCGGGTATCCTTTGGTGACTCCCTTCACGTGGGACGTCAACATGTTGTGTGTGAGTAGTTTCATGTTTATAACAGAGTGTCACTGGATAAACGGGATCTGTCTGGTAAATATACAATGATAGTAAGAGTGTGTCACGTAACGTTACGTGTAGAATTTGTCACGCTGCAGCGTTTACATGTGGACCGGAAGTGCTACTGTTGCGTCGCTAAAAAAGTCCTCTGAAGTTTTTATCTCACTAACGTTGGTTCCACAACTACGGCTAAAATCGACAGGTTGATGCCTTTAATGTCAAACACTCGGTAAAAATACAACTAGGACCGGTGAAATTTCACAGTAACCACTGGGGTAACACTTCCTCGTGCCATATAACTTTTATTTTTAAGAAAATTAGGTATAAATTAAGGCGTTTGGACAAAATTCTGCATTGAAAATTCACTAAATTATGAATAAAATAGTTTCATACCATAGTTTCATATATGAATGACTGGACTGTATAATTGTTACTGATGCATTAACATGACAACAGCATATATATTTCCCTCTGAAACAAAATAGAGTAGAAGTCTTAAGTAACATTACACAGTGGTCAATTAACACTGAAGTGCCACAGAACGTATGTACTTAAGTATTGTACTTATTACTTTCAGCCACGAATGATAAAAAAAACAGTCATGTTATTGTTAATTAGCAACACAAATAGCAGGCAGAGATCGTGCTCAGTTTTTATACTCAAATTTTTTATTTTTTGTATTAATTTTGTATACTCCTTGTCTTTGTATTATACAGGTCATTCATACAGTTTATGATATAGTAAATAGTAATTACACACGAGGTGTAACAAGCATCAACCTGTCATCCTCACAGACATGCATCATGCGTGCACACAAACGCACGCTCTCTCATTCACGCACTCTCACGCACAGGTACACATATCCCTTACACTTATTAAACAAAAAAAAGATAAAAATGTAAAACATTTTTTAAACCACAAGACCCCCAATTTTTTTTTTCCTCCATTGTCACCAGATTCACATCCTCTCAACTCTTATTTTGAAAACAAGAATGACAATACTTATGTGTTTAACAAAATAAAAAACAAATAGAGAAACATAAAAAATGCAGGAAGGCAACTAAACAAGTGGGTAAAGCAGTTCTGAAGACAGAGTAGGTTAATTCAGATCCAAGTCTTTAACTCCTCATGGAAATAGAAGCACAAATGAGCTGCAGGTAGAGAAACAACTGGCTGACATCTGGACAGTTCAGTCTAACTTTCCTTTGACAGAATCCAATGTGCTACAGAGTTTATAGGCTTTATTATCCCATGTTTCTATTCAGTTTGAAAACATTTCCTTGTCAGATGTGTATCAACATGAGCAAGTGTGTATCATACTTGTAGAAGGGAGGGTGCAGGGCTGAGAAAGGCAACACAAACTAGTTAAAAAAGGGCACTCTGCAAGGTGTATGGCACAAGTAACAGTACTGAGAGAGGCAGGTGCAAAGTGGGGCCAAAGCAGAACTGATGACACTGTGATGTGAAGTCTGGGTGAAAACCATTTACCAACATCTGGAGGGTGTTAGCAAAGGACACTTCATGGAAATATTCTCCAACATTCTCCACTATGAGCGTCACTGGACAACAAGTAGACCCAAAAAGTTTCATCACACATTTCACCCAAAAGAAGGGAAACTGATTTCTTATTTAATAAGCCAGAATCCCTTTGTGGTGAAACCTTTGTGACTGGTGAATAAGAACACAAACAGAGGAGTTTAGTTCACTTTCTTCCAGAGCAAAAGGAAATAGTTGCCAAAAGCTAAAACATATTAGTCTCACAATAAAGATGTTCTTTGTATGCTGTTGAATGTCCAGTGTGCAGGATTTAGGGCTACCTATTTGTAGAATATGGCAGAAATGGAATATAAGATTCGTAAGATTGCTTTCGTTAGTATGTTATACAATCACCTGAAATATAGAATGAGCCTTTTAAATCTACAAAGGAAGCAGGCTCTCTTCCACAGAGTCCACATCGTGGCACAGCCATGTTTCTATAGAAGCCCAGAGTGGAAAAGCTAAACTGGCTCTAGAAACACCCTTTTGTGTTTTTCTGGAGTTTTGCAGCCTCTGTACGTTCTCCAAAATGCTTGGAAGGGTAGGGTGAGTAGAGGGATATTAGTTGGGTTCGATCTGCAACTTCACTGCTGGATGCCACTAATTCCTACACACTGGACCTTGAAAATATTTCTCTTCTCTGTGCACCATTAAAAGAGGTGCTTGAAATCCCTACTCAAGCTTTCAAACAGCTTTATGTAGCTCAATTCAGAGTACATGAAGTGTCCATTATCAGTGTCTATGAACACAGAAACCTTGAGTGATAATCCTACCTGCCCTTGTTTGGACTGAAAAGTGAAGCCAGTTAAGAGTCATGGCGATATGTTTGAACAGATAGAAGAATATGCAGACTAGCGCACTACTAAGGGGAAGATATATGAGGAGAGCGCCTGCTAAATGCAAAAATGTATGATCAAATCTGGTTCAGTCCATGTATGATGGAGCCACATAAAACACTGGGTGTCAGTAACTGCAGTAGTCGTTAGTCGTTGCTTGGTTTTTGCATTGGAGCACACACCGACTCCCATTAGTCCGTACACACATGCAAATACACATTCAAACCTTGGATTTGCTCTGTTTGCTGAGACTTTCCCAAATCATGATCACACACACAGGTGGACACACGCAAACACACACTCATTCTCACTCTCTCACACAGCCAGAAGAAATCCATCATCATTCTTGTCCTTCCTCCGTTCGCCACTTCAGGAAATCCTCCTTGCGGGCGTCTGGTTTGATCTGGTTCCGCATGCCACCGAGCAGATTGGAGGTGGCTTCAGAGGCCACTATTAAAGGTCGCACCACAGTGGGCGGGATTTGCCGCAGGACGCCGCCCACAGCACCAGGCAGACCCTTCTGTTCGTGGCCGCGGGATGCTACATCACACAGGGTCTGAGCTGTGTCAATCACTCCCTGAAGACCAGAGGAAAGAAAAATAAATTGTCAAGATCTTTGCAAATAATTTTTCTGGGGGATCAGCTAATCACTTTATTTATTACTGCAGCTTTAAATGAAACAAACTTTTTACGTGCGCTATGCATCACCACAAATTGTAATCTCTCCATTCAACCATCTGTACTGCTATCAACAAGAGGTGCAGGTGGACTTTTGGCTTTAGATTCTCTTTACTATGAATTGTTTCCAAAGGCAAGACTGGACGGATTAGAAACCCTTTTCTGTGTGTTTACTTTCTTTCTAAGTTCTGTAGAAGGATCCATAATGAGTTGTGAGGAGTTAGCATGCAGACAAACCTCTCTGACGGTGTCGTAGGCCTTGGCCACACCTTCTCTGAGGTCTGCAGGCTGAGCAGCTCTGCGTGGTCGGCTGGAGGGGGTGCGGCCTTCTGTGATGGCGAAGCGGTTCAGGGGTGGAGTTGGGGACAGGATGTCGTACACCGTCTCTGCTGTGGCCTGTAAGAGAGGAAGACAGTCATCAACAATGGAGTTACAGGTGGGACATAGCGGAGGCTGACAGATAGTCAGTAGAAAGCTACAGGAGAAGAATTTGCTTTATGATGGGCAGTTTGCCTCTCTGCTTTCAAATGGTCTAAATGTACAACTTTTTAATTAATAGTCATAACCTTAAGAGAAAATCAAGTATGATAAATGGTTACCTGTATGGCCTGCACCAGCCTGTTGCTGAGCTCCAGAGCAGCTGATGCTGTGGAGGTGCCAAATGATGCTGCCCCCCTTTGGAGACCTCGAATAATGCGGCCATCCTTCCTGTACTGCTCAATGGGCAACCAGAAGAGATCCCTCACTCCATGGACTGAAGAAACAGAGACAGAGAGAGGAAAAAGATGAATGAACCAAGAGATAACACAGGATAAATAACTTATATTAAGTATTAATTAAGTATTAAATATTAAGCTGACATCATGTACAACTGTGTTTTTGGAGCAGAGTAAAGCAGTAACCACTTACACAGCTGGACAACCGAGTGCATGGGGCCAACGCCTCCCAGAATGCCTGGCAGCTGGTTCTTCCTGATGTCTGTCAGCCACTCTGTGACGGCATACTGGATCACTTTGTCGACACCAAGGAGACTACAAAGTGTTGCAGAGGAAAGAAATTTGTGATTGAAAACAGTATTGGTTTGCCTTTCAAACACTGTGATCTATACTCAGAGGGTCACAGCTCACTGAGCAGATTTGGGCTGGTGAGAATAAGAGCTGCACTCAAAATACATAGATGTGTCTCTATAAAACAATTATATGTATGGATGTGTGCATTTGTACCCATGTCTGCAGCAGAGCCTCTTCAGCTTCAACTCAGAGCAGTTTAACTGGGCCAGACCGATCAGAATCCCCGCAAACGTTCCCTGTGAAACAGACAGCAGGACAGAAGAAGTGTGAAAAAAGCCTGATCAAATACAAAGAAAGTCTTCAGATTTCTCTTTTATAAGCCTTTGGTCAGGTTAAGTGACAGAAGAGCTGTTTGAGGGGCCTCTCACCTGCTCGATGACAACGTGTTTACCATGATAGTCCAGCCAGATAGGCACTTCAGAGGTGAAACGAAACTCCCTGAAAATAACAATGGAAAAAGAAAGAGACCACTTGTCATTTTCAACCTTTATTTAAAACAGATAAGTTGTGAGTTACATGTTTGTGACAGCAGAGTCAGACTTTCTGGTAAATTACCTGAAGTAGATTGGCTGGTCGGAGGAGGAGGTGGAGCCGGCAGAGGAGGAGCTCTGCTCGCTGTAGGTGGTTTCCACAGAAGCTGTGAGGTCAGGTCCCAGACCAGCTGCTGACTCGGCCTCTTCGGACGACTTCTGGGAGGGGTCTGCCTTCACTGAAAACAAATGGAGAGAAATTAGAACAATACATATTCAACAGAGCATTTATTAAAACAAACATAGGATGTTCCACGTGCTCAAAAATTAGCTTGAGTAATCATCTAGACCTGCTCTGCAGCTAGAAAAAAGTTGTTATTTTATAGTAATAAAATGTGGTGTATATATATTCAACTCCACAGAGAAGCAGCTTAGCAAATGAGAGAAGCATACATGGCACATTTTGTTTAGTTTGAAAGATACTTGATCAAATATGCAGTGGAGAAAGAATAACCAAACATGTAAAACAGCTCACCTTCAGTTGCAGGGTCCACAGGCAGGTAAGGGTTAACATAGGAAGCCAAGTTACTGAAAAAGTCCTTCAGGAAAAACAAGGCGTCCTGGACAGGAGACATAAAAAACAGGCTGGTTAGATGTGCTGGAGTTAAAGGTGCAGAACAATCGACTGGTGTCTGTCCGAGTGAACACAGTCAAACAAGCAGTGTGATAAAAAGACATTTAAGCTTTCCAGGGAGCTGAAGCATTCACAGAGCAGCTTTGAATATAAATCAAAACAGAAAACCAGAGTTATTTTCCACACAGTGAAAAGAGAAACGAAATTTCCATGCAGATCTGTAGCCATGTATTGAAGCTCCTGTGCTCTGACTGAGTTTGAATCACAGTTGCTGTTAGTATTCAATCTCAGGAGTCTGAGTCACCTGGTCGATGTTAAGTCGCAGTGGCAGCAGGCTGATTCGAAGACAGCACTCTGGACCACCGAGGCCAGACTCTGGACACACCTGCAGGGCCTTCACTGTCAGCTACAAACACAAAACACACAATCAATATAATAAACCTGACATGATGAGTGTCTCCTCCCTCCTGCCTCTCTGCTGTCTCACCATGTTGGAGTGCGCTCGGCGGGGCATGCTCTCGCTGGTGTAGAGGTAGAGGAATTTGTTGATCTGTGAGGAGGCCAGTCGGTCTCGAACCTCCAGCTCCTGGACGATGAACACCTGCCTGGAGAGGGGCTGCTCGCCACCGGGACCAACCCCGACCCCAACTGCCACTGACCCCTCTGCATCCTGCCCCGCTACTGCCCCTGGGTAGGACTCATGCTGGAAAGACACCTGGGGGACAAAGCAGAAGTTTGTTGAAAAAGATGGTGTTTAAATGTCTCAGGACTGCGGAAGCTGTAGACCTACTGGGTAAGTTAGAGCCATTTTTAAATTTTATCAAGTGGAATTTGAAAGCATAGTTTGACATCTTGGAATATATTCTTATTCGCTTCCTTGCCAAGAGTTAGATGAGATTAAAACCACTCACAAATCCGTATGATATATACATATGGAGTCAGCAGTTGGTCAGTTTAGCTCAGCATGTTGATGGGAAATTGTGAGCCTGGCTCCGGCCAAAGGTAATAAAATCCGCTTATGAGAGTGATATTAATCTTTTCAGCACGAAAGTAAATAAGCATTTTTTACAAAGTGTCAAACTGTTCCTTTAAATGTATTTTAAGGATTAAATTTACAGCTGATTTGAAATATTTCTGTAGAGAACCCCAGCTAAAAAACAAACAAACAAAAAATATCAAGCATGGGTGCACAAGGTTCATAAGTTTAAAAGTAAAATAATAAAAAAGCCTAAATTACTTAAGTAAGTTTACTATAAGAGCACTTCATTATTTGCAGCAGAAATCTCTATCAAGAGAAACCAGCAGACAATCACTTTGAGTCCCAGTTTCATCTCTGCACAAACTACATTAATACCTTGGTGAGCTGGATCTCCATCAGCAGTGTGTGCTGACGCCCGCTGCCTCCCGCCCAGCGCCATGAGTTCTGTGGACGAGAGGAGGCGACGGAACGAGACGGGGACCCGCGAACACCAGCAGGGACTGAACGACCTCTGCAGAGAGAGGAGGACCAGTGTGTAAGAGCAACAGTCAAAGGAAAAAAGTTGGATAGAAAACTGAAAAACCACACACACGAAGACGATCATGACCATTGATGTGTGTATCATACCTGTTTGCGTGCTGGGCATGTATGGACATTGGCTTACCGCCAAAGTCTTTGCCCCCATAGAGATGCCAGACCACGGAGATCTCCCGCAGCACCACTCTGCTCTGAGGCACCGGGAAGCGGCTGGGGGCTCGGAGCAGGTCTGAACTGCCTCGAGGCCTGGAGAAGTGACTGTCCTTCACTCGGATGGGCCCTGGGGAAAGCACCGTCACCACCGGCTCCCCGTCTTTAGGCTGCAACAAATCCCACACGGGGGCACTTTGTTAGTTAGCATACAGATTACTATTGGAGAGGGAATGGAAATCACAGCCAAAGACTCACGGGAATGCCCATCCCAGGAGCCTCCAAGATGCAAAAGTCATCATTGTCGGTGGAGCCCTCAGAACCCTCATCTGACATCATGTCCGCCTGCGCCTCCATTGCCGTGGCAACCAGTCCGTCAAGCTCAGCATCCTCTCCCTGGAGGACAGAGGGACCGTGCTTTGGAGCTTCACCTGGGAACAGGTAGACAGAGACAGGCGAGCCTCTCTGCATGGAAGGTGAACCTGAACAAACAGAGAGAAATCTGTCACGTGTGCACAGGTATAACATACCAGATTTTATTAATGTGTTTGTTAAAAGTTACTGTTTTCCTTCCAAAAAGGCTAAATCAGCTTATTAAGCCAAGTTTTAAAAATGCACTCTGTATCTGTAAGTTTTAAGCACATATAAAAACTGAACCATAACCTGTTAAGATGTTCAGATGTGTAAAAAAGCCAAACTGTGTCTGTACCTGGATCTAAACTCTCTTCTCGGTGGCTCTTCTCTGTGTCAATTAAGGCATCAGCCAGGTCGTACTGGTTGATCTCAGCGGTTTCAGCCGGAGGGCAGGGCAGCATAGACGCAGGACTTTCTGACAGCTGACAACACAGAATATTACACAGACAGTTTTATGGCAACTCTTTAAACCTCTTTAAAAGATTAAGGGAACATGCATTCATGCATTTCTTGCTTCATTATTGTAAAATCAATCAGTCTTACTGGTAATTTTTGGCCAGCAATTTCGGTGGGTGAGGTGTGTCGTGGTGGGGGGTGCAGGTCACCCTGGGAGACCAGGTACTGCAGCATATTGACCAGGGCAGCGCAGGAGTCAGCACAGGTGTGAAGGTGGACCACATTGTTGGAGCAACGGAGCTCAAAGAGAGGCTGAGACTAAAGGACAAAGAGGAACCAGAGGAGGCTTTTACTTAAATGAACAATGGGAGAATTAATGCAGGTGACTGAGAGAATACACATGAAACTATTTGGGGAGAAGGAGAGAGATTAGATTATTTTCGTTGGCGTACTTATATTTAAATATTCGCTGGATATTTTCCAACAAATATAATCAATAAAAAACGTATAATATGATGAATTTCATCTAGCAGCTACAACATGTCTTCCCTTTTAGAAACTCTAATGCAGATGAGGAATTTTTCACAAATGCACTTTGGAGGAAATCTCTGCCAACACATCACCATCTACTTGCTTTTTATCATCTGTCATGAAATATATCAAACACTGATGGGACTTTTAATAACCACAGAGTAGCACCCATTAGTGAGTGCTAAGGCTGCAGTTATTTTCACTGACAGTCACACAAAGTAGTGACTGCTTTGTACAACTAATATGAGGTGCCACAGGAAATGGGCCTGAATCTGCCTCAATCACACACAACTGCATTCACTTTAAACTGACTCTTCTCACATTTGTTCACCTTGTTGTGATTGGCTTAAAGGAGAGCTGCATCATTGTTGGGGGATGACATGTTTACTGTTGCCCTGATGGTTTTGGTTTCAAGTCTAATTGAAAAATTATGCTAGTTTTAAACTGCTGTCTGAAGCTATGATTATAGAGAAACTTCATTATAGTGAAACAAATATTTATAAACGCGGGGCCGGTGCTAGTTAGTGGTTTTTGAAGAAAATTGACCTAAATTACACTGTTTTGTTTACACTCACATTTTTTCTGGCAGGAGTGGCCATTTTTAAACTGTGGCGCTTCGTGGCTGCTGAGTGAATGTGATGGAAAAACAGGTATGTCAACAGACGGCTAACACTCACCAGCTTGCCCGTATCGCTGCCTTTCCACGTGGTGATGGCGAGCTCCAGCAGGTCAATGTCCAGAACACACACGTAGTCTGAGAAACAAAGACACATGAAGGTTTTTATTGGAGTGAAACTTAGTTTGACACTGATTTTTTGTTTGCATCGCTAATGTTGATTACAGTATTGACATTTTGACTTATTGTTTGCATATATATGTCAAATTTTAGCAGCATTACAGACAGTTCTCCATCTGTTTCATTTAGCTTTCATTGATCAGGAATCTATTCTCTGTCGTGGTAAACATCGAACATAAACAGACAGAAACTCTTGACCTCCTAAATACCATTAGTGCTGGAAAACTAACAGACACATAATAAAGGAACATGAGGACAATCTTTGGAATTAACAACATCACTATACGGGAGTCGTAAGAGTAAGTAGAGCGAACACGTCTGTAGATGGAACAAAAACAGTATTTTCTACAAATGTTCACTGTGCTTAACACGTGTCTTACCTCTCCTCAAGTCCACGGTGTCAGTCTCACATTTGTCAGAGAGGTAGAGAGCAGAGTCATCCAGGATGAATCTGTTTACAGCAAAAAAACAAATTATATGGCAACCTTACCAGCAACACTTCCTTCCAGCTAACTTAATTTCATATTGTTACATATTGACGATATTCATGTTGAACTGTACCTGAGGTGGAAGGTGGCAGTGTCTACAATGATATTACTGGACAGCGAGAAGGACTCAGCTGTGAACAAGACTCGCAGGGGCAGATATAAGGGTCTGGAAAACAGAAAAATACAAGATTAAGGAAACAAAAAGAGGAAAACATAATTTGCGTTCTTTTTAAGGCATATATACCTGTAATCTACAGCACAGGTAGCAAGGTGCGTGTGAAGGACAGTGATGACGGCAGGTGCTGTGTATCCCAGAATGGGATCATCGATGACATCCAGGAAATCAACCAGCTGCAACAACAACAAAGACTCAAAATTTTAAATTCACCCAACTTATGTGATTTGAGCCTTGAGTGCAATCTTTTTTTTTTTGCACAACTCAAATTATTAACCTGAAAATGAAACAGAACAAAATGCAATGGCTACAATTATTAAAAAAGGTTGCAGATATATTTGATTATTCAGTTTTTTGTATTAAAGCTCACTTTAGAAGTTACTCTGTAATAGAGTACATGGGTACTTATCATCTCTGTGAGCTACAAAAGAAAGCAAAGCCTGGCTGCTGACTTAGTCTTACTTGAAGCCGTGTGGTAAAGCAGGCTGATGTTAGCAGCTACCAACACTGCAAAATCTTCCTGGTCAGATTATCTGTTTCCAAGTATCTGCATTTTTCTTTAATGTAATCTATGTTGTGGATGGAAATATTCTGACAAGCTATTTGTTTCCTCTAGTACTAAAGTAAAGCACAAGTTTATGACAGCTTTGCTTCTAGTTACTCTATAAATCAAGATTCCTACATATAAAACCTACAATTAGCTCCTAAAATATAAATTAAATTTGTGAAAGTGTAGTTTTAACTGTGTGGAATTAGTCCTTTTACTTGAGTAAAAGATTTGAATACTTCCTCCTTTGCTGTCTTCATTAGTGACTCACAACAGCAAGTCTCAAAACACCTTCAGCTCCCCCGAATCAAGCATTTGAATGATGCGGCTACAGGTTAAACACAGTTCATGTAGCTGAAGAAAACACTTGAACATAAAATAGCATCAGAGTGAGGAGAGCGAAATATCTCTATCATATACTTAGAATACACAATGGATTGTAAAATACACAATATCTTACTGTTCCGCTGCATTCTGGTTCATTGCTACGAGAAAAGCTGGCATCTCTTCCCATATTCAACCATTTCTATTTCTGCATGAATGTGGAATGTCAAAAATGTTGGTCAAGACAAGGGAAGCCATTTTCTGACTTCGAGGGACTGAGACCAGATCTTAAAAAATGGATATTTATCTCCAAGAGAGCTGAAAACTTCTCTTAAGTTTTTTCTTTTGATGAACTTTTAAACAATAATATTTACAGACAAAAAAAATAATGAGAAGACTAATCTGTTAGAAGCCTTTAAACTTCCTTGCATTGCTTCTCACCTGCTCATGCCAGCTGTGATTGGTCTGTGTCATGTAATGTCGCATGGTGGCTCCTTGAAGTCGAAGGGCGACCAGGAACTCCTACAAAGGGAGACGGAAACAAGCCCAGTTTTATTTTAAAGTCACACAAACTGCAGAATCAGGTGTTCGAGGAGGACGCACCTTGACACTCCTCTGTGGGTCCAGTGTGATTTTGATGGCTGTGGACAACATCTGTAGCTGTCCCTCCCTGTTGCTCACACTGCTCACACCCACCTCTGTGGGGTAGATGGTGGGGTCCAAGTGCTTTGGGGGAGTGAAGCTGGGCATCTCCAAACGCTGTGGGATTGGGGTGTCTTTCACCACCGCTGGGAGGAAAAGAAACGAGCACATTCATCAACATTTTCTAATGTACAGTAAATCTACTTCAAGATGATTGAAAGAGGAAAATATGGAAGAAATTATGTTGCATTAAATGTTATAAAACAGTATGAAAATGTGCACCTCGATGGTAGAGCTCCACCCGTTTGCTCTCCAGACACAGGAAGTTGAGATTTGGGTCGTTCTGGTGCTGCGCCACACTGAATATTTTCCCCCCTTCCAGGTCGAGCACAATTTCCCCATGACTCTGATCCTCCTGAAGCAATGACATGAAATGGAAATGTTTAATAAAAAAAAATAAATAAATAAAAAAAAATCCACAGGTGCAAGGGGAAAACAGGCAAAGGAGTGGAAAGGAGAGGAAACTATTGACATACTTGTGTAAAAGCTATTTAATTCCATGATGAGAGACTAGTTTCTCCCATCTGACATTGGATTTTCACATTTTTGTGCCAACAGTTGACACATCAAGTGTGCACTAGGTTAGAGCAAAATGCAAAGCCTCAAACTGCAAAGCCTCATATTGCATTCTCCAATTTTTGTCATCAAGTCAAGTCTCCTCAGCCTCTGAATCGAGGATAAATTGATAGGTATAAAGGGGTAAGTACAGAGCCCTTGTTTCATGAAATTCAGGGTCTTCTAATACTGCAGCAGCCACGTGGCTCACCTTCCTGTCTGTTCTGGCTTGCAGGCGTCCTTTGCCGATAATCACAGTGAGGGAGAGGAGGCTGAGGTTGTGGTTGTGGCGGGGAGCTGACAGTTGTGACCTTCCAGCTGATTCACTGGCCAAGTAGAAGTGAGGCTCGTCCTCTTCTGAATCAGAGTCTGTGGTGGAGGGAGACAGAGGAAAACATATTAATCTGTTAAATCCCTTCCTACCTTATCCAAATACAACACAAACAAACCACTTGATTAATAAAAGATGTTTTGGCAGGCTAGTTGCTCCAATGGATCCACATGTTGTTGAAGATTTTCCATCAAAGCAGTCAAACTCACCCAGTCTAAAGGCCGACTTGCACAGCTGGAATTCGTCTTGGTGAAGGCGGCTGTGGTCGGGGCTGTGGGCCGACGGGGGAGGAGGCTCCCACATCAACAGATCGTTATTGATCCTTTTGGACAAAGCGGTGGGTGAGGAAAATGAATTCAGAAGCAGGATTTGAGACCAATTTAAGAGCAACAAAAAGGAAGAAAGCTGGAAGATGAAGCTTTTTTCTAACATAACCAGTAACAGTTTTACATAAACAGCTCAAGAGCAAAGACATCAGCAGAGTGAAAAAAGAAAAAAAAAACTTGAACTTGATCCTTTGCAGAATTTGTTTAATCATAAACTTGAAAAACAATAAACACTTGAAAGATTATTTGGTCTGAAGTCCAGTGTGATTGTTCATGTTTCACTGCCATGTTTCTACAGTAGCCCAGAATGGACAAACCAAACACTGGCTCTAAAGGGGGGGCTTCTCCTATATACTTGGAGGGGGAGGGGGAGTGCAGGGATATTTCATGCAATCTGCAACTCCACCACTAGACGGCCCTAAATCCTGCAAATTGGACCTTCAAGACATTTCTACTCAAGATAATTGTCAAGGCAACTTTTCTGGGGCTACAGCTGTATCATGTTCGCTGGCAGCACAGCCATCATACATGTGTTTCTGTTGATGTACCTGTTGTAGATGCTCTGGAAGGCCTGTTTGCTGGGCAGCAGGATGTAGGCCAGCGGCAGGCTGAAGTCCACAGCACACTGGCACTGAGCGACACACTGCGCCTGAAACTGACTCATCTCCTCCGGGTCGGCTGGAATCACCATCTAAAAGACGGAGGAGGAATGAGATCGGTCTGCTTTCTTGATTAGACGGCTGATGAATGGAATAATTTTTTCTGTGTGTCAGCGCACCTCCTCAGTCTCAAACATGGTGCGGTTGGAGGAGAAAGGAGAACTGGTTTTGTCGTTGAGTTCACAGTGACTTTCGAAGAAGGCGGCCCCGAGGTCCCTGATGAGGCCCAGGTTCATCCCATCCAGACCTGCTGCTGGGCCCTGAGCTTCACTGCCACGCACTCGCACTGATATCCTGTTCACACAAACAGTGAGTGAGTGACTGAGTCTCACTTACAGCAGCAGACATTATAAAAATATTTTGTGTCTGATTTTACTGGCATGAATAGCTCAGTCCAGACAGCAGAAACTCCAGGTTTCTCTTTGAGAGCTACTGTATTTTATCATTTCTAATAATTCTCATGATCACCTGGGCAGAGAGTCACGGTTCTTCTTCACTCTGATACAGGGGAAGGAGCCGCCCTCCCAGCCCTCATATGACCCTGAAGAGACACAACACACCAGTTCAAGATCTACTTGCATGTATATTCAAAAACATGTTGAATAAATCAGCGCTGCTTTTCACCCTTTAAATGATGAATTGTTTTCTAAGTATCACCAAGGCAGGACTACATACATGCAACAGCAAAGTCTAACACAGTCGGTTCAACATATCAAGCCCTTGTGAAGTATTATTGTGGAAAGTAGTGGTAGAAAGTGGCCCTTTAATGAGTATCAGCATGCGTTCCCACCGTGCAGGTCGGTGAAGGAGGCCTCCAGCAGCTGGGTGAGGCAAGGAGCCCACGGCTGTCCCTGGGCGGGCTGCTCACTCTGGAGGTCTGGGGCCTCCTGGTGCTTTAGTTCCAGCTCCGTCAGCTCCAGTACCAAGGTCTCCTGCCGCACTGCCCTCTGGGTTGGAGGTCGACGCTTCGGGAGGGGCCGCAGGTCAGGTATGGGGAAGCGAAGCCTGAGGACGGCGTGGGGGGAAAGGAGGGTGAAGGAGGAGCACAGCTCACTGCTTTGGGTCTGAGAGGAGAGAAAAAAAAAGATATCTCTTAGTGTTCATTTATCAATATTGACTGAATGTGGATTTAAAGAACAGATTCAGTTACATGGTTACAGACAGGAGTCATTTGTCTTCTGTAGGAACGTTGACCACTAAGAAGCTTCAGTAGTGTTTTGAGAAGTTAAAGGGTCTAATTTTCTCTTACAGCAGCTAATTTGGTACAGGTTTGTGTCAGCACAAATATGACCGGTCGGACATGAGAGGAATACCTTATCAAGCTTTTTCCAAAAGGCTTCCTCTATTTTTGGTTTCCCAATGTCGAACTGACATCAAAATCCATGTCTCTGCATAACCAAACTGGATTACTAAAGCCAAAATGATATTCTGGGTTTTTTTTGAATGCCTTTCTACTCACAAAGAAAAGTCTGGTTTAAAATACGAAGAGGCCACAGCACAGAAGAATCACAAAAGAATTCTGGTAAATTTCTTTCTTGGAGTCTCTAATATTTGTCAAATTTCAATAGAAAACATTATTTTGTGTTCCTTGTCTTTAGTGACATGAGACAATAAGCTTACAAATTTCAAACTCTGAGGGTTCAGATCACTTTTCAGTTGATCGTTTCATCATATATTTAATCTACACACTGTGATCTCTGGCATGTGTTTTTAAATGTTTTAACTGATTTACTTATTATATTTCATAAGGGGTCAACATTTTTAGGGCCTTTTCTCGTGTGTAATAAATTTCCTTATGATGGAATAAATGTGTGTGCGGTTCCACCTGTATGAATGCAGGTCCAGCAGTCTGTGTGGGACAGTGGCTGAAGGCTTTGCTCAGGCTCTTCAGCCGACTGAGGACATCAAGGTCCAGCTCTGCGCTCAACTCTGCCAGCTCCACCCGCACCACACTCTCTCGCCGCACCACCCGCTGTTTACCCTGCCAACACACACACACACACACACACACACACACACACACACACACACACACACACACACACACACACACACACACACACATACGCACACAATTTTATGTAGGTCACTGTTAGAGACATTACATAGACTTGGACATTAATTTCTCGGAGACTCATAGGAGACCATAACCCTGTTAATTTTATTTTTATGTAACTAATCAATATGACACAAAGAGAAACCTATACCTGATAAATCTTTGCAATATATCTTCATGTATCTATAATATATCAAATCTGCATGAAGATGATTATTGAAGAATTCAGCACAGTTTTATTGGCACCAAGCCAAGACACAATTCTGGCAGTAAAAAAATCTGCCAATATGTTTTTTGTCTCTTTTTTTGCAAGAGGATCGTTAAATTTAGGACATAAAACACTAATAAAAAAAATTAATAAGCTTCAGAAACTCTAATCAAAAACATTGGTACCCATTGCTTAAGCAATATATCTGTTTGCTCAATCATGACATTGCAAAAGTAACATCACGAAACTTCCACAGAACAAAAGTTTCATAAAAAAACAATAAATACTTTTAAGCTTCTGTTTCATTTGTAGTCTTGCTTCATTTTTAAGAATAATTGTTTTTTTTCTGTTGTCTTCATGACTCCTGTCAATTCTCACATCTCTACTTCAAATGCTGGTCTTTGTCAGGGCCTGGTGTTAACATCACAACATTACACTTTCTTCTTCCACACAAACCAAACAAACACTGTTTCTGCAGAACATTTTGTACAATGAAAGGAAAGATACTTCACTCAAAAACAAACTAAAAACGGATTAAAAAACAAACACCGTTTCTTTGAGATAAGGTCAAGCAAATATCCAGCAGGATGTGTGTGTGTGTGTGTGTGTGTGTGTGTGTGTGTGTGTGTGTGTGTGTGTGTGTGTGTGTGTGTATAAATGCATACCCTGCGCAGGTGTTTTTCAGTGAGGCCGTAGTGAAGTTGGGCACATGGTCGGGCTGCACTTCCGACTGTGAACATACCAGCTTTCTGGAACTGAAGCAACTGAAAAGCAACACAGAGACACGTTTTCTTCTCAAGTTTTCAGCTCATTAACAGAACAACAAACATAAACTACTTTCAGGCCACAGAGGCAGAGGCTTGGTTATGTATAACTGGTTCTCATCTGACATTTCAACTCTGAAGTTCACTTTCATTTGTAGATTTAAATCTGACACATATTTGTTTTGTGTTGTTGTTCCTCCAACATGGCATTTATCATGACTCCATGCTGGCAGTAAAACACAGATGATGTTTGTTCAAGTATTGAACAAATGACGAAGAACAGCAGTGACAGGTATTCACTGCTGGACCTGATGATAACCTTATGTGATCACCTCCCGTTAAGATTACAAAATATTGACCACAAATGTGGGTGATAAATGATAAAGTAGTGGGCTGAGAAAGCATTATAGAGACTAGCTGTGTGTGTGAAACTCAGTGTACTCAAACATGTGCTGAACTCAGAGGAGTAGTCTGTTGTGCACCAAAACCAAACCAGCAGACGGATCAGAAATTGTGAGTGTAGTTTGAATCTTTTATTTATGTTGTTTGTTAACTTATCAGCTTGTAACTGGCAGCGATCAACACAGCATTCTTGTGTTGTGCTCATACAAACTATCAATTTCTTTACTGACATGTCCACTCAGCACTTGAGTTTTTAGGTTTATTTGCCTACGACAAAACAAACATAGATATAACAAATCTTGTCTGGGGTACATTTAAATTTAAGACAGGTAAGTGCACAGACATCTCCCTCTTCAGTAGAAAAATGTGAAAATACCTCTCTAGTAACAATTTTTGCACAAATAAAAGTCAATAAAGTCAAAGTCTGACATTTCAGGGAACATAAAGAACACATTTTTGAGTGGAGAGGGACTTTATGTTTTAAGCTTTTGAGTTCGAGCGAAGCCACAGAGTTAAAACTACAAAGACAAAAAGATTTTCTACCTCACTGTACTGAGGCTTTCCATCCTCCCAGAGGCACTCTAACAGCTCCAGCCTGCTGAAGGTAAGGTCGGAGGTCACTGCCCGACTGTGGCGTCTCCCGCTCCGCATCTCACAGGCGACCTGCACTGCTGCTCCTGTCACTCTGAGAGAGGAGGATGAGGATTAATCAGTCACTCTTTGATAGGAGAAGCTTGAAAGCACCATGAACAACAGAGTGTGTGTGTGTGTGTGTGTGTGTGTGTGTGTGATTCATATGTAGCGATGGAAGTAAGTGTGAACTGTTCATTGAACCTACAGACTGTTTAACTTCATCACTGTTTTTTGTTTTTCAGAAATGTCCATTTTCGCAACTTATTTATTTAAAGAGCTGCCTCTTATTAACAGAGGAATATACAGGTTTCACAATACTGTGAACTGAATCTCGTGTGAAATTCTTAATTCCCAAACCCTTTTTTGTCCTAGCAGGAAATTAGATGGGAACATACATCCAGCATAAACTATAATTCACCAAAGACAAAAATATGTGAGTTTGTTTCTCTACCTGAGATGTGAGTGTGGGCAGGCTTTTGCAAAACCGCCTCTCAGATGGTGGAAGTCTCTCTCGCTGAACATGCTGTCCTTAAAGAAGGCCAGTTCCCGGAAGAACACCTGAGACACCTGAGCCAATAAGGAGGCTCTGTCAGGCCTGGAGGGCGGGTCCTCTTGCAGCAGGGTTAAGGTTAGCCCGCCAAGGGTCAGTCGCAACAATGCATCAGGCTTCATCTGCTCTGCCTGGCCACTGTGTGAGCGTCCTGCAAAGAATGTGTAGGAACAGTTGCTGTAATTACACTCCTTTGTAATTAATGCTAACAACTAGAATAATGGCTTCATGGTTGTATGCTCCAGGTCAAGTAACCAGTCAAGTAGCAATGCTTTAAATACAGATGTTGCTGCAGAAAAACTACCATCTGAAGTGTGGATGCCTCATACACATCTTCATTAGGGACACCATTTTAATATCTGACCAAATGTGAAATGTGGTCACAATTCTCCCTTCTGTTCCTGAGCTATGGTGTTAAATGTTTCTGCAAAACATTATGATGTTGCAGTGAAGATGACCTTCCATGTTTTTGGACAGATTTAATCAATGGACACCATTTAATCATTTTATCCTGTCAAACATTTGTGTAAAATTGTGTCATAATTAGCATATGAGCTCTAGAGCTTTTTATGAGGTCACAGCGACTTTGCTTTTGGCCACCAATCAGTCACTTCTTGAGTCCTGGTGGAAATTAGCGCCAAATTAAAAAAATAACTCCCTGAAGGCATTAATCAAATACCACGCTCACGATAATATGAGGGACAGAAGGATAACCTGAAGACATAAAATCTTGAGAGAGTAAAAAGTTTAGGTGTAATTAAGACCTAAAACTGTAGAATAAGTTGGTCTGAGCGTCATTTTGAAGGCAGTCTGGTTCTTGAGGTTTTTAAAAGTGCTGTTATAACCAGTTTACTTAGCAGTGATTTTACCTCTTGTCCTGCCACTTGACTGTGGTAGACTCGACAGACAGCCTGCCACAGGATATCTCCTGGAACAGTTCACCATGCCCTGCCAGAGAACATTTAAGAGAGAATCAGGTGGTTTGATATTTGAGAGTGTTTACAAGTTCTGGGTTCACTATTTATTGTTGTTCTTTTTAAGTAAGGAGAGAAAGAGCACACAATAGCACATAGCACAAGGAAACTGTCCTAATGACCATTCTGCTGTTGTAAATACTTGCACAATAGCTTTTAAAGAAAAGGACAACAGATATTTTACACTTGGAATGGCAGTACTCTTCGTTCTGCCTCCCAGTTAGAGGTCGCCATAGTGGATCAACTGTTTAAATCTCACTGGCAAACCAGCTCTGCCCAACCCGGCAATGAAATCTGATTTTATGATCAGCATATTTGATTTGGCAAAGTCTCTTCACACTGGATGCCCTTCCTGACACAATCCTTCCCATTTATTTGGGCTTGTGAATAAATATTAGTAATGCAGTGGCTTGTGCATGCCCAGTGGCTGTGAAGTAACCCAGGGCTCAGTGTCTACATGTGCACAGGAGGAGGTGGAGATCAAACTGTCAACCCTGGGATCAATAACAAACACAGCCGCAACCGTCCCTACAAATTCTGACGTTATTTTTTGCAATATTAAATTTTACAAAAATTGAAGAGTTATTATTTTTTGCTTACTGCTCAACTCAGTGAATTTAAGGTGAAACAAAATCATCCTGCATTTCCATTTATTTATTTTTTTAGTCTCATGTATGGTCATCTCAAAAATGCTTAAATCTTTAAACAAACACACACACAACGCAGGCTGTACCTGTGCAGACAGAGCTGCAGGCTGTGTGAAGCTGGCAAGACTGTGTGTGGAGGACTCCATATCACTGTCTGATAGCTCGCTGCCGGAGCGCACAGACGTCACGCTGCTGGTCATTCCAACAGGACCCATGGAGTAAAACATTTCTGCAAGCCCACACAAACACAGACACACACACACACACACAGAGTAATGAACTAAGTCCTACAATGTACACAAAAACTTCATGGCACATTGCTGCAGGGAGAGAAGCAGCAGGAGTTCTTTCAAAGTCGCTTCCTCACCTCCACCCAGGCTTCTCGTTAAACAGACAGCCAAAAACAACCTCAGACTGTCTTTGTAGTCTCTAAACTCTTGCTAACAGATTTCATGTACCTTGAGATAACTATGTCTGTATGTTGACCTGTATTCTGTATGACTACTATATTTTTTTGTTACTTTTACTCACAGTGGCTGGTTTGGCTACAAACTTTGTGTCATTAGGAACAGGCCAGCAGGTTATGATGTATCTCAGACAGACAGTTTTTAAGTGGACCTTTGCTGCTCTGCGTACCTCCATTCTCCAGGCTGGTGACGTAAGGCTCCATGTCGGGCTCAGTATCCCACTCCCTGTCTCTGGGACTGGAGCCCAGCTGCTTACTGAGGTCCTCTTCAATCATGCGCAGGTCATCTGAGTCTAACGGACGACTGTGCACTCCACCGCTCTTAGTTTCTGGCTCTAGGCGAGAGAGGACCGAGAAGAGAAAGAGATGTGAAGAGAGGTTGGGGTCAGGTGGGCCTCACATTTATGAGGCATTTACGGATGTCTGTGATCTTGCTCTCCAGCTCTGAACTACAGAGGAAACAACACAGGCTTACTGTCTTTCTTTAGGTGTTGCCAGAGCCTGCAGGCACCCAATTACCTTGCAACTACTTTGCACAAAAGGGATAATGAATGAAAGTAGTGAATTTGTGGTTGTACTTTGTAAGAGCATGCATACATTTAAGCAGAATTAGTGCATTTTATTCATCAAGGACACTAATGGAGGTGATAAGAATATTTGATATTTTATTTGTGAACAGAAAATAACTCTGAAGGCCACTGTCAGCTTAGTTATGACTTATTCTTGTTATATAGCGGGTATTCCTATGACCAGACTATATTCTAATTAGTTGACCATATCACAATCATTTTTTAAATCAAGACGCACATGACTTATCTTGTTCATGCCATAAAAACAAACCCAGTAACATCCAAAAAGTGCATATGGAGTTTTAAAACGGCAAAAGTGCTTCTAACATGGCAGGTGTAACTCCTGGCCTGGGGTTGGTGCTCATTTGTCAGAGTGGCTGTGTTTTAACATACCAGTTTCAATGCATAGGGCTGCCAACAGGTCCGTCAGATGGGTTATTTGATCTGGAGACAGCAGCATGTGGACACAGCCCACCTTCCCATCCAACTCCAACTGATCAGCAGACAGGAAGGATAGAGAAGGAAACATGAGATAAAAGTTGCATTCACTAAATCCTAGCATACACCTCTGACTGTATATGATGATGAGCAACATGATGACTCTCCAGAAGTGAAGCCAAGACATTTTTGCCGCCCTCTGGTGGCTGCTGCAGTATAGGTAATAACTCCTGACCCCTCCATGTTAGCATGTGGGACATGGGTCAAACTATATAATCAAAATGTCAGCACAAATATCAGAGGTTTTTTTTGCTTCCTTTTTTTTGCAGAAACTGAGGTACATCTTCCATCTTTATATACAGTCACTGGTGTGCACACTCATACACAACCAAACACACACACCTTTGGTCCAGGCAGCATGTCGTTCTGTTTGATCTTGACAGTGGTCTCGATAAAACCAGAGCAGCTTCCTATGAGCAGAGGCTGAGATGGAGGAGAAGAGGGTGATGTCTTTGCCTCTTCCTCCTCCTCATCTTCACCTTCTTCCTCTTCCTCATCCTCCCCCACTTCATCTTCACTTGCTGCAACTGATTCTGGGCGTTCCTCCTCAAGAGGACCCTAAGAAATGAAAAGAAAACTATGAGCATGTCTGGTTATAAATCATACTGATGTTTTGGTAAGATTGTGTCATTTGCCCTTTTTTCCCTGCATTTCATTCATCATCAGTAAAGCTTAAATATTAACGCCCATTGCGTTCATTATATAAGCAATTTGCAGCCAGTTACTTAAATATAAAATACATTTCATTGCTGTGCAAGCATTTTGAGTTTTTACTCATTTCGTATATCGTATATTTATTCTTTGATATTTTTTTTAGCAAATCATGTACATAAATTAATCAAAGTGTGACTGATTGATAAAACAACAGTGAAATAAATGCAAAGACAACACTTAAAGAATTCTTGTCAGTGTGGTTTCCATCACCTGTGCTGTGCCAGTGGTATCGTAGAACAGCTGAACGGCACTCAGCTGGAGGATCTTGTGCAGGAAGGCGGGCGGCTGGTGGATGTCGACAGGCACGGCAGTCTGGCTGGCTGGATCTCGCACCGCCTCGTCAAAATATTCCAACCTGGAGACAAAAACCATACAAACAAACACACACATAATTTTATGCCAAGACAAAATTTTAATTCAGTACAGGCATGAAAAGGTGAAAATGAACTGAGAGGAAAAAATTCTACTGTTCCTCTAGAGAAGTAGCAGCCACACCTGCATGGTGACAGTAAGTCAGTTTAAGGTGATGTGATTTTCATTGTGAGAAATACTTTGCAGTACTACTGGCAGGAAACTCAGAGTGTCCATGGAAATTTTTACCAGTGTTTTAAAATAAATGTCCCTGACATATGGCATATTGATCTCTTAGAGTATAACTAAATATTAGTCACAGTTTACTGACTCAGCAGCTAAGGTCTCACTTTTCATCCGTTGTTCTGTTAAAACTCCAGCTTTTGAGATAACAGGCCCCTCTGGCCTCTGATCCTGGATCAACACAGCCTGCCCACAACAAGTTAACTATCTGTCTGTGGCCACATTATATGGCTCCATCAATGTCAAGGTCACAGACTCTCCTGACATCACACAGTGACGACACCTTAAGTACAGCCTGCAGTAATTTGTGGCCACTGATAAAACCCTGTTCAGGTGAATGACCCTGCCAGTGCTGTCCCTGTTTAAAATGAGGCTGTGTGACAGTACGAGGCCAAGGAGTGCAAGTCCATAACCAAACACAGGCCTCGTCTGCTTATCTGCTGATGAGCAGAGAGAAGATGAAATCTAATTCTTTGCTTCCATTTTGCTTTCCCTCTCCCCTGAGTGTAATTTAAGTGCTGATGTGGGAGAGTCAGAATATTAAACGATCACAGAAGGACACTTTAGCACCCTGTTGTGGGTGATAAAAAACTGATATACAACAAAAACAGCTGTGGGTATACATCTGGAAGTCTTTACTTTCTATAACAGGAAATATTAAAAATTTATGCCGACTGCTGCACCTTCAGATCATAATATGTTGTTCAGTGCTTTAAAAGTCCAGTTTTACTTTCACTTTGTTTGCCTCCCAACAATGGCTGCAGGAATTTTATGTCTTTATGATCTTGGCCCATTTAACAGAAGAACACTTGTTCACTCTTCCAGAAAGAAGGGCCACATTCCAATTTTTTACTACTTCATATACGGCCTTATTTAGACTAAATCAGGCATTTTGGATGATTACTGCAGTTTTGTTCGGTGGTAGTGCAGTGTCAGCTATTCTGCAAATCATGAAATTGTTGTTCAACTCTGTTTGGTTTGATGGGTTGATCAGCTGACTGGCAGCCTGCACCACTACAGTTTTAACACGCCACTCACATCAAAATGAAGGAGAGAACTTTCAATAAATGCCTGATAGAGATGAGAGAGGAGATTGTTCAGTTTTCCAGTAATACCAGGAAGCCTTTTTTTTATCTGAATTTACGGGCTTTGAAAGGTAAAGTTGAAAGTATTTCTGTAGCTTTAAGTCCAGATCCTGGTTATATTTCTAGAACAGTGCAATTTGTTAAAGGCATATCAGGTAGGCTTTTCTATAAATATATTACTGCCAAATGTTCTGTAAAAGTGACCTATGAAGTTACATCTCAAAGTGCCGTGGGAGCTGCTCTCTATCTGCATGTTTCAGCATGAAAACAGTAGCAAAAAAATATCAGTCTTTCTTTTTGAGGAAGTTGCCATTAGTATTTCAAAATGTCTTAGGATGAATTTACTACAGGACGTATAAATCAGCAACAGTGTATTAACAAAGAGAACCCACAGAATTAAATGAAATAAAAGATAATAAAAAGATAAAGGACACAAACTTACAAAGGAGGTGCAATAATCAAAAGCTTTTACTCTTTTTTTGACTATTTTTCAGGACTTACCGTTTGATGTGCACCTCTAAGGCAACGCCTGTTTCCAGGTCCAGGGGCTGGTGCTCAATGCGAACGATAGTGTCAATGAAGGTGACTTTAATACGACGAAGGACTGTGAACAGATAACATGAGAGACATGGGAAAGGCTAATAAACAATAAGTCGAGACTGGGTTGTTATTTGACTGTCTAAGTGTAAATTATTACTGTGAGAAATATTGATGTCTGTATGTTGGGACTGTCACTTCTTTACAAAAGGAAGATAAGCAAAGGTTTCACTCACCTGTCTCAATGGTTTGTGCAAACATCTCTAGCCCTTCCAGCTGGGCAGGAGGCTCCTCGGATGCCTCTGGGGGGTCCTTCAGGCACTCCTGAGCCAGCTGCATGCTGGAGGTCATGCTTGATGACCAGACTTGGGAGTCCCAACCCCCACCTGAGTGCAAACAAAACCACATAGGATGCAGTAATTTCTGTATTTCAGGGCTACTTTGTAAATGATTTATTACTGAAGATTCATCTGGCTTACATCCTCTTTTACCTGTTTTTTCTCATAACTTTTACAGACAGACAGTGTCACTTTTGTGACAGGGACACTTAGTACTTGACTGTCGAGAAACTAAACAATCACTACTTAAGTATACAATTAATTGTTACATTCAGTTTTAAAGTAAAAAGGAAAATAAATATCTAGTTCAAATTTCTACATTAAGAGTTTTTGTGAATGTTTTCTCATATATGAATGTGAAGACTAGTTTTAGGATTGTCACTCCAACATAACAACTAATTCATATTTGTCAGCTTGGGCTTTAGGAGGCCTTTTCACTATTTTATGATGTGTTTGATTTTTTATGCACTTGGGTGTCAAAATTGCCAAGTGGACACTGATTTGTGTTCATCTGTATAACAACGAGTCCTATACTAGAAATAGTTTGGTGAACACAGTCAGTAAAATAATGGCACATTAGTCTTTGTTAAATTTGTGATTCTGGACCACACTTGTTAACTTTATCAGCAAGGGCAGATCTGATGAACCTGAAAGACCATAACTCAACCTGTGGCTCACTGATGCATGTTTAGTCTCAAAGGTAGATATCCTACAGCTTTACTCAAGGACTTACTGGTGCGATACTTGGGTCGACATGTTATCTGGAGGCCAGAAACTTCTAAGGTGCAGTGATCAGTCAGGAGAGCCTGCCAGGGGATGGTGACCTCTATGCTGCTCACAAAGCCATCCACTATCTCCAGAGGAGCCCCGAGTGACTCCAAAAGCTCATTGACCGCCTGGAGTAAATAGAAAGCTGTCAGTAAGAAGCATCAAGTGAAGAGAAGAGCAAAAATTATCTCATATTTGTCTCATCACTCTGGGTGTGTTGACTTATAAGCAAATAAAGTGTACAGACAACATGGCAGAGGGAAATATATCCAGGTAGCCAATTTGGACACTGAGGAGAGATACAGCTTATCTGTTGGGGATGTGATGTGTTCCCAGAAGTTCATTTCCTCGAAGAAAGGCGAGCTAGGCTAAATACATGACGCTGGAGATTGTTGTTGAACTCGAGTGCAGTTGCGAAACAGGCAAGGGTGCATGAGTCCGACAAAAACACACGATGACTGCTATCAGTAGCGGAGTTGACAGCCACCGTCCCTCTTCTCTTTCTCAAAACTTACCCAAACATCGAGGTTGATTTCCTTGATGACACCGCTGCCGTTGTATAGGTCCAAGCCCAGTTGGTCCAGGCTCAGTCGTTCCTGCAAAAAGTGACCGAGGTAGTGCTGTAAGAGGTACCGACAGGCCCGCTTCTTGATTGAGCCTGACCAGGGGAAGAGCCAGCGAGACATAGGGCCAGAGAGAGCGGGGAGAGGGAGCGAAGAGGTGGCGGAGGAGAACGAGTGCAAGTACAGTCCTCTGGCAACTGCATAACAGACAAACACAAAGTGTGCAAAGCAAGGAATGAGCCACAGCTAGCTAAAGGGGGCTAAGGAAGGGGTTGACCGTAACTGTAGTTCTCCCCTAAGCTTGACACCAAAACTCGAAAATCCTTTGTATCAGGAGCGACGAGACTCCCGCGTTACTTGACGAGACGTTACTCCAACTGTCTGTAGCTGTCTCGGCTCATATTTTCAGTACGTTTGTGTCGAGTTCAAGCGACAGGTCCTCTTGGTGCGTATCTCTTGTTTCAGGGTTGTTTATTGTTATCATACGCCAACTGATGGTATGGTGGACGTACGTGCGTCACGCGTCACAGTGACGCTGGCGACACCCGGAAGAGAGAGGAGTGACGCAAACCAGGCGGCATCTTTGTAAGGTCGTTCTGAGTTTCCAGTGTGAAGATTACATTGGTGACCAGGCAAATAGCTTTGCGGCCCACTGGGAAATTAGAGGAAAGACTCAAACTGTATTGTGTCTGTTTGTCAATAATGGTAGTGTGTCTGTTAAACTTGACTTGCCCCTTGAATTTTTTTTTCGTTTTTCTTTTGGCAGCCATTCCATCAAAAAAAGGTTTTTTTTAAACATTTGAAAGCTTATGCATAAATTTTCACCTGTAAGCACATTTGTTTTTACACCAATAAAAGATGACATGGTTGATAGTGTATGTGCTTCGTAAAAATAATGTTTATAATTATGTAAAAATTAGTTATGTTTAAAATCGTTGCCAAAATTTTAGTCTGATCTGATTAAGTTTCATATAAAAGTTTTTTGTTGACTCTTCTGCTCTACCACCAACAAAACTTCCTTTACTTCCACGACTTTAGCTACACAATTGTGGTTTTGTTTACTTTGGGACAAATTATAGTTTTTTTTTTGTTTCTTAAATATCAAAGATGCAGAACTGCAATTCAAATTAATACTAAATTCACATATTCCTCGAGATATAATGTGTCTTTACAAATTCAAATATTTATAACCTTTGTATTGTATCGTACTTCTTATGTTTTAATTATGTCCACTTACCAGCATTTCCTTTTTTAGGGGCCTTCAGCAACCTTTTGGTTTTCTCAAGTTAATGTAGTTTGCTAAGTTTCTAATTTCATTTACTTAGAAAGACCATGACAGATCTTATGATCTTTCTGAAGTCAAGAATAAACTTCCATACTTGGTTCTTATTGTAATTGAAGGGAAATGTATCAGATGTGTGACAAAATATTTTATTGTTAAACATAATACAACAAAATCAATGTAACCACAAGAAAACTACTAGTCATTTGTCTTTATTCCCTAGAAAACATGTAGTGATTTCTATACAAATGACCAAATACTAAAGATACAATGACAACTGAAAACTGTATCATAAACTCAGTCTTCAGGTCAAACAATTGACATTTGGCTGTTAAAACAAAACAACTGACTACATTGTTTTCAATTAAAGAAAAAAACAAAGAGTAGGGGATAAAATAAAAGGCATAAATAAAATTACTGCATTATATTTCACAGAAGTATGATTTAGTTCTTCATTTTAGGAATGCAACATCTGGGATCTTGCCTTCCGTCTGGAAAGAGAAAAAATAGGAAAAGGCATTTAGGGGCCACACTTTCAAAATGATAACACCTTTATTTAAAGGGGTTGCAATGATTTACATTACCTTTAACTGAGTGAATATCTGTGCCGCTCTGTTGAAATCCCACTCATTATCTTGCAGACACCTGTGACGTAGAATAAGTTTTTAGATGTTTTAAAATAAGTGAACCGACATATATTTGCCAACACATCGTGCACAAAAACGAGACATACTTTTGTGACCACTCCAGGTTCATGCCAGACTTCTGTGAGAAGGCCGTTAACATCTCCTGCTGCGGAGCAGTGAGGGTGGGAACGGGGCTGGAAGATGGAGTAGGGGCTGGAGCGACGAAGGCTCTTCGGATCTCCTCTGTTGTAGCCATCCGAATGAAAAGCTGATCGTTAACGATGCACAGTCTGTGACACAAGAGAACCGCAAGGGACAGTTATTGAGATTTAACTGTTTTAAAGAATGTCTGGAGGACTTGCCCTTTCTTCCTCTTTTTTTTAATGCAAAACTGACCTTTAGGTTCACCTGCCACAAACATAACACTCAGCTGCTAGGTTATTAGACTCGTCTATCTAAACCAATATAGTCAATTGCTACTGCTATGCATTTTATTCCGCCTTTATTTAAGTTAAAGTATGGAGTTTTTTTTTTTTTTAAATGTCTGAGCACAGAAAATGTAAGGATGTTTACCCATCATGTCCAGCACATTTTTTTGAAGATCCACAACTGTTAATAATTTACTTAAATTTCCCTGTACTCAAGGAAAATATGAAGGATGATAGGAAGCTGATACAAACCAGTGAAGACTCACTCAACTTACCCAGTATTCCCTGCCGGGACTGTGATGAACACGCGAGAGAAGGCCATGGTTGACTCTCTGGATTTACCATCAACGGCGACTAAAAAACAGAGGCAACATAATTTTAGCAACCAAATCAAATCTGCTCATTTGTGCAGCCGACGAGAATAAAATTTGAATATAACTACAACAAAATAACTCACCTTCTTTGAAGACTCCGCTTACTGTGAATGATAGTAGTGTATTCTGTAAACGGAAAACATTTTTGCTGAATTAATACAGAACACAGAGAAATTATTCACAGTAAAAGGAAAAGTTTATTTAAGTGTGCTGACTGACAGAATATGCATGAACTCACGGTGTAGGTGTTCACATCAACAGTAAATGAGGCAATGTCGTGCTGAGTTTTGGGCAACTCGTTGAGGAAAGCCACCACATTCAATCTTGTGTGCTTCAGAAGTCGAAACCGAATTGCTAATGGAGGCAAGATTCAGAGAGGGAAATGTAAGGAATTATCTCAGATCACAAATATTCACTTGCAAAAAACTATGACAGCTCAACAGCTTGACAGATAAACTCACTTGAGTCTTTGAGCCTCTTTAGGTTTCGAGTGTCTTTGTGATACTCTCCCAGACTGCTCCTAAAACCAGAAGAGAGGGACCGATGGAACCAGTGTCAATGCAGTCAAAACTAAGACAAGTGTCAAGCTTGGAATGAATGCAGCCAATGACAGGTGGAGCCATGTAAAAACCAAAGCTCCACATCCTGTTCCTCCATGTGCTAATCAGTGTGGTTTCATGTAAACTGAACTGTGAGGCTGTGTGTGCTCTTACCTCGAGGGGTTCTGGGTGGAGTAAGGTGTTGTGAGGGATAACGATGCTCCATCATGGTAGGCATCCAGAAGTGGCTGTCTGTCCCCTGAGTCGTATATACTGTAATACCTGCAAAACAGTCACACGAGTATTTTTGTTTTTGTCACTATGATTCTTTCTTGCCCACAAACTTCTTTGAGGAACTAAAGTCATAAAAGAAACAGTGCTGGTTAATTAGTGACAAGTTGTGCAACATGAACCACAGAAAAACAGGCACTTATCGACTGACCATTTGAGAAGATTTTCTACATAAAAGTTGAAAACTTACTGTTGCAAGAACCGAAGGATGAGAGCCTTGATTTCATCTGACCCGAAACAGCTGCCCTGCATTTTTCATTGGAAAAAACATGTCAGACACATAAAAGAGACAATAATTGACTTGAGGACTCTGACCTGAAGGAGAACAATAATGCTTATTCAGTACACTTTTATGATTAGTTAGTAAATAAATCAACAAATTAAGAGCTTCTACTCAATTTTATCTACAAAAAAACATCCTAATTACTTCTGTGTGAATAAAAATATACAATCTATCACAAGATAAATCAAGTAACCTTGCATGGTGGGATAGTGGTGGGCGTTTCCACATCGAAGCCAATAGGTGGTGGGAGGTCAAAACCATCCTAGGAAGAAATTGCACACCAAGTAAGATCCTTGAAAAAGGAAAACAATTTGACTGCATCCAGAATTTGCGTGACAAAATGTTTTTATTAAATTAAGAACAGGCTTCATATACACAATCATTCACATCAATTAAAAATGTGTGCTACGCTGCTGAATTATCACCAATATCAATAAAAATGTGACAAAATTTTATATTAAAAATATTGAGAGTAGTTCTGAAAAGAAGCTAGGCGAATATGTACTCTATCTTGCCCATGTCACATTTAAATATCAGATTTGCACAGATATCTTCATAGAATAAAGAAAAAAACACCTTTCTAGTAACATACTTAGCAAAGCATAGTGAAGGTCTGGCTTTTGGAAGACATGACAAGCACATTTTTGAATGGAGGGGATCTTTTAAACAGCAAGATATTTAACTACTACACACAGATCATTTTCAAAATTAACTTATTTTTGACTTACCAGTTTGAGAAGCCGGGGAAACCTCTCCCGCACAGCACTAGTACGAGAAAAAATTTAAAAAAATAAAAAAAAGGAAAAAAAAACAGCAGGAAAATTAACATCACAAACCATCTCAAACAGAAGCATAAATTATGCTCATTTCTGCAGATACCACCGTCAGTCACACCTGCAAATCGACTTAGGGCCGCTTCAGACCACTGAGGCGTTGTGGCGATCATCGCAGGTCTGTGCAGCCGTGTATCCCTTTTGCGAATCCAAATTTATGTCTTTGTACTTTATCATTGCAGTGTTGTTTAGCTCTGCTCTGTTGATTAGCTGATTAGTCTCCAAAGCGAGACATCAGATTACATTGTTCCAAAAGTTGCCCCTTCATCAACTTTAGACTCTTTGGTTTTGTTTTTTCCCGGACCCAACTGCAGTTCACACTGCCGCAGCCTAGTCAGACTACCCACATTAAAATATATGGGAAAAATTCTGTTTTCACTGCAATGCCCCATTAAGTCATTGGTGTCATTGGTAGCTGTAATTTTAAGCTTTTAGTCAATTGTAGGTACATAGATACACAAAATGGAATGTACATAAAACCAGTGCCGTACATGTTTAACTTTTGCATACACATAAAACAAGAAATGGGCTATTATTCACGCCTTTATCCTCCCTTTAGTTTAAAGCCGTGCATCTTCTTCTTCTCCCACCCGAAAGTGTACTCACCAGCAGGAATACTCACCCTCTTCCCCAATATGGAGATAAACACAGATCTGACATGGGAAGTAACATAAACATTCTTTTCTACAAACACACACTCACATAGACATATATACACACACAAACATGCAAAGACCCTTGATCTTCCAGATTCCACTGAAAACCAGTAAACACATTGATTTTGATTTAGTAGTAAACAAAGTTAATTGCTGGGAGAGAGGTGTTACCGCCAGTCTTGTGTTAACTCTCCCCCCAGACTCTGGCAAAGATGCTGGGGAAAAGATGAGTCTACATCACCAAAAAACAAAACAGGGTCTAAGTTAACAATAAAATAAGAAATAAAGAGAAGTTCACCCAAACACTAGCACACATAGTGTAATATTCATTAGAAGTACTAATCACAGTTTGCGCCCATGATTTCCAGGAAAGAAAGACAACCTGAGAACAGAGTGAAACAAAAAAAGGAAGGTAGGCTCTACAGTAAGCTGCACCCAGCAGTCCCACAACTCATCCTATAGCTTCCCTCAGCTGCTCAAGCAGTTATCATTAATGGTTTTCATAGCCACCATCAATTCTGAAGAGATGGTTCTTCAAGCACTTGCAACAACGGGACTTCATGGTTTTTCTCATTTAATTGGGGCCCAGGCCTCAAGTTAAAGAGTGGCTGGGAAATGATTAAGGATTCAACTTGAGTGATAAATCTCTGCTCTGCTCTCTCTGCTCGATGGTTGAGCTTCTTGCACTGATGACAGCCATCAGAAACTGGAAGAGGAAGTGTTTTCACTCTTTCTTATTTGACTTATTTCAGGCAAGACTGAACTTCAGTTTCCAGTTCAGATCATATTTGCCTCAGAGGTAAGTTAAAGGTATTTGCCATACACTCCATGTCATTCACTGAACAGAAGAGGCCTGTCTTAGGCCAAGGAGAACCAACTTAGTAGAAGTGACAGACTGTTTTCTCTTTTTGGCTCATCACTGTCATTGAAAATGACCCAAAACCCTCTCCGCCTCAGCCCAATGGCTCTTCCTGTGGAGTCCCGTCTTCACAAGTTCTTCTTGTTGCCTTCTAAGTGAGTCAGAGCTCACAGGGACTCAGGCAAAGTAATCGTGACTGTGCCTGCCTTAGGTTGTCCCGGGGTTTCGAGGTGGGATCTTACCCGTCATGGGCTATCCAGCCTTCCATACTCGCCTGATACAGGGGGCCAAATGGGCAAGGATACTACGAGGGGAGAGGATATCACTGGCGGTCGATTGTCTTTGCTTCATCCAAACATTTGTCAAACGTTTGTAAAGGCAACTGTGGAGTGCCTTCTCTCCAATAATACAACCTACACTGTTTTACAGCACTGCTTAATGATGCAGATTCATTTTTTCATTTAAAAATGCAGTTCATATGAATTGTGAATGTCTGTATATCTTTTTTTTCAAAGAAAAAGGCTTCTTCTTATAGTTATATCTCATCAGCAGTGTGATGGTGTTTTGCTGCAGCTTATGGGATAACTAATCAAGATGTCAGCAGGAGAGTGTTGGGTACAGCATAACTGAAAACCACAAAGCAGTACAAAGCTTGAGAGGATTTCCCACAGAGAAGCTGAATAACTTGCAGAGAGAAGACGGCTGCTCAAACTGTGGAAAATTAAAGCAAGCTGAAAGGAAGATGGTGTGGAACTGTATTGTGGGTACATGTTCTCTTAGCAACTTTTCGCAGCAGGAAATGTTCAGTTTGCAGTGAGAAAAAGAAATGTTAACCACCAAGAGGGAAGAAACATGTACATTGAACTGTTTTCAAGTTAATGTTTCCTTTTTTCTTTTCCTTTCTCTCACACAAAGACAAATACAGGGAGGTAACAGTAAATGTCAGTTGCCTCTATTTGGTCCGAAAGTTCAGCTATGACTGTTTGGAAAGTATTTTCAGTTAATGTACAGTTATCTTAAACAAACAAAACAGGGCTTTCTTGATCTTCTTTCGTACTGCTGCAGCACTCTTTTCATACAGGAAAGACTCCTGAACATCCGTTCTGACACAACAGTCACACCATAAAATCTTCTCCCTTCACCCCCCAAAATCACTGACTGACCTGATGTATGCAGCCTGATCCTTGAAGAGGTCACACAGAGGGTTCCTGTTCAGCCACAACTCCACCAGCTTCAGGCCCTTTAACTTGTCCAGCTCGCGGTCTGATTTCAGCTGGATGACCACACAGAAATAAGATAGTTTGTGAAGAGGACCAAAAAAATAAATCAGGCTAAAGGTCCAATTTGTAGTGGTTTATTATTATACTCTGCATCTACTGTGTGACCAGTTATACCTCATTGTGGGAAAGGTTGAGGGTCTTCAGATGAGGCACCTTGGTAACCAATTCGGATAATTCGTCCAGTTTGTGAATACGGTTGTTACTCAGATTCAAGCATGTCAGCTGGCAGGAGGCAGAGACATGTGACAGCACATTTAGTTTGACCCAGCAATTCATAAGAAAGCAGCTCCACATTGACAACAGCAAATTTCAGCCAACACTGTAAAAACATGGTCTGTGTTAATGTTACCTCTGGAATGTTTTCTTCAATAATCTTGATGACAGCTTCCATGCTCGTCTTTCTATTCAAGATGACTTCAATGTTCTGGGACACTAGGTCTGTTACATAGAATGAAGGCAGCAATAAAAATATTATTATACTAATATACGCAAATTTGAGGATTGATCAGCATTAGCAGTTATTTTTCATCAATTGATTATTTAAGCCATCTATTGAATTTGTAAGTATGGGTGTAAATACCTGGGTCTGTTCGAATGTTGTTCAAGTCCAAGGCTTGCTGAGAGCCATCAAAACGTTTTGCCATGCATTGCTGTGAAAGACAAACAACTGCCAACATAAGAGGCTTCATCTGAACACTAACAATGCTGTTAGCACATGCTTTCTCTGTCATAAGTCAGCTAGAAAAGGAAATCAACTTTTAAAAATTACAAATCGAAGTTCTGTTTAAAAATGAATTTAAAAAATATCCCACAACTCTTCCTCTGAGATGATGTAACCTGAAAACACTTATTTTCTAAAACCCTTTCTATTTCTGTGATGTTAAAGCGGAGTATGCCTTGGTAATGCTACTGACAGACTTGAATACAAAAATCATTACTCTATTTATCACATTTTTCTTATTAACATTAATAAGAAAAATGTTAATAATTAGTTGATGTATTTTGACTGTTTTCATTCTCAGAAAGACAAAATAAAATTGTAGACACTGTTTGTGAGACATTAACATTTATCTTAAAAATCAATCAATCAATCTAGTTCACCTTCAGGTGATCCAAGTGCTCAGGCTTGAGGTCAGAGAGGAGAAAGGATGGTGGAGCACTGGGGTTGACGTGCACTTCCACCTTAAAGAGAAAAACAGGTGATGTGAGAGAGATGAGTAAACATAGATAAACCACACATGTTGACTTTGAGACAAAGTGTGAATTATATAACCGTCATGGCCGGAAAGAAGACAGATTTAGAACTTAGTCAGATTGTAGCTACTATCTACAAGCTGTTGATAACAGAGTAGTGTGTTACCCCACAGTATGTGTGAGAGGACTGATTATTAATGATTTACTTTCTACAGCCATTAAGAATGAGTTTTCAAATATAAACATACCTTATAACCATCTGTGTCTGTGATCTTGTGAGAACATTTGTGCAAAGCAGTGGCAGTAGCAGAATCATCCACATAGAAATGGGCCCTGTTATGGTCAACATGGTACTGGACAGACAAGAAAGAGGCATAACCAAATTTAATTTTTTTAAAATTCACATACATAAATATTAGATGTCTGAACATAAGACAGTCCTGAACCTCACCTGTACAGGTGTGTAGGGAACGGTGCAGATGTTCTGAAGGGCTGACAACAACCATTTCTTGTCGTATTTTCTTCCATGTGGTATCTGTAAAAACAGAGAACAAAGTAAAGTAGCATAATTTAGACCGATTACAAGATACAAGTATGGATGTTGTGTGGTGGCTGTTACAATACTCACCGTTACTTTGTACCAGCCTGATCGGTTTTTCCCTCCTCCACTGCCGCCTCCACCTCCACGGTCTCCTCGAAAGCCTCCTCTACCACCTCCTCCTCCTCCTCCACCTCCTCCTTTGCCTTGTCGCCTGTCTCTGTCAAACCTCCCATCTCCTCCTTTACGAAAAGGTCTTCCATAAGGGTTACTAAAGAGGACAAAACGAGGACATATGTTAAAAACATCCGTTAAAATCTTCCTTTAGTTAGAATCCACCATCAAGAACTTCTCTAGAAACCTTTTGTGGGCACTCTGGAGCTTTACCTGTGGGGAACAGTGAGATTTAAAAGTTTTTTCTCTGTTATAGTTTTGACATCCTGAAAAAGTTCTTGCTTTGAGGGATGTTTTCTCTAATGACTCTGAAACAACTTAATCAGAGTTTTTTCATGTTTGGTGTTCCTTAATTTCTTAGTCTTAAACAAGTGCTAAAAGTAAATTTCTTTGCGATTCATCATAGCAGCATTTTGCCACAGTAAGTTTTAACAGTGTATGAAGATACTCACAGTTCTGTTTACATTCTGTGTTTCTGTTCTATTCATGAGACCCCTTTGAACTGCTGTTCATTTATTTAGAAGTAACTTTCTTCCTCAGAAAACATCAAACACAGCTTACTTAACACCTTATCTTTTATAAATGTTTTGCTGCCTTTTGTGGTGTGCTAATGCATGTACTGCCATGCCAGATACAAACAATGAGGAAGAAGTGTACCTGTGTTTTTTAATAAATGCACACACAATATCAGCTTGCACCTGCTTAAAATTTGCTGTTTTTTTCTGTTTTCCTACCCATTATAACTTTGTAATTACAAATAGGCTGGTATCCCCAGAGGCAAAAAAATATTAAAAATGTATATATGGCATATGATAAAGAGCATATAGTGATAAAATTGTCCAAATATTTAGCTGAGCTACCTACACTTCTATAGTTTCACTTTTGTTTGTCTTTCCTGAGGTACTTTTTTTTGTGGGTACAGGGCTTACAGGGGCTTTTACAGCAGACTTGATCTACTTTCTTTTTCAGGACTAACTACAGCATAGTTTAGGATGAATTCTCTGTGCTTGCTCAAACTGACAGCCTCCAAGTTGTTCAAACAATTTAACTAATGTGTTTAGGTTTTAGTGTCTAGGTAACTTTCCCCTCACTTAAAGAGAGCACATTAGAAAAAATAAATAAATAAAAAGTGTCTTTGGTTTTTAGAATTACACACTTGCTTGGTGCGACAGCAACACTTACAATCTGTGCTGAGAGCTGTCTTGAGAGTTGTCACTCATAGTTACATCTCCATCTGGATCATCAAGCCTAGACCGCGGCCCAGGACCCCCAAAGCCTCCTGAGTGACTTCCTCTCTGGCGGTCTCTGCGGGACCTGTCATAGGACCGACCCTTGTGAGGGCCTCTACCTTTACGATTGCGAAACTGTGGTGCGGTTCTGTCATCGTGCTCTGAAAAAGGGGAAAAAACTTTTCAAGATTAGGCTGTACAATACATCTTAAACAGCCTTACATAATCAAATAAGTACATTTAGTCCAACTTGTACAAGTCTGCAAGCATGCAAATCACACGTTGAGTAAAAATTTTCACTGCACAATCTGATGAGATATTCAAAATAAATGGATGGACTCATATCTCTTCTTGTCTGCATAGGAATGATACAAGTGCATAGAGCAAAAACCTACACGTAACATTACTATTACCTGAGAAAAAATCTTAAGAGGGTATTCATAAAATTAACATTCAATTACTCATGTGCGTTTTTTTCAATCCGTTGAATATGTGTAACTTTAAGAAGGGCATGCATGCTAATGTTGAACAAAACAGCAAGCTTCAAGACCTTACTGATTGACCTCTTGGGTGACAGTATACAATATAGTCCATCTTAAGACTAAGACAGTTCGCTGGTGCTGTGCAAAAACATTAGATAAACTAGTACGATTACATATGTAACGCCTAGTCTAATGTGTCTTATGTAGTAACAGAAGCAGCTTATGCTCCAGATGACCCAAAATATCATTTTACCTCCTACGACCATGTAACCAGTGCTTCTGACCTCTCTTCTCACAATAAAGTTGTCATGGTCTAAAGAAAAGTAGCACAAAACATGTGAGGTTAATGCTGTAGATAACAGGGTTTCTTACCGTTGTAGTAGTGCCCGCCATCCGCCATATTTTCAGAGTAGTGTTAGATTAAAAACACAGTCCCGGGTTTAAAACACTATTCGCAGAGACGTGTTTATCTTTTTCACAAAACGGAGAGGCTAGGATGTGAAAAACGATCCGACATCCCAAGTCGTTTAGAGGGAAACAAAGGCGACCACGACGGGATCGAATGGCCGTTCTTGCTAACTGTTAGCCTGGCTAGCTTCTCCTACTGCGTACTGAGGGGCACACATCGGAAGTACTACATTTTACTTCCGGGGCGACATAATGGCTCAACTTTTGTAACTCTTGTTTGTGAAAGAATACAACAATACAAAAAACGAACTTATTTAAAAGTGCGTTGAAGGCTTTGCTAACGTCACAAATGATTAAGCGAGGGGGAAAAAACCCGAAACAACAGCTGTATAAGATATAGCAGATCATTCTAAACTTATGATAACCAATAAATCCCCCAGAGTTTTTTTTAAGACTACGTAAAATACAGATTATTTTCTGCTATTTAAATAATTGAAATGACGTATCAAAATCTACATCTGATAACTTTACTTAGTCTTTTTAACTTCTAAATTATAACAAATATTATCGGCTACATAATCGATATGATCGAAGACTTATCTACGAATACTATAGCTAACATACCTTCATATCTTTTAGCAGTTCTTTTAATTTGTATTGTTAGTTTATTTTTTATGACATTTTTGATTCAGCCTACTTAAAATATGATGATACTAAATTTTGAAGCACTTGTCTAAAGCAGACAAACAAGCGGCTGTGGTATAAAAATTGTCTGGTTGGAAAATATATATGAACTTTTAATTGCAAAAAAGTTCACCAATTTTGGTGTTGATGTGACATTGTCAGGTTTAGCAATACACACAAAATTAATCATCACATAATGACGGACCGATTACAACATACTGTAAATATTATGAAACTTTTGGAATTCCCACTGGAGCCTCAAAAACATTTTTTTGCAAAAAGATCATTATTGTTGTTTGTCGTCAGACATTTGTTATTCATTTAAAACTAATATAATTTTAAAAAATGGATCATTTGAGCAGCTAAAAGAACTATTTAGATGACCAAGATCAAAATTTTGTTCTTTGATCAGTTATCAAATAACTGTCACTAAGTCTGCAAATCTTCCCTCAAGTTTAAAATAAGGGTAAGACCATTTTATTTCAAGTTCAAGTTCTACCATGAGCAAAAATCAAAAAACAAAAAATAGGACAGTGAATATGTCTGCCACAAGGTGGCGGTGGCGCAGTTTGAGTTTCTGAAACTGCAAGCTGCTGCATCCGCCGAGTGATTTAACTAATTCGGCTTAATTAATTTTTTAATGCTTAGCATAGCAACAATTTCAAAACCATACTTGTTAGGGCTGGTTTAAAATGTTTAAAATTGGTTTAAAATTGAACCTTCCAAAGTACTCTACTTAACTTGCCGTAACGGAGGCCACACAGATGGTTAACTTGGATGAAGTGTTACCTAATGGACCAAACTTACCTTCATTTATCACACGTGCCACCACAGCCAGGTTGGGGTAGCTTCTGTGGCAGAAACTCATGCGGTCCATGGTCCATTTAGAAAAACTATCAGAACTTACTTTGTCCTCAAAAGTCATTCAAAAATAAAAAGTTTTGGCAGTAATCTGTTAAATCAAACCAAGTCAGTTTTTTTTAACAACTGGTGCAAAGTAACCTTAGATTACTTTAGCTAACACTAAGCTAACACTTTCAATTAGCTAACACTAGCAAGCTGAGCAGAGTAAATTAGCTAACGTTAGCTAGCTATGCAAAGTAAACGTAAGTTAGCATTAGCAAAGGATCATCCCTCTGGACTCGCAGTTGGCATCCCACGATATTTACCGCCTTATCTATGTTACCCTGGTAGTATTTCTGCTGATATTATGAAAAAACAACGGACTGACGACTTGCAGGCCTCTTCAGTCACGCTGTCCCATGTACATCTTTCTCCAACACGAAACGTGACATGGCGCCACCTGGTGGCCTGATCTGAGTGCACTCAGGATCAGCAATGACACCAGTTGGTAGGGGGACGTTTTTGGACTTGATAAAATACACTAAGTTGCAAGATTATTTCCACCTTGTTAAAACTTATTAAACAGATATGATTAAATCAAATATAGATAAGACTAACTTTTTTTTTTTTTTTTTTTGCCGTGTCCTCAGAGGTGTATTATTTCACTTTATCCCTTTTGGTATAAATGGGGCTGACAGAATAGAGACACTTCAAAGCTTCATATTTCACTCTCCAAAGTGATAAGTAACTTGAATTAACACTCTTCTAGTACAACAAAAACTTTAAATCATAATAAGACCAATATAATGTAATCCAGTGCAATAACTACATCCATGTGCAATACTCAATATGCCATATTCTATATTTTTTGTAGATACAGAACAAATGTACATTTACATTTATATTCATATTTTGGTGTCTATAGATATTCTATTTTGCATTAGTACTTATGTTTTAATTTTACTGATATATTTATACTTCCTACTTCTTTAAGACTTCTGAATGGGAGCATCTGTAACGCAAGGCAATTTCCCCTCGGGGATCAATTAAGTATTTCTGATTCTGATTCTGATTTCTGATTCTGAAACAACTTGTAAAAGTAAGGGAATATTTCAGGTGTTGGCTAAGGGTTTAGCATGGTGAGTGAAAAATAATACAATTATCTAACTAATCTATAGTCACATTGGACATAGAAAATTAATGCAGCCATACAAAACACACACAAAACACGGGCTGACCTGCCCGGCAGCGTCTTGAAGGCAAATCAGCTACTTGGTACCATCGATCTTCCTGGAAGTCGTAACACTCCACACTGCGGATCGCCTTGGGAGCCTGACCGCCGACCACAATCATCACCTGTGAAGGCAAACAGTCAGTATTAAAGTGAGGGCGTTTACAAAAGAAACTATGCAGCATGTAACAGCTGCTTGATTTAAAGAAAATATACACATATTTTGTATGAAAGCATTTCTTGTTGAGGTGTGTGTACTTTTGGGATGCTGATGGGAGTTCGAGGTCGCGTCCTGTCTGTCTTGATGAGGTGTCTCTGGTCAGCTGGCAGCAGGTGATACTTCATTGCTTCTATAAGAAAATCTTTACAGGTGTTGTTGTTCTTTATCAAAGCTTCTTCTTCGACAATCTGAAACAGGAAACAGGTTCCAGATGGAGTTAAACTAAACTGGGAAACATTGCCTCAATGGTCTCTTCATTCATTCAGCTGCTCTGCTGTTACAATCCCTGTCACATGCACATGCATGTTTAAAATAAAGCTGACTGGAAACCCAGTTTCTTGTATAAATACCAGAGAGATTTACCTGAGAAATCAGGATTCTGTTTTCCTCTCCCAAATCACACAAACCAGGTTTCTTGTTTATATTTAATGTTTCAGATATCAGCTTATGAAGAAAGCTAACTGTGACTGAACGTTTCCTAAATGTAAGACACACTAACTGTGATAGTGTACTATATAAAATATTAAGTAATGTACATGTAGAACTCAAAAACAATTAGTAAATTATTACCAAATTAAACCTACTCAAGAAAAGAATAGATATTTAACAGTCTTAGTCATGCTGTCAGATCCTGATTTCTTTTCACTGATTAATAAGGGCTGAAAATAAGCAAACATAATCAGTCACTTATCATCTTATCTCTAGATATAAGAGATCTGGATGACTTGCAAGTCTGGACTGTATTTAAAATACAGGCCAACCTTTTTCTGTGACTGGTAAGAGTTGTTATGTGAGCAACATGAACAACAATGCAGAGGGCAGCGAGGGATTGTGGTAAAAAAGGTAGAGAAAGCAGGGCAGAGATTTTCTCTTACCTGAACCAGGTAATCCCTGGACAGCAGAGGAAGTCTGACATGCTCCATGAGTTTGGGCATGAACTCCAGACGAGCTGGCTTATCGTGTTTGATCCAGGCTATCATAGCCTCAAACACCTGCGAGAGAGGTGGAGAGTGAGACTACAGTGAGGGAAACATGACATTGTTAGAGAGAAATGCTGTGACAAAAGTGACAAAGTGACAAATCGCAGAAAATGGAGGGAGTGAATTGTTCAAGGTAATTTACTTTGTCCCACTTTGATTAGAAAATACAATGACTTGTTTGTGCCAGTATTCTGATAACGAGTGTATGTGTGTGTAAAATGTTTGGTCATTTGAGATGCAAAGTCACATCCAAGCTGAATGGATGTGTGTGTTTTGTTTTATCATGAAGATGTAAAGTGAGAGGCTTTCAGATACTGTTCACTGAAGGTGTGTGCTGCTTCTTTAGAGCTTTAGGTACGGAGGTCTTTCATAGGTAAATACCAATACTGATGACTCTCAGCAGGATGTCAGGGTAAAAAAAAAGGTGGCAGACCTCTGTTATGCATCTTCTCATATCTAGTCTACTGCTTCAAATTCATTAATTTGCACACATTTACACTTGATCACTTCCTCTTGGCTTTCAGAGCGGCAAACGAGGAGCTGAGTGCCCCTCCTGTTGTGCACAGAGGGACAACAATGATGGTACTTGGCATAAGGAGGACTATTACTAGACGACTCTAGAGACTTTCCTCTTCTCAAGGGTTCAACTTAATACCCTCTAACAACTTACAGTGCAAGCCACTTCCACCTCCGACCGCACAGACACACTTGTATAATGTAACACAGTGCAGCTCAGTGTCACAGTGAGAAAAGATGCCCTACTCTCAAAATAGTTTATTCAGGCTCCTCTCTCTTTCTCTTTAGTATAGTTACTGCTGCATCCATTTGCTGCAGAATTTTTTGTCATCATAAGAAAGCCTTATGATGAGATCGCATAATAGCTAAAATTCAGGGCATCTGAGTAAGAACAACCTAATTAATTTTGCCCCCTGGGTTGTGATTTAGAGTTAAAGATATGAGGACATCGTGTCATGTACGATGTGAGCTGTACAGCTACACCAGGAAAGAAAAAAAAAACAGTGGTAGTACAAAAACCACTGGCAAACAGCTGCAATAACACAAACACTGGTAGTTGCACTGACATAAAACTCTGTATCACCATTTAGAACAACACTTCAGCTGATTAAATAAGGAGCAATACACTGTTTAACTATATGTGGTTTCTCTTAATAAAGCGTAGTTTGTATGTAAAAGGGTGAAAATTACTAATTTAAGGTTTGTTTCTTTGCATCATGGTGACTACAAGGTGACCTACTCTTTCCCCAGATGCTTTACAGACTCTGAATAAACAGTATGACAGTTTCCTCCGTGTCTCTGTCTGAACGACGAGTAGTAACCTTGACTGCTGCTCCTCTGACAGCGGGATGACACACAGATGCTCCCACTGACTCCTGCTGACTGGCTTAAGGCAGAGAGACACTCCATCATCTAGAGTATGTCTGCTGCCAAGGTGAGCTAATCACACACAGTGAGTGTGACGAGGACTCATGTCTTTGATACAGCTGTAGACGTTTCTCAGCTCCTGCTGAACCTAGAATGTTTTAATCTTCTCCCTTTTCCAAGAGACATTATCTTCTATTTGGCGCTTCTGAAAGATCCCATATGAATTTAATTCGCTCTCACGTTTTTCAGCCATTAGTGAGGAGAAAAAAAGTGGTTTTATTAAAGGTCCACAGTGTGTGTCAGTCGTGCTTTCTGACCTTCTCCTCTGTGGAAACAGTGAGTTTGTCGCTGGAGATCAGGCTGCACACCTGCTGCAGAGAAAGGCCCAGAAACTCCTCTCCCTGCACCACCTCAGTGAAGTGCTGCTCTGAAAGACACAAAACATGCAGGGTTACACACAACACACACTGAGATTCATTAGCTGACAAGCTTGGTGACATAAAAACACATTCATCTGAGCTCAAATTGTATCATCTTGTGGCTGAAAAGATGTCAAAGATCAGTGAGACCATCAAATCATTAGATTAAGAGTCTGGATTTGCAGCATTTTCAGAGCTGGTGGAACAAACTGTTGCATTAAGTACCATCATCCACCACACTGCGCACACACACACACACACACTGGCAAAGATGAGTCACTATTTGTGTTGTGAACATGCAGAAGCTTACCGGCGTATGCGTGGGCCTGGTTGAGAAGCTGCGTGCATGTGTGCAGGTCAGCGAAGGCTCTGATGCCCAGACAGTTGGTGGGGTGAAGCTGAGACTGCAGGAACTCGCAGCAAACCTGACGAACATCCATCAGCTGGAGGAGACTGGCTGCTGGCAGCAGAACCTGCAGTGACAACACACACACACACACAAGTCAGTATTTAACTCCAGCTGGATTTCATAATTGGAAAAATTTTGTTGTAAAGAACTGACTCAGGTATCCATATTTCAGGTCATCTTACATATTCCAACATGCTAAAAATGTTTAGAAAACTCACGTCAGAGCACAATTATTTACCACCAGCCACACATTTTAGAACATTTCCCATCTAGAAGTCAGTGAACTGTTTATTTTAGCATCTTTTCTCTGTGTGAACAACTCATTACTTGAACAAAACTGTCAGTCAGTCAGTTAGATTGTTAGTTAATGAACCAACCACTCAACAAACCTGTCAAACAGTTACCAATCAGCCCAGCGAGGAATGAACTTCTGTGCATATCACCTTGTCACAAGCTCAGACAGTTTGAATAGAGGCTCTCAGAATATTTTAAACTAAGTTTTTGTTTGGACAATAGCAGATTTTCGAACAAAACAAAGTCCGACCTTTACACCATTAAATGGGAAGACGTGGAGTCACAATAAATACATACAGTGGTGCTGCTTTGCTGTATTATAACAGCCTTTAAGAATACAGCAAATTCAATTTCATTTGTCAGCAAGTGCGAGGCAAAACTAATGATGCTGACACTGTGATGTTACATTAAATATTTCAAGTTTTCGGTCACTGGGAAAAAAAAATCCATATCCCAAAACATATGGCCACATTTTTCCACATGTATCTTCAATAGTATTTTGTCAAAAAGCACTGAGACATTAGATTCTGTCACTGTTGCTCAGCTCTTCAGCCTTAATCAAGCTCTGCTTTAAACCAGGAGCCGTGCTGATTGAGGCATGCTGTTTTACATGTTGGTGAAACATTAAGGCGCAATCCAAGGAGACCAGTCTGAGAAACAGATCCGTGAGTCAGACAATCATTTAACAGAAGTTTATAATAAGTCAGTGTTTTACAACTCTGCATAGTTTTACCCGACAGCAGTTGTTTCAATGTCCAACTGGCCAACACAGCATCTCATCATAAGATGTTGAGTTGCAATGTGGCAAAACTGAGTGAAACTTAACTTTAACTGGACAATCCTGCTTTTCTTTAGCTGAGGCCGCCTATGTTGGCAAAAAAAGTGTTGCTTTTTTTGGCAGTTAGCAAAGCAGGAAAGCAGGCAGGGAGCATGCTGTTGAAAGCATGATGCAAAGAGCTAAAGACACCTTCTGCATCCTTACACATCACTTAACCAGGTTAGTGACACGGTCTCTGCTTCCATCTACAGCTCTGTCTACACAATCACTCATCCTCTGAGTGTGGATTGTTACTGTCTCCACTGTTTTTTGTGCAAAGCTGCTACGAAGCCTCATGTCTTAAAGGACTGAGTATCAGGCCTGCTGATGCCAATCTAAGACAAACACACACACACACAGGAACGAGGGCATTACAAACAACACATACAATGTAAAGTGAAAACAATCTTTTACTGAAAATTAGCCACAAGTCAAAACACAGACACAGGGGTCACATATTCAAGAGTGAGCCAATCAGACCGGCACCCTGCTAACAGTGGGAGGATTTCCTGCCTCTCTCCATTCACATTTCCTGTGCTAATAATCAGAGGAAGTATCCTGCTTGCAGCTTGATCCTGCTGCATTTGTTTAAACCCAGCGCCAGAGCCATGCAGCTACCAAGGTTTAATGCCAACGAGATAAACAAGACCTCATCCAGTGCTTTCACAGCAAAGCACAAACATTACCAGCTCCCACATCTCCTGTAAAAACATCTGCTCCTCAGGCAGGTTCATTTTGGACAGTCTGAAATTTGAACGAAACAGTTACAGTGATCAAACCACACATGAACAAGTTCTTTTATGACCAGAAAAAAGTGACGTCTTAAAAATCATTAAAGTAAATAGAAACTACAGTTTTATCAACCAGATTCAGGTGTTTTTTTTCTTTTTCCTCAACAGAAAACCAGAGGAGGCAACATGGACAAAATACGTAAAAAAAACCTCAAAGAACATAAGATGATAAGAAACTGCTAATATCCCTCTAACTTTGTTATTGCTGCTTATATATGACAGATTTTTTTAAAGCAACACTAGAGTTGAAAACAAGGTAAAAGTCGCCATAACAGAAGACAAAAAGAAACCGTGTAGTGAAAACAGGAAACAGTTTTCCCTCCCTCTTGCTCTCTTCCTCCCTCTTCATAAACACTCTCTAACAAACACACTCTCACCTGGACGTTATCCTCCGTGACCTCTATCTCAGCTGTGTAGATGTAGTCGACTAGTTTTCTCAGGGTCTGTCCATCCATCTCCCTGATCTCCACCTGATGCGCTTTGCTCTCGCTCATAGCACCTGCAAATTACACACACAGTTAAGCACACGACTGCACACACATTGTGATACGATGCCAAGCAAACAATAGAGTGTGTGTGTGTGTGTGTGTGTGTGTGTGTACCTGTGAACATGGCACAAAAATAGGGGCTGCAGGATGCCAGGACCACCCTGTGAGCTGGCACTTCCACACTCCCTGCCACCAGCTGGACGTCGCACAGCATCTTTTTACTAAAGTATGAGGAGTAACAGAGGGAGGGAAAAAGGGGATATTTCTTCCTTCATCTATTCAAGTGTGATAACCATCGAGATAAAAATAAATATGCGCACAGGAGCCAAGAAATGTGGGAAACTTTAAAGCCAAGCACGGACAGCAGCTGCCAGCAAATGTGCCAACTGAGGTGTTAATCTTCAATGTTTTACTTATATGGATTTAATTCAGCTGGAGATTATATGTTTAAATAATCAACTTCTAAACTTTTTAAATCATTTTAATTAAAAGCAGAAAAACACTGTCTGCAACACACCTCCTCAGGTCGTTCATCAGCTGGAAAGCCTTCCTCATGTGTGTCTGGTTGAACGTGAGCATCCCTCCATTCACCGTGTCCTCCTCTGAGTCCGTGGTACAGTTCGGACGTGGTGAGGCCGGTGTGGCCACCAGACTGGTAAGACATGAGAGGCAGTGTCTGGATCAGTGGAGATAAATGGCGACCCATAAGTTCGTTAACTTATTTTTAAGGTTATGTAAATATGATGGGGAAGGCAAACTGTAATGGAAAGCAGGTGTAATTAAAATGACTCATTCTTTCACTGTTATTATATCTTGATATCTCCATTTCCCTGTTCAAAATGAGAGATTTAAGGGTCTGTCTCTGCCTCACTGTTTGCCAGCACCAGCTATTTTTAAATGCTTTTATGACACCACTAACCCATCCTTCTATAATATTCCTCAGCCTTTTCATTACTCATCTGCTTCAGTTGACATGAAACTCAAATGCTTTAAGCAGAAAAGAGTCTACAGCCAGGATATTGCTTTTTTGATTTTGTGTTAACTTCACTCAATTTCTTAAGTGGTGGGTACATAAAGGTGGACTCTCCTTATTTAAATATGAATATTCTTCTGAAGTTCAACAAATGCTGTTAAAGGACCGAAACCATTTTTTAAAAAACTTGTTTAACATTTATCACTGTCTTTCTTTCAATTAAATCTTGTTTTAGAAGAAGGTCCTTTTTAATCAGCCTGTCTTCAGCCTTTGATTCATGCAGATGTTGTGCAGGAAATAGTATTTAAAGCAACAGGATGATGCATAAAGTCTGATTGAAAATTAACTGCAGTTTTTGTGTTCATGGTAATGAGGACGCCTGTTCACTGATGTTTTTTCCGACAACCAGGATCTCCATGACACAGAGAAATGAGATGAGCCAGGCTTTGGCTGCAAAATACACAATGACTGGGATATATTTATTATAGTCTTTAAGTTTTTTATGGGGCTTTGTTGACATTGTGGAAAATAGACAGCAGCTTTATCCTTTAAGCTCTCTTCAGCCAGGTACACACAGAGGAAAAACAAAAATATTTACGCTCAACAAATATTTCCATAAACCAGCCAGACCACACAGAAGACATCTCTGCCTTTTCAAAGCCACGTTGAATCCATATGCAAGGAAACACCTTTGACAATATGTAAAATGTGTTTAAACGTCACGTTTTCATTACGAACCTGCATATGCACGCGAGCAGGTGGCAGAAAGTAAACAAAAAATGTGACAGCTGCCAGAACTGAACTCATGGAGTCGTTTATATGTTAGTTTGCAAAGTTTTACGTTGTTAGTAATAAAACGGATGACCGGATGCACTTTACGTGTTGCTCCGACTCCCATACTGACAGGTACTTTGTCTTCAAACAACATGAAATTGGTAAGAAATAACGATGCAGCACTTCACAAGATACTCGATTATGATTGTAATTTAAAACGCACCATCTTATGTGACAAAGTAGTCAATGTACATTTATGACTACCCGTGTACATAAAGCTGTCCAATTATTGCTTGGTTATTATAGAATGTCTGGTAGAAAACTATTTTTAATTTTGAGTTTGTTGGGCGTTAAGTTGACAAACTGGTTAGCTGTTAGCATTGCTAATCATTTAACTTAAATGCTAACATAAGCTTATGATAGCTAACGTTACCTGCCTTGGATCAATGTGTTATAAAAACACATTTGGGAGCCAGTCCACGCTCTGTCTACTGTCTGTTAGCAACGACTTGATGAAAGTTTCCAATTGTCTACATGTTAACACTGGTTAGCAACTCAACTGCATCAGCTGTGCAGCAAACGATGCTAGCTAACTTACCGAAGCTAACTAGTCAACAGGGCTAGCTTGAGTTCGTTTGCTAGGAGAAAGCTCCTAGGATTGTCTGTGTTGGATTAATAGCCGGTGGATCCTGCCGGGTTAAATGTTATCCGACAGATGTAGAAGCAGCGTGAATCACAGCTTTACAAAAATAATCCCTACCGCTCAAGCAACTCACCCCAACGACACACCGTCCATCCTCACGGAGTCAGAAACCACAGCAGGCATGAGCGCTGTACAGCCGCACAGAGATCGTATATTTACAAGATGACTCACTCCGCTGTTAATATCACGTACGCACGCAGTTCAGTATTCTGAAAAACGCGCCTATTTCATGGAGTGTAACTAAGATTGTTAAATGTTCAAAGTTTATATTAAAAAAAAAGAAGTATCCATCGTCCAAACTTCACAAAAAGCTACAAGACGTCAAGACATTGATTATTTTAAATAATATTCCATAGCAATACAAAAAAAGACCCATGCACTGAAATAATGCGTTGGTATATTCAGATATTAGAAAATACTGTGCATCAAACACTATTGTTCCCCTTGTTTCTGTTTTCATCCCAGTAACAATTGAAAAATCTTAAAACTTTGTTGTCATCATTCTGTTTTTCTCATTTAAAATTAAGTAAGATTCTAAGCTACAAGAGCATGACATCAAACTCACCTCATGGTTATCTTTACTGATTATTTTCCAGATAATTGTTGATCCATAAAATGTCTGAAAAGTGTGTGAAAATAAAATGTCTTGAATTCCTAAAGTTCATGGTGATGTCACCTTCTTTTGATCAAAGCTTTAGTGTACTGAACATTCAATGATGGAACAGAAAGCATAAATCCTCGTATAGGAAGTTGTAACTAATGATATTTGGTATTTCTAGCTATGAAAAAAATTACTTAACAAATTGATTATTACTAAAAGTTGCATGTAACAGACAAGCTGTGTTATTAATTAAGTTATAAAATCCAACATGCAATCATAAGACATAGGAATGAGATTTTAAATTCCGATAATGTGATAGACAAACAGGCAGAAATCTTTTTTTTCTTGAATGCAGCACTTTGAATGTCTTCTTATTGAAAGATACACTAGCCTACTTTATCTTGAAAATTTAAAGAGTATTTGACTCAAAAAAACAAACTTGGACAGTGTGATGCTCCTAAAAAGATGCCTTTGTACTCATCAATACAGGGTTAAACGTACTTCAAGTGATTTTTGATAATAAAACTAGTACTCCATAGCAAAGTCAGCCTTGGCTTTGGACATATTCATACCAAGAAATGGGCTCAGAGCGAGAGCTCAGTTTTTAATGCTAATAATCTGTAAGTGCACCGTTTTTCAAAAAAACAATTTAATCTTAAAAATTTGCTCTTAAAATTAAGTCTTTGCATACAGTTAAGTTGCAACATTAATGTCCATTACTGCCAACCATGACTTCAGACTTTAATTTCATTCAAGGTCCTAAATTTGACATTTGCGTTGAGGACACGTATTTAAAAAGTCGACAAGTTTTCGTTGGATGTCTTTGAGAAACGGGATGTTATTCACGATACATACTTACTGTGTATGTGTTAAATAAGACTGATGCATCCTGTCTTAAAAATGCCATTAAGGTAAAACAGAAAAACAGAATCTTTCAACTTTTAATTGAACCAATTTTACAAAATGCAGCTTCACACTCTACGTAAAATCACAAATTGCAATTGTGGATTCCCCACATAAGAAATACGATCTTGAGTCAGTTAAAAAATACTGCATTTAGTAATGCACACCATCAGCCTCCTCCAAGTATATCTTTCCCGGTATAAAATGGCCGATGAACAGGGATTGCAGGAATGTACAGACAATACCCCCCCCCCCTAGTGGCAACATAGTGAACTGGATTTACAGGAGAACGGATGAAATGTATCCACACAATCTGATTTGAGACTGCAAGATAGATTTTCAAAACATTAAAAACTTTAATAAAAGCAGAATAAACATAGGGGTGAACTGAAAACAAGGATTTCAAACAGTTTTAATATCAACAAATTGGACGGGAAAAGTGGAAAAAAGTAACTTACAACTGACAAAACAGTCCGTGACATTTCTTTCCAAAAAAAAAAAAAAAAAAAATACTTTGTCACGTGCATTTTTAAGATAGTTAAACTCAAGCAATCGAGTCCGATGCTGCCCGACACTGCCACCAACTTCACCTAAAACCCTGAGTTCATGATGCAGAAATAACAGACAAGTCCGGCTGGTTTGCAAGACAGACAAAACTCAATTCTGAGTCGAGAAGCAGTGACCGACATTGATTACAAATGGTTCAAAAGCAAGTCCTTCCCCAACATAATAAAAATACAATTTTAACAATTCACCATTCTTAGTAGTATAGTACATAATGTGTGGAATAACAGAACAGATGGAGTCCAGGTGGGGGGTGGGTGGGGTAGGGTAGGATGGGGGTTGGAGGGATGGAGGGGGGCAGCCAGGAGCCAAAAAGACAGTCTCATTCATTCTTTGTGGGTGATGGGCACTAACTCACTCCCTTTTTTTTTACTGACCCCCTCACCCCAACTGGGCTTGTTGTGTTGTGTTTGTTTAGTTCGTTGTAATCAGAATCTTCCCCTTTACCATCTCAGAGAAAAAAAAAAAATGAGGGGGGGCTTTAATAGCCACTGTATCCACTACCCCTGTGGAAAGTACCGCCTCTGTTGTAGGGACCCCCGCTCCTCTGAGAGAAGGTGCCCGTCTTCATTGCACCATAATGTGAGTGCTGCTGTTCGTAACCGTCCCCAAAGTCACCATTACTGTACCCGGGCCCCACTGAGTTGTCGTATTCGTCGTATCCCCCGTATCCTCCACAGTACCCGTATCCACCTCCGCCGCCACCGTTGTAACCACCGCCATAGCCGTAGCCGCCGCCTCCGTAATTGCCGCCATAGCCTCCACCGTAACCACCTCTTCCGCCACCATGCATATGCATCCCTCTTCCTCGACCTCTTCCTCCTCGGCCACCGGCAGAAATCTCCTGTTTGGTCATAGCTTTCTTCACCTCCACCTTGTTCCCGTTGATGGTGTGATATTTGGCGAGCACCGCTTTGGTGGCGGAGTCGGTGTCCTCGAAGAAGACAAAGCCGAAGCCTCTCTTCCTGCCAGTCTGCTTGTCAGAGATGATCTCGGCCTTCTCCACCACGCCGTACTGGGAGAAATACTCGCTCAGGTTGTCCGCCTCGATGTGGTCTTTAACACCGCCGACGAAAATTTTCTTTACATTAGCGAGGATTTCCGGGTTGTTAGCATCCTCTCGTGATATGGCCCTTTTCAGTTCCACGTTGTGGCCTTCGAGGACATGTGGGTTAGCCGCCATTGCTGCGTCGGCCTCCTCCGGTGTGGAATAGGTGATAAAGCCGAAACAGCGGGACCGTCCGAGCTGCTGGTTCATGACCACGACGCAGTCGGTGAGCGTGCCGTACTGCTCGAAGTACTTGCGGACGCCATCTTCTGTGGTCTCCACGTTCAGTCCCCCGACAAAAAGCTTGGTTAGGTTCGTGTTGGCCGACATGATCGAATTTCTTAAGAGGACCGTATTCTGCTTGAGATAGTCCTTCTTCAATGAGCGACGTCAGGGCGGGTCATTTGACTCGCCTGTCTTCGTAAGACGTAGTTGCCGTTGATTGGTCATCTCGAAAAAAATCATCACGCTCATTGGCTGACAAGCCAGTCACGTTATTGATGCATTCACTTGATATCGGATGTCTAATTTGTGCTGAAGATAAAAAGGAATCGTGTACAGTATTTGAACTATTTCGGTCTTTTCTTTTAATTCAAGTTCAGCACAAAAAAATACGAATAAAAGCACAGAGTTCGCCTGGTTTAAATCATTTGTACTTTTGTAAAAACCCCTTTAAACAGGTACACTGATTAACTATTTAAATTGCCAACTATCATAACTTCACCTGTGGAAAGCATACAATATAAAACCATATATTTTTTTCTTAAAAATAGAATAAAAGTCACTACTTACACTGTAGTTTTAGACAAAACAAATCGTTATGTGTGTGTGTGTTTTTTAACAAACAAATACTTCTAAACGCAAAAATACCGTCTGAGGGCTGGCTAGTATTGCACCTAAAAGCAGCATGTTAATGAGGGATGCAAGGCAAACATGTTAAAATTAAAACATAGGTTATATCTCCTAATACACCATTTTTTAAAACTATTTTCATCTTAATTATAATGTCTATAGACAAGATATTTATTTTAAATTTATTCAGCCCTTGAGGAATATAAGCAAACAGTCGTCACATACAGAGTAAATAGCTATTGCATAGTACATTAATTTCAGGCAGGTCTCAATCTGTTAAAACATTAGTGTCATTTAACACTTCAGGAAAACACCATCTGACAAATTGTTGTAACTGCGGTTAGTGGAGAGAGGAAAGCAGTTACAAGTGATTTGGCATCAGACAGGAATAGGAGATCACACTGAACTAGAAAAGAAACATGAAAGGAGGCAGAAAAACAGTGAACAGTGAACCACAAACTGCGTCTAATAGTGCTGCTGTCTTTGACACACAGTGGTGAAACTTGACTGCGTTACATCCCAGATCTGCTTGTAAAATTTAAAGTTTAATTGTCTTATTATATTGCTTTACGATCGTAAGTAATCGTGTTCCTAGCCCGATATCACAAACCCCACTAACAGCCTTTACATTTCGTCAGTCAGTGACAGCGTTATCACCAAAAGGGAAACTTCTTAGCCCCTCTCCCCATACATACTGTAAACTATTGAAGTTGCCTCTCCAGTCTCGTTAAAAGAAATCCACAGATCATAACTGCATGCTGCAACATGTCCAGGTTTACTGTCTGTTCAAGCTGTAATGGCCTCTAACCTTTTTCAGACAGATTTCTGACGAAGCCAAGTCACCAACAGTATTGGTTTTGGGAAACAATCCAATTGTCAAACACGTAATTACATTTCCTGTTATTTATTTTTCATTTGGCACTTAAGCTTTACTCATCTTCTTTGAGTTGTCTGGCATGCAAAAAAAAAAAGATTTAAAAAAGGTAAAAATGGTTGTATGAGAAGGCAAATACATCCAAGTTAGACTTTGAGGTTACACAAAATGCAATTTTGAGTAACAGGAAACATGAATAACTTGGTTTTGTTCATAAAATCTACACTAAGAACTGTAGAAAAAAAATCTACACAAGAATTTGTCTCTTAACATGTAATGTACTGTCATATCCAGAAAATAAGAGATTTAGGCTATTAATGAAAGGTGACATTGTTCTCAAGGCATCTTAAGAAGTCCCTTGGTTTCCACCATTACATTGTCACGGCTTGATCAATCAATGCCTGTACCAGCAGCAAAAATTGAAGCTTTGCAGCAAATGAATCTGACAGCAGCTCCTATCACTGAAAATGAACTGAGGTCAGATTTTAGGACTCCATCCTGATGAAAGAAACCCAAACACATCCATTAGACATCAGATTCGCCTTATTTTGACCTCTCACTTATCCCCAGGGGAGTAATGTAACCAACCTATCCTGCATGTAAAAAAGTAACATAACATAATAATAACATAAGTCTCTTGGTGTATAAAAATGTATAGATTTATTGCAGATTCACAAAAGGCACGACCAACATTACAGATGCTTTCTTTTCCTATGGGATGACCAGAAATCATCAAGCTCCGTTATCCTATAGAGGTGAGAGAACATAGTCAAGTTTTACACTCCCACTCACATGAAGCATTGCTTTAACATAATGTGTCACACTGGGTCTCCTGTATCCTCACAGGACTTACTTCTACAAGTTGATCTATTGTGTTTACGTTTGGGTTTCCTCTGTTAAATTTGAAAAATTCAGGTATTCGTTACAAAGCAGTCAAAATTATCTGCTGCAGAAATGTTATTTCTAATCAATCAGCACTACTAAATCTGCAGGGCAAGTCATGTTTATACAGTCAGTTGTGTTATTTGCTCATAGTCTCAAAGGTCTGACATTTGCTTCAGCTCCTGCTGTATTAAAACTGATGTGAAGGTTGATGATGCTGCTCAACCAACCAAAGAAAGAAAAAAAAATTATGAGTATTTATCAAAACTTTGAAAAGCAAGAGACATACAGACCCCAGAAATGCATTACATTAAACCTGGATACTTGTCTCAAGCATGCTCAGGGTGCAACTTGCTTAATTTAAACAGGAAAACCAATGTAATTTTTTGCAAAGGTCTCAATGCTTCCATGGCATAACTCAATGCAAGTTTCATTTGAATTAATAAAGTACTAGTATAATAGTGAGGTTTCATATTTAAACAATTTCTGACCCATATGATAAATCTTTTATCCATTATTTACATATGTGGTCCTCTTCAACAGATCCTAACATACAGTAGCATGTAGGACAATCACATTGCAGCTTTTATCCAGTTACAAATTAATAATTCAAAAGGAAATTGCATCTCAAGCTGCAATGGGGTCTAAAATGCAGATACTGCACTACAGTCAATTCCTTGATACATCCTGTCAGGTAAAAGACCTTCTGAAAAAGGGATTTGTAAAATGTTTACACTCAGTTTTATGTGGAACAATAGGTTGTTTATTTTAAGTCAATTAATGATAAACAATGAGTGTTGTGAGGTTAACAGCGGTGTAAAAAGGAATCTGCTTCTTCTGCATGGACTGCCGTGTCTTGCCTGAGTTTGGTTGGAAATGCAGAAGCTACACAAACATGTGACCATTTATCTATGCATGTGCAGACATATGCTCATCATTCAGGTGGGCATTATGCCATAAGGCTGTACCCATCCCTCAATGATACCAAAACTGTCGTAGTGCATTAAGTCTACACTCAGTAACCCGTACCTACACTTATTTTTTATTGAGGATTGCTTGATAGAATAAATAAATAAACACATTACACAACCCTTTAATGCAACTCTGTAAATAACAGAAAACATAATAAACACTTGTTCTGTTTTGAAACCCACAGCGCCTAAAGTGCGATCTTTTCCCTTGGGTCACAAGTAATTGAGTCAGTGGTTTTATAATAAATGTCAAATCACAATACAATGAAACCTGAATTCTTAATCTCATATATGTGCTAACAAAAAGAACCTTACCTGCTAGGATCTAGGACGACAAAGTGGAAATGAATAATGTTTCTTTGGGTTTTGATCACAAGTCTGTCAGTCAGTCATTTATCATTGGAAGAAGCATCCGAATAGCACTTTGGCACTGTGTTATCAAAAACCCTCCCGAGCTTTAAAACCCACCAGATCTTCAATAAAACCTATTCAGATCAAAACCCTGTTAGACTTTCAAATGCATTTACATCACACTGGGGAATCCATTGTGGAAACTGACTTCACCTGAGGGGGAGAAGGCACAACCACTCTCCGGTCCCCCTGTTGGCGTGAAGACACACACCCCGTCGCGTTCAGGGTGATGTAAACCCAGGTTACCGTAGCAACCTGGAGGAGATGGGAGAGAAACAGAGTGAGACACTGTACAGAGCAAAGTTTTCTGGATGAGACACCAATTAAATTGTTCCATTATTTCATTTTTTAAAAATGGTGGAACAAAATTTGGGCCCCCTTCCACCCACTTAAAGAGATTGAAGAGAAAATTAAATAAACCCCATTTTTTTATTGTAAGATTAGCTATATAAGACGCATTGAGCTATGATTATAGTGTCAGTTACGATGTGTAATATTAAGCAATGGCACACCTGTGCACCATCTCATGAAGATAATCCATACATGGTTGACCAACACAGAGTGAAGACAGGTTGATTTACATACCTAGTTTGCTGGATGTGGATATCCTAAAGAGAAATTTCAGACTCCTATCACAATCGACCCCAGGTAATCAACAGGGTCCTGATGTAGCCTAAAACAAACTGCTACGGCTATTTTGGCTGGGATAGCCTACTGGAATACGAGTAAGAACACCTAAATGTAGGAATAATCAAAGATACATATCAGAGCCCTCATGTCCACATAATGATATGTATTCAAAAAGAGGTAAAAAGAAAAATAGAGTCATATTAGCAGTGTCTAAAACCACATAATTTGAAAACAAGGTCAAACCCTACAGAGCCTACATGCATTGGCTGTGGGTAGACTACAACCATTCTGTAACCATTCACCCACCTTTGCATAAGGGGATAAACTGTGGGAACGATGCCAAGTAACTAAAGATCGACAAGATGATGTCACTTATAAAAACCTGTGGATGAACTTGAGGAAGCCTGGTTAAATAAGTAAAATAACTAAGCTAAGTGGTATAACGTTTTATTTAAAATGAACATACATAAGCATACCAAGGGTTTACCAACAGTAGGTTTTGTTCTCCAGACATGAAAAGTGTACAATATACATTAGATATTGCTACAGGTAATGAAAGATGAACAATGTGTTGAAACTTTTTACTTATTACTATGCGTGAGGAGAGTTTTTTTTTTTTTTTTTTTTTTAATAACAATGTTGGGAAGGAAACAAGGAAACTGGATCCTGCAGTATCACGTTTCGCCTTTTGCTGAATGACCCAAGCAAATACTTTTACAAACTGATGTTAAGACAGCTATGAAATCCAAAAAACCACAAAACATGCTTACTCATCCTCATACATTGAAAAAAAAAAAAATCACACTAAATTTACTCCAGAAAAAACAAAATCTAATTGCTTAAAATGCAAATATTTAGGATAATCAAAACAATCCTACATTGAAATTGAACCGAGAGAACGCAAATAAAAAATAATACTCTAGCCGACAACTACACGCCGGTGGCGTGGGTACATAATAAAAAGGGATCACTGTGTGTTTATTCTTCATATTTAACGTGTCCTAGTTGAACGGCATCAACCGCTGCCCGTTATTATCAGGTTTTCTGGGAAGTGACCTTCCTACCTGTTTGGGTTTTTGAGGTCTTCATTATGATTAGAGGGTCTCTGTGTCCGTATCTCTGCCGTTGTTGGGGTTTCACGGCAGACGCCTCGTTACTGAATTTGAGTTGAGCGTCCAAATCCCGGCTGGAGGTAATCTATGGCTGAGGGGGGTGGGGTGGTCGATTTTTTCCATTGTGCAGTCTCGTTTAGTAGCCACCGCCGTAGGTCCCCCCCCTTTGGTAGCCGCCACTTCCGCCGCCTCTGCCGTAGGGTGCGGGGCTCCTCTGAAAGCCCGACGATTTCATGGGGCCGTAGGCAGAGTTGTGCTGGTTGAAGCCGGAGCCAAACTCACTGTAGCCGTTACCACTACCGTAGCCACCTCCCTGGTTTCCGTAGCCATCCCCGTAGGATCCGCCGTACCCTCCATAGTTGCCACAGTTGTAGTTTCCGCCATTTCCGTAGTTGTAGTTTCCGCCGTACTCCCTGTTGGTGTAGCCATTTTGACTCCCCCTCATGCCTCTCATCGGCCTGCCCCTAGGCGCCATACCACCTCTGTTGGCCGCCTGCATCTCCTGCTTGGTCAGGGCTTTCTTCACCTCTACCTTGTGTCCCTTGACGGTGTGGAACTTCACCACAACCGCCTTGTCGGCCGCGTCGTGATCGTTAAAATAAACAAAGCCGAAGCCCCTCTTCTTTCCGGTCTCCTTCTCAGAGATGACTTCGGCCTTCTCGATTTGACCGTACTGGCAAAAGTACTCGGTCAGATGCTCCTCTTCGATGTCGTCCTTCAGTCCTCCGACGAAAATTTTCTTCACCTTTGCGAGAGCCTCGGGTTTGTTGGCGTCCTCTCGGGCAACGGCCCGCTTCACCTCGACCGCGTTGCCATCGACGGTGTGCGGCCTGGCCGCCATGGCTGCGTCGGCCTCCTCCGGTGTGGAGTAGGTCACAAAGCCGAAACAGCGGGATCGCTGCAGCTGCTTGTTCACGACCACGACACAGTCGGTGAGAGTCCCGTACTGCTCGAAATGCTTTCGCAGGCCATCGTCGTCGGTGTCAACGTTTAGTCCACCGACGAAGAGCTTACAGAGCTGGTCAGACATGTTTGAAGATCGGCAGACGGAAAGCGGTTTCTGACAGTACGCTAGTCGCAAGATGGAGGAGGGGAGAGCGCAGCTGTATTTATAGCCGACAAGCTGTGACGACACACTGGCTTCAGAGTCGGGAACACCTCTTCCGGACCTCTCGTTTCTCTGTTGTTTCAAGTAAACTAATATGTAATATTTTTTTAAGTGTATTTGACACCTTTAACACACAACAGCGGGTAATATTAACTTAAAAAAAAACTAATAAAAATTGCGTTTTGTGCGTTATGAGGTCAAAGTCGTTGCGGGCCACCTTCAGCCAGGGTGAAAATTCATCATTAAATACAGCTTTGATACCAGAACATGCGGTAAAAAGTAAGACATAAACTTAACTTTGAAACCGCGAGACGCTTACTTTTTTTGTTATATTCATACTGTATTTTTATCTGTCCTAAAAGAACCTCACAATCCACCAGGTCAAGGTAATAAAATGCTTGTACCAATAGCCCTACATAGACACATAGCGAAAGCAGTGTCTTTTGCGTGCAAAGTGTTGTGAAATCAGGCTCCTTATCTCTGTAGTTCAGTTAAATGGCGTTACGCATTTGGCTCTGTATATGGAGCAAAACTTAGTTTTCACCCTGGTGACATGAACTCTTAAAATCAAGGTTTTGTTTTGCTGAGCCTTAGTTTTAGAAGGAGAAACGACAGATCTCATATCCATCTGTTCATCCAAATCTGGTCACATTTGTCTTTTTTTTTATCTCACTTATCTATTTACACGACATCCAGTTTACAGCTTAGTGTTTAAACACTTCAGTATATTACCATGTGTTAGCATGCTTTTCACCGGAAAACCACACCCAGACAGAATGACCTCCACAGACCGTTCAGGTGTGGCTTCAGGTCAAAGACAACACTTGATTGCATTTCCATGTCAACAGAATATCACACCAATCAGAGCCTGTGCTAATATCAGTGTATGGGCACAGAGAAAAATATATATATAGCAAACAAAGACACACTGAAATCGAAGTTCACTGAAATCTTTATGAGGCAACTTGCTTATGAAACAATCCTGTTTTCTATCCTACCAATACAAACACACAGAACATCTGTGTCTTTACAGATACAGATACAGTTCAAAATCCTTTATGAACACCAGTGAGGCAACTTCTGGTCTGTCAAGAAAAAAAAACATATGGAAGAAATGATAAAATTTTCTTAACATAAAAATGCATTCTTGAACTGCTTAGTATGGGTGTTTACAATTGAAATTTCATTTCTCAAGTGTTATTCGCGCATTAGTTGTCACTGAAGTTAACCTTCCAGATTTGTGTATATCTTGTGTGTGTTCCCACTCCACTAACATCCACAGTAAGTTCTCAAAGTCCTAGAGAATAAGGATGAGGGTTAATTTCAGATGACTGAATGCTTTTCTTTCTGAGTTAGCAAGAATAGGCAGGACCGTTTAAACCAAGCCTAGTCCAGGTTTTAATCCTGCCTTTAATCCTTGCATTTTGAAATAAAGACACAGATAAGCAAGAACCCCAAATATGATGAGAGAGTTTTGTACTTCTACGCTGTGTAAACCCTGCAGCATTGTTGCCATAAGCATCTTTAATATGTGCAGAGTACAAAACTAAGAAAATACCTACTTTTTCTGTTTTGGAAAAAGAATTATTAATTAAACTGCTTAGACCATGTTTAAGTAATTTAAGTCACCCACAGTTTCAACTTAAAACAAAGGTTATGGAAAATTTCAATGAAATAATCTCACTTTAAGATGAACAAAAGGGGAAGTTAGTACAAAACATCTTAAAATGGGAAGCCACACACAAAAAAGGAAGACAATTTGTTTGATAATTAAAAAGCATCAAGTTGGTTGTTTGAATGTTGTGTATGTGTCATTATGGTGGTCAACACACCATAAATTATACAACCAAGTTTGTGAAACTAACCTCATTCTCAGAATTGAGAACTTGTACTGAACAACCAGTTTACTTGAGGATACTATGGGCTTTTTCAAGGTATTGAAGCATCCAAAAACAGACTGGTGCAGTTCACACAGCAATCTTTGTAGAAGGTTAATCTTCATTGTCAGTTTTTTTTCCGAAAAACCCCTGAATTTATACATGAGGATGATCAAATCCTACCTACTATTTACATTTCAAAAGAAATCAAGCTTCGGTCTCAAAGCCAAGAGGGGGGGTGAAATTCAAAAAGGCAGGCATCTAAAGGAGGCATTTAACATATACCCCCACCCCGCTCCTAATCAACCCACCAAAAAACATGGCTACAAGACAACAGATGTCAACAGCATGCATCACAAAATGAGATGCTACCACATGACCAGGAAGTCGGCCATGTTTGCTCTGGGGAAAAGGCCCAAATCTATTGTGTTCATCAGGTTGACAGTGTGAGTTCACACAGTCCTGCCATGTTATTTAAGGAATAAAGGAACGCCACTAGTGAAAAAAAGTCAAAGTAACCTCAACAAGTTTTTATTTGTTGTAGTAAAATCAAATGTCTACCAAGCAGCTTTTCAGCCCCTCAGTCCTTTTCTGTGGTTTCTAATCTTCACAGCGAAGGCCAGTAAAGTAATGACTATGTTGATAGTCCATGTGCTTGAATGGATCAGATCAAACAGCTTCTTGTTATCTAGCCACATCTAAATCAGAGTCTGAAAGGAGAGGAGTCCAGTTTCTGTGGGATAAAATGGGAGGAGGGAGGGAACTGGCAAACTTGAGCTGATCATGTATTGGGAAGGGGCTGGTTTTGTAAAATGTCGGGAGAGGTGTCTGTTGGAGGGGGGGCAAGAGGGGCACTGGATCACAGCTCCACAGGTGGCTCTCTGAGTGGGCCAGGTCACTGGTGATGAATGACAGGCCGTATTTGATCATGTTAGTACTCGGACGGGTTCGTCTGAGTAATCACATGATATAGACCTTCTCAGCCTGAGAGAAGTTGAAGACTTCTTTGGTTCTTGGACACACTACTTTGTCATCTTGGCGGATGGACAGAAGAGACTGAAATTGATGATAAGTGAAAAAAACAATAAATTAGACACAAAAGCAATCATTTTAGTACTGTATGACTTTTTCTTGTTCTCACAGTGCATTTTTAAAAAAACACAGAAAAGGCAGAAATAACTTAAGCTTATAGTCACTGTGCTCTGGGTGGCAGCTGGTCTTAAGTGTACTCACATTGTAGCCATAGACGTATCCATTAGGAAGCATCATGGGAGGATTGTTTTCATTCATGACCTCCCCGGAGATCTTACAGACTAGTCTAGAGTTTGCGCAGTGGGCCATGGGCAGCGGTTGGGCCAACTTGTTGAGAGATTTACTGCACACTGGGCAGTCTGGGTTCTTCGAGGTACCATCTTCCTTGTAGCACTGACTGGAATTGGCATGGAGGTTAAGGGCCACAATATTTTAATGTAAGGTGTTAATAACAGTTTCACATTAGAGTTTATCTATTTAAAGGATAATCCACATACTTCATGTTTATTAGGTAGCATTACAGTGAGCCGTACCCCATTTGAAACACCTCTACGTGCACATACCGCTGAGGCAAAACAGCACTAGATCGTGATTTACTTAAAATGAAAATACACTAATTTGCATCCCTGGAAAGTCTGGCTGAGGAGATGAAAGCCAAAGGGCAGAAGTAACTTATTTTAGGAAATAAAGTGTGGTAGGATACGGTGTCTTGATGGCAGACAGACCAGCCTGCAGGGTGATAGTGAAGACAGAGTTGTTTCCCAGCTGGTGCAGTCTGTAGTTGTCATATCGGAACTGCTGGATCAGCATCTTCCAGCGGGCTGGATCCAAAAGGTCCTGATGGAAAAGAAAGAGAGGAGACGGAATAGTGTGTTTTATGCCAATTACTATTTCAGGGCAGACTTCGAACTCAGACATTTCTAAGAATGTTCATACAGCATGGGCCTGCCAGTGTAATACAACTGTTCTGAAGATGCTACATTTATTTCTGAATAATCATTTATGACTACATTGCTTTCGTTAAAGTGGTGTAAATTACAACACCTGCTCTGTCACATACTGTTGTGCTATTTGACCTCTGTGGCTCAAACCAGAAGGACATACAAATAGCAGCCAAGTAAACAGTTTACTGCAGGGAGGCTGTTCCAATGCCAGGAGCAAATTATGACATGCATCTTGCTCTTAAAAGGTTATTTCACCATTCCTCCACAAACAACTTCATCAGGGTAGCACGGGATTTTGGACTTGTTCATCAAACTTGATTAGTTAAGGCTTTGTGTTATTTCTTACTTCTTTTGAGAAGCCTGTAATTAACAGCTAAGCTTAACAATCATGCTAGAAGAGGAAAGATAGTCTCAGTACAGCTTCTATCAGATGTGGAGGGAAAAAAAGCTGGCAAAAATGTTGTCACACAGGTTTGGCCTGCTTTTCCTCTGCTTCTTGGTAAAAGCTAAATGTTTTATTTTCTTTTTTGAGATTAGCATTGTTTAAGCAATGCTGTTGTGCAACTTCATCTCTTATTTGGTCTCTGATTTATAAAGGGATATATCAAAAATAACACTGCTTCGTAAAGCAGCTCCTCAAGGACAAGTTGAAGAAGCACCAGGAAAAAATGAGTTTATAGGGGTTTTTTTTTTTAAAGAAGACAAAAGAGGCCCTCTAGTGGTCTGTCTTACTAAAGCACCTTCTCTGCTAGATCTCTATATATTTTCATACTTTCAGCTCTGTATTCAATACAATAAAATGAGCTGATGGCAGTAAACAAATATTCTTTGGCTGTAAATATCTTGATATGGTTATAAATTTATTGACAGTCTGCACAATGACATTAATCATGTGTACCCACTGAGATGCAAGGTGTCGGATGATTTCTCAATGGTATAAGCACACTCTTTTGAAAAGTTTTGTGTGTTTTGGTGGTATATGGTGTATGTGTGAAATGGGTCTCAACAAATAAAATTTCATACATTTAAATATTAACACTCAGAAAGACGTAGGGAATTACCTTGTATGGCGAAATATGTGTATCTGATGGGAAGGCCAGCATGCCCATCACCTGCCGAACCTCATCCAACTGTCCGCCTTCTGCTTGGCTGAAGTGCTTCCTTGCATGTCTGATACACATAAAGACACAGTGGCTGATATAATATGTATGTTTTGGTGCCGTCATTGATGAATGAATCAGGAAAAGGTTGCAATGGTTGCAATGTAGTGGATTTAAGGTAAAAAAAACTAGTGTGCCATACCCATATTATAAAAGTGTGTGTGTGTGTGCGTGCGTGCGTGCGTGTGTGCGTGCTGGAAGTCTGTGACCAGTACCTGACTGCATCCATGCGTTTGTTTTGTCTGATGAGCTCAATGAACTCTTGGATTCTCAGACTGAACTCAAGACAGCTCTGCCAAAGGAAAAGAAAAGAAATCCCACTTAGTTTCAATCACAGATGTTGCAAAAATGTCACTTTTTTATTATATTATTAATAAATAACTATTATGATATTTTTTTACAGTATAATATTTTGTCACCCCAAAGGGTTTTTGGAACAGAGAACAAAACATTCCTGTGTCTGTCCTGACAGAGCTAAATAACGCATGATGGAACTAAACTTCACTTACATTGGCAATGAGCTGGAGCAAAACCAAACAAATTTCATAAATGCCCCCACAAAAAAGAAAGTCAAAAACTTTTTTTTGCTCACACCAGCATCCTAAATTTGGGCAAATAATATGAATATGCAGCATTTTATGCAGGTTCACTAACAGCAACCACTAACAAGGCAGATTATGTCTTGGTAAAGGTCTGCACTCTACTGAGTACTCTCTGGTCTAAAAGGATCATTTTAGGATTAAAACTAACTTTCTTGCCACTGTTAGAAGGGCAAAACACTCAGGACATGTAATCATATCTTATCAGGCCTGTTTCTAAGCACAAAAGCTGTTGGACTGTTGATTCTTTTTTATATATGATGAAACAAGCAGAACCAATAAGCATTTTGTCTATGTATTTGTGCTTGTGTGACATGCTTGCCTTAAGTCTCTGAAGCATCATTATGTTTGTCATGGACATTTAAGTATTTGTTAGGCCTTAACCTAAACTTCTTGGATCTATGAGGTAAAATTTAGCTGCTGTTGATGAGCTACCTTCATCTTGCGAAGGCGGGATTTATTGTCATGGCACCACGCTAGGCAAGTGGCTGTCTCCTGCCTCTCCAGAGACTCCTCCACCTCCTTAGCTGTGAGGAACATCTCAATGTTCACCAGATCCTAAAATACAAGAAAGTGAATGTATTAATGGAAAAGAAGGGCATCATGAAAAAAAGAAAAAAAACAAAAGTTAAGCAAAGTGGTGAGTGATACTTTTGATTCAGAAACAACTGTTAAACAAATGATGAATTAACTTATCAAGAAGCCCACTTATCACAACGACGATGACAGTTTGAAGTACAGAAATTTGCAAGTCTTTTAATTTTGTCTCAGTGATTTTAGATGCATGACAATGTATTAACCAAATCATTTCAATAGTCATCTGAATGACCCAGTTACCTCAATGCCGCTCTGTCTTGCCAGTTTTACAGCAGTGTTGTAGTAGCCACAGCGCAGAAGATGCTCCACCATCATGCGGTCCATGCGCTTCTTCTTCCACAGGTTGACTGAGGCCGGCTGGTCGCTGCTGTGCTCCTTCAGGTGCTCGATGCGACGCTTACACAGCTTGGCACTTTCGTCTTCTGCTTGGATGGATTCAGCAGCCTACAGAACATTGACATAGAGGCATAAAATATTAGACCACAAGCTGAACTGGCATCATCCGTGCTGCCGTCAGGCAAAAGATACAGAAGTATCCGCTGCCGTACCACCAGACTGCAGAGCAGCTTCTTCCCTCAGGCTGTGAGACATCTTTATGCACCATCTGCACTCCTTCATGTTTAATAATTTTACTTTATTTTTTGTACAATCAATTGATCAATCACGAGGGAACAACATTTTAATTTCATCATACAACCTGTTGTATAATGACCAATAAACTTCCTTACTTCCTTGTATGTAAAACATTTACAAATTAAAATTGACAATATTCAATATTCATACTGGCTGCTACCTTAGAGTATTAAAATGATGGCATTGTTTTTGGTTCATATCACCCAAACCAGGAAACTGTCATGTGAATCAGTGTGTATGAGTACATTTGTATTCCTAACCTTCCTCTTCAGAGCGCTGAGCTTCTCGACCACACCATCCAGCAGCGACACCACAGAGTCGACCACTGGGAAGCTGCTCAGCGTCTTCTCCAGCTCTGCAACAACCATGGTCACGTGACTTGTCTCCCGGTCAATGTTCTTCTGAGCTGCTCTGAAACGTTTGTTCAGAGTCTCATAGGGGACCTACAACAACAATGGCATTGAAAGTTTACTCCACAGAACTCCATTGCATCTTCAGGAGATACAAGCTAGAACTTTTTCATTTTTCAGACAAAATATGCACTAAGCAGTTCCATAAAGGGTCAGTTTATAATAAATGGGGAATTTTTTGAACTGTGAATCACTAAAAGCTACTCTATTCAAGTCACAGAATGAAAATATAGAGCTGGAAATGAGCATAATAGGAGCCCTTTAGAAAGAAACAAAAGATCCTTTGTAAACCACATTCTTACCACAGATAAGCTTGAAACTTAATGATCTGCATGATAAAAAAACTGTATTTAATAAGATCTTAAAAATACTTTTTATGCTCAAACTTTAAAGTACAGTGTTTTTCCCCTCCTCTACTAGAATATAAGACAGCTTCGCGCAAACATATGAACCAGATAGACCTTTGTGATCCCTTCTCTGTGATGTTTCAAAAAAACAAGAAGAGTTTTGATCCATTTAAGAGATTTTTTTTTAGGTTAGAGCATAGTTAATCTCCCAAGTTACTAGTATTTGAAAGTAAAATTATGCAAGCCTGCCACAAAACCTGATGAAATGAAGAATGTTGTTGTTCTGGTGGAATTAGGGTTGTAATGAGAATCCTGCTCTTTTTTTCTCTCAAGTTAAAGCTCAGACTGAGATCCTGTGATTCAGATATTTTAACTGCACCACAGAGCAGTTTTGTATGTGCTAATAAATATTCATTAGTGTCCTAGTGACAGAAACAGGGGACTTATTCTGCTCAGGAATGAGTATGGCCACTGTATTAGCGAGAAAAGATGAAAAAGGAATTAACTTTATGTTTATATGTAGCCTTTTTATTCCTAATTGCTGCAACTGAAACATTTTAACGGTGAGTATATTATTTTCAGAGGAGCACTTGAGCCAAAATCAACAAATGAACTGGGGGACATAAAAGGATGCAGCCACACACACACATGACAGTCCCCATTACAGCAGATTGTGGAGAAATCAAAATCAATTAATAAAATGTGCACTAAATGTCCAATACATGCAAATAAGATGAAGCATTACAACACTGTAGACCTTAAGACTTGTTGTCAGATGTAAAGTGGTAGAGATTTTGCTATGGCTTCTGTTGAAGTTATTAGGTTATGCATAAAATATTTCTGTTTTCTATGGCTGTGGCCAGAAATGCAAAAAATCAGTGAGTAAAATGTTGTTAAATAATAAATATACTAGACAAGTGTCAAATTCACTGAATTATATCAAACCCGAATATTTTATCTACTATTTCTGACATACATTTTCAGATAATTAACAATAATACACAATATATGTTTGCTTTAGATATATCTCTTTAGCTTTAACAAAAGATGTAGACTGAAAGTACCTAAATTTTGAAAATTAAAAAGAAAGAACCAAATTTGACTTACATTTTTTGCTTTTAAGAAAAACAAAAAAATAATTCTTCTAGGCATTTCAGTAAAATAGAAAGACTCCCATTTTGAACATGTCTGGTTGGGAGATCTCATGGCATTTTTCTGGTCCATACAGCCATGATTTTCTTACCACTCATCAAACAATTATGTGATGAAACCATTTCAGACAGCTGGTAAAATGTCTGACACTGTCAGTGGTTATATTTAATTTTTTTTTTTTTGAGAGGTTGCTCATTGCAGGAGTCATTGACACGCCCACTCCAAAAAGTGCACATTACTCATTAATGACAACTCCATAAACTACAATTAAGAGGATTATGGTAATTTAAATAAGTCTGAGTGATGATTTTGATTAACCTTAAATACAGATACATTATCTCAAACATGCAACAATACCATCTGACTCTATTTTACCCTGAGGAGTTGTGTCTAACAAACCTCTGACCAAACCAAATAAATGAGCTAATACATAAAAACATATTTATTTACATTTTAATATATTAGGGTTACCATTACCTTTAACAATGTGCATGGTGCCCCTTACCCTGATTTTAGTATCCCCAAGGACATGCTGTCAGACACAGACCATCTTTTGTTGGTTTTATTCAGTCTCTATGTCATCAACATTGTGACATTATTTATACTCAATATAGCTCCGTATGTAATTAACACTGCTCTCCCTCCAACTGTTTCCAATGCCAATTATAACCATCACTCCTGTCTTAAAATGGTGCCTGCCATCCTTACTGCAGCATCCAAGCAAAAGACAGACATATCCCCTAACCCCAGCCATGCTTGCTGAACGCAGACACGTTTTAACATCGCCAGCAACACTAAATGCCACGTTATAATCATCATGCCAACATCATGTCATCAGTAACTACACAAAAGCTGTCAATACATTGCTACTCACAAACGTGCTTTTATTAGACGACGCTTTTCTTGCTGTCTTGAGGCGGCTGGACGCAGGAAGCAGCCCGGACTTGTTTCAGCTCGTCTTTTAGCAGCGGTGTCGCAGTAACGTTATGTGGAATGGAGGAACGGCGCGTGTGTGTGCGGCAGCAGCCTGTGATTTCTCTCGCTGGCCATTTTGAAGTGCAGAGAGGCAGCGGCAACAATCTGATGACACTGCGCTAACTCGCAGGGACTGATTGTCTGTCTGGCAGCGTGGCGTTCACGGGCTCTACCCCACCGATTTCAACCGATCCCCTCTTTCAGCCAGCTAGAATTTGCATGCTCGACGTTACGTATCTGGTAGGCTGTTCGCTGACAAAGATGGCTAATGCTGGTTGTACCACAGCAAACGAGCTACAAAGGCCAATCGCGTCTGCTTTACATTTCTAAAGTGGTCTAGTTATTCAATGGACGAGCAACCACGTTGTTAGGTTTTCCGTTAGTTGAAATATTTATCGCAGAGTGCACGATCCTTAACGCGAACAGAATAATGCTGTCAAACGGTTAAACTCGCACGTTAGCTAACCGTTATATTCGTTCACGTGCACACACACAAATGCTGCCATATAGCCGACTAAAATTAAGCTCTAAAAAATAAATCACAAGGTATGTATCGTTAACTGACGTTTCGTGGCTAATGTCAAAAGATCACTTTGTTAAAAGAAAACAGGGTTCAACTTAGGCTCAAGTCAACAGCTCTGTAGGCCTTTAAACGTGTGTGATACAATAATGTCACCATGGCAGTGGGAAGCCAGCTAACAAACCACCAGCTACTGCTGTTTATCGATAAAGCTAACCTTTGCTATTGCTTCACAAACACAGGTAGTTGGTGGACACTGCTACCTGGCTAAGCTAACACAGTCCAGCTAACGCTAGCCTCTCCCTGTCAAGTGGTCTCGCAATCAAATGAACGAATAATCTCCATTTTCCAAACAGCATCAAACACATCGTTTATACTGGACACATTAGAGTCGTCAGACAATTGCGCCGTGCCAGTTTGAGCTTTTGTTTACCTTGAGGGTGGGATATTCTTGGACTTTGAGAGCCATGGACAGTTGAGATGCTGTCTCTTGCACCGCCATCTTGGTTTTGTGATTTTCTTGTGGTTGTTTGTGTTTTTTTTCTATCAACTCTGAATGGCCTTGGTGCTCACTACCGCCATCTACCGAGACGGTGCCGGTATTAACTTTGTTTGGGATGATCGGTTTAAGATTTTTCGGATGCGGTGCTGGAGAGGCTTCAAACAAAGTTTTCGTTGATTCAAGGCGAAATGCAGCATTTAAATACAGTCAGTGTCACGCTGTTGCAGATGATGCATTTGGTCGGTATACTGAAGCTCTCATTAACATAACATGATCATCATGAGCAGATTTCAGGACTTGTCAATTACTTGAATTTCTGACCACCTCAAGGACCTCTTGTCCAAACGGGATCATTAAATGAGAGACATTTAGTAACTTTACCTCATTTCAATCCATGAACAATGTGGTTCACAGTTAGAGCAGAACATCCAAATTCATTGTAGAATGTTTCTGTAATTCAGTCTAACACTTAAAACAAATAAAGATCAAATAAATTGTTCAGTATTGTTAATCGTGTGTCCTTGTGTTCCTTAGGACTGCTAAATTTGAGTTTCCACATCAAACAGAGGTGAGTTTGAGATTTACCAAACACTCTCTATATTCACACTGAGCTTCATTCTAAGATCAGATTTATAATATTGAACACAAAATATCCATTAGGACCACAAAATAGATTTGGCATGCTGGTAGCATAACTGTGAAACAATGTGTGTTTTAAGTAAGGAGGTAGAACTTTGTTAATCAGCAATGTTGAAGACTAATAACAAAAAAACATTCACTTTTTATTGATAAATAAAGAAAAAATAAATAAAGCATAAATAACAATAGCAAGTAATAAGAAATGGCTGCTTTGGTAGAAATTGTGATAATATTTCATTTTCTGAAATTTTCTAAAAATACTTTTAATTTGTGATAAATTCATCCATGAAAGTTCAATTTACAATGAAAATATGTTGCAGTCTTGTTGTAGTTCACACAGGTCCAATTAACCAAACATATGCATAACAAAAATAACCAGTTGAACTGAATATAATCTCATATGGATGGAGAGTTGCAAGGCAAGAGTTGGGAAAGAGAAATGTTCATTTCTGACAAACTAACATTTAATAAAAAAAAAATAATAATAATAACAAAAGATATTTTCAAGAAGTTAGATATTAATATTTAAGTCCAAAAATTATTTATATTATATTTATATATGTCCACTTGTAATTTAATATAGGGTACAGGTCAAGACATGCACCTAAAAAAGCATAAATCCTCTGATATGGATAAATCAAAATCCTAATTTTTTTAATCACAACATTATTTTAATTCACTTCAAATAAAATGTTTGGAAAAAGAGAAACCATATTGAGAGAGACATTGTAGAATTTCTAGTGTGTTTAGATATATAAAAATATAGGTTACTGTCCAAATGTACAAACAGTGAATCCCTTCCATGCCCGTTCCATATCACAGCCACATTTACTTTCCTGTGTGAGTGAGAGCACCCTCCCCCCAGCCGCAGTGAACATATTGCCATTGGCTGCTGTCCAGTGCCAGGCTGTGCTGATTGGCTGGCACAAGCTATAATCACTTACAATTGGCCCATTATGTACTGCATGCCCCACCCCCACCCAGCTTTGGAACAAAGTGGAACAGTGGACACACAGGGAGGAAGGTGATGCAAGGTTTGTGATGTATTTTTGGCCCCCGATCAGGTGCTTCCTGTGTGTAGTGTGTGTGTGTGTGTGAAAGTGTGTCTGAGTGTGTGTGTGTGTAGAAATGTGCAAGTTTAAGTGATAGTGACGATTGTGCTTAGAGCTTGACTTTGTACTGTGTTTAGTTTGAAGGGATAACTCTGTGCCAAGCTAAATGAGGGGGAGGATTGTGTTCATGTGTAATACGAAGGCATGTTTGTGTGTGTGACTATGAGTGTATATTTTGTTTTTGTGTACAGTATGCGTGACAGGAGGATTATTGTTTATTGATGAATAAATTGGCAGAAAAATAGTTATTTCTGTCTCTGTGAGGAGGAATTCTGCACGTAGTGGTTGCTGAAAGTTGGAGCAATTTATTGAATTTAGACATAAGTTAGAAGTCTTAATCATTAAAAATTCATACTAAAATTTGGGGACTCATTCATGAAAAAGCTTTTTGCTTTTAACTTAGATTTTGTTTTAAATGATGTGGAAAAAAACATATTTGATCACACATTTTAACTTTCACTTCTCTAGATGTTTCTGCTGTAATCTGTTGGCTTCGAAGGGTCCATCCTCCAAACTCATCCTTACAAGAATTTAGCACCAGTTAAATATGAAGTATAGTATAAATCTTTTTATTACAATTTTAATAATAATAAAAAAGTGATGTGCTTGAACTGGGATGCGAAATCTATTATCATTTTTTAGATTGAAGATTTTCCCAACGGTACATTTTAAAAAGGAACAAGTTTTTAGAGTAGAAGATTTCTTGTTCCAATTAACAAAAGTCAATTAATATTTATAACAGACATGTTTTGTCAAAATTAAGTTGATCTAAGGATTAATACAACGATTTCTCTTGAAACGATGTTATCCAAGGATTAATACACAAGTTTAATAAATTATACTTATATATGGTTTATACATAATATCAGAGCTGAAACAGTTAAATTAATCAGTTAATAGAAAAATGAATGACATAGAAAAAATGGCAGGAAACGAGTGGAGAGAGAGAGATGGGGGAGGAGTGAACAGCAGAAAGAATATCTGATCAGACCCCAACCATCAATATTTTGCTTTATGGTCGGGGTCCCATTCTTGAAGCTACAGGAGCGCTCCGCTGGTAATTATTTTGATCATGGACTTATCATTTGTGATTTTTCAAGCATAATATTTTCAGACCTTCGCTTATTTCAGCTTCTTAATTATGAGGATGAGCGGATTTTTTTTCAGTCTTATGTAAATTAGTTAATCAAATCTCTTTGTTTTTTGGACATTTGATTAGATATAGTGACCATTTTTAGCAGGTTGTTTGAAAAAAAACAAACAAAAAAAAAAAAAAATTGTTGAAGCCCTAACGTATTTAATGGTAAATTATGATATTATCATGAAGTAAAAATTCAACGTCAAACATGAATGAGACACAGTCCATATTTTAAACGAGATGTTTTTAGAGGGATTTTTCCTTTTGTCTGTTGAGGAAGGTGACCGCTTTCTAACTGTTCTCCATTATCTCCAACCTTAAGCTCGCTCTCTTAGATGGACGATTCCTCTTTCTTTACCTGTCACCCTTTTTTCTTTTCTTATCCTCCCTCTCATCCCCTGCTCTTTTGCCATCCTCCTAATTTGCTTTTTCACTGCTTCCCTCCTATCCCCCTCTCACCTGACTTCTCCTCTATTCTTCCTCCCGGCCCTAATTCTTCTTTTCTGACAACCTGTTCCCAACGTAATACTTGCACTATACCATACTACACCTAATCCACCTCCTCCTCTCTCCTGCTCCTCCCTCCCTCCCTCCCTCCTCCTCCTCCTTCCATACACATGGGTTACATTCTTCATGCGATACCTGTCTGTCTACAGCAGATTAGATTCCTAGTTTCTCCAGTATTGGCATCCACATTGTTCTGCAGCTCACTGTCAGTACTGATAAATCCAATTTGCTGTGTGTGTGTGTGTGTGTGTGTGTGTGTATGCCTGCATCTGCACGTTTACAGTTAGTATGATAGACACTAACTGTTTCCTTAAAGCTATATTAAGAGCTGTAATGTCAGTGTGCATTTGCAGCTCTGTGTGAGCATACTTCCTCAATATCTGTCATGCATTTTGTTTATTTTGTGTGTGTATATGTTAGTGAGTGTGTGTGTGTGTGTGTGTGTGTGTGTGTGTGTGTGTGTGTGTGTGTGTTTGTAAGCACGCTTGGTTGCAGCTGCATTTTTTTTTTATAATCATGTGCATTTGCATTTGAACCTGCACCACAGAATGTCACTGCATTTGTTTTGAATGCATCTGCTTGTGGGGGTGTACATATATTTTTCTGTGCACAAGCCTGTATCTTTGTACGTGTGCAGACGTGTATCTTTGTAATTTTTGTGTGTTTGCGTGCATGTGTGTGTCAGCGATAGCTCTAGGTCTTGCTGGCTGTCAGTCTTGATAAGGCCAGCGGTCGGGAGGCGTTAGTCGGGGCTGCTGCTCGCCTGGCCACCACTTGGTGGATCTGCTGAGAAGGAGCTGAACCATTAGACACGCTGCAGTGACTACAGAGAGAGAGAGAGAGAAAGGGTGGGAGGTGGGGGGTGTGGAGATATATGGTGAGCAAGGCGGAGATGGAAAAAACAGTGAAAGAGATGTGGGAATGCGCAGTGGGGGTGATAGAGTGCGACTCAGATCAAGAAAGAAATTTTTTGGGAGGGTTGAGAGGTAGAGAGCAAAATGGGCAAATGGAAGAGCAGGAAATTATGAGAAAGAGAGGAAAAGGGGAGAAGAAAGGTAGAAAGAGGGGAGGTGAGGGGGGAAGGTAGATGGGGGAGATGGAGCAGAGAGTGGGTGAGGAAAAGATAAGGAGAGGAAAGGGTGTAACTGTTAATGTCCACACAATGTATGTGTGAAAATCTGCTCCGTTTGCACACATGAAAGACTGAGGTGTGTGTTTAAATTAACAACATATAAGGCAGTGGAAACCCTCCAGCCCCTCACTTCTTCTCTGTTGCTCTCAAGAGCAGTTAATAATCTACCAATCATTTCTTCTTCCTTTTATCTGAGAAACATTTGGTTCTTATCCCATCTCTCCACTTCCCCCTGTGCAGAGGAGTCCAGATATTTTCTCCCTGCACTGTCATCTCCTCTCTCCATCCTTATTTAGAAGCACCAAATATGTTTCCATTTCCTTTATCTCCTGGGGAACATTTGTCTCATGCATGGTAAGTTGTGCGGTAGGAGTGGAGTCGCCGTCGGCCCTGTCAACACGATAAATGTGCCTGTAGCTTCTCACATTATTGACTCCATGTTGTCAGGTTGAATTTAGTGAAAGACCTAAAGCTGGACCTGCATACCTAAACCTATTCTGTTATATTTAAGCTTGAAAAAAAACAGATATAATGGCTTCTCCAACCTGCGTATACATGTAAAATGTCATAGATGTATTTATCATTAAGAAATGAACTAATTAAGCTGTTATGTTGGCCTAATTTGTTGAGTTTTATCATTGGTATTATTGCAAAACAGAGACAGCCAAAGTGCTTCTTCAAAATGCAAGTGGCCTTCTTTAAAGTGGAGCAAACTTTGATGTATTACCCCTCTCACAGAGCTCCTAAATTCTTAAGCAAACTATTAAAGTATCTGTTGTGATTAAGGTTGCAGCTGCATATCAGTTTCACGTTTTATTGTGACATGAAAGTGAGAAAGAAGACAACTTTGGCCCTCGTGCAGTCACCCCCTACCTCTGTCTCAAGGGCTCGCTCATTGATTTTCACCAGGACTTGAAATAGAAACTGAAATTGAAATGACACTTTTTTTAGTCCCCGAGGGGAAATTTCGTCTTGGAAACACGTGCTGCTTAAATCCTATATAACATATAACATCAGAGAAGGGTCCCCCTCTCTTACAAAATGTTGAATAAAGGAGATGCTGAATTTAAACGCGGCAGACTGTTCAGAGCTGTTGTCAGCAGCAATTTAAAAGGTGTCTTTATATCAATTTTCATGACATGAATAAGGGGTTTCCAACTTCCTCAATCCACTGCTGCCTCCTACACAGATTTGAAACTTCCTTCTTTGCCACATGCTGTTTATTTAAAGCTAGTGTACATATAGTAAAAGTGTGATGGGTCAGGTTAGCAGAAAACATGGCTGAATTTAGCGCACAGGCTCCATCACACAAGGTAGTCAATTTAAGACTGTTAACCTTAATTTCAGAAAATTTTCACAGTACATTACCCCCAGTATGGGGTCAAAAACATTGTGTGATTGAGTTATTTTTGCACTGCATGTTTCTGCTTTTTCCTCCACAGTTATATTTCTTTAAGTGATCTGAGGAATGACTGAGTCATGTCTGCTCCGCAGTGACTCCTCCATCTAATGTGGACATCATTAAATGAACACACCTAGAGTCAGAGTGACGAGTCGTGTTGGTGGCATTCGCCTGCAGCACTCTAGCAGGCAGCAGTCACAAAACACGTCGAATACAGTTCTGCTTTGAGCCTCACACTATGTACCCTTGCTGAGTTTTGATTAGGCATAAATCCCATAAGATTTCTCTGCTTTCTGACTCAGTGCCATCACGATTGAGGTGAGAGATTGTGAGGAATCTAACAGCTGGAGAGGAGTGGCTGCAAAATTCCAGCTGGATTATTTTATCGGAGAAACTCTTTAAAGGGAGCCAGAATAATTATGTCCGGCCATGCCTCACTGTCTAAATAAAGGAAAAGTAAGCAGGAGCACATTGCTCATTTTCCTTTGAAGATGAAAAGTAATTATGAGCTTAATCTGTTTTATCATTGTCTTTATAACAAAGCCAACAGCTGACAGGAATGACTGAGGACAATGATAACATAAGGAGGGTGATAACACATGACCAAGGTCATGATGAGTCAACCTGCCAACAGTTACAAACAATGGTTTCCCTGACCCTCTGTCCCTTTTTGGATTTGAACATCTCGCCCACTGGCTGACTGTGACATTTACCAGTAGTGAGGATGTGATGTAACCATCATTGCAGTTAAACTAGGTTAGGCCGTGGCAGTTTGGGGGGGACGTCTGACGCTGCTTATATCACTGTGGTTATCGAGTGTCCACGTGTAGATGAGAGTCCCTGTAGCATCGACAGTGCAGCAGCAGAAAGAGCCTGAGCGAATACACAGGTGTAACTGATTGATTTCACTGTCTGCCACATTAACATGCGCATCAGAATTACAGTTATTACAGCGATAATAGCAGAAGACAAAGCATGAGATTATAGAGTTTTTGAAAAAAAAGTTTTAGCAAATTGGATCCCTTATAAATTTAGTTCAATCAAAAAGGCAACGCTGTGAATAATGAAGAGATGCTCCAGTGAAGCAGCGTTCTTTACTCTATTTTTCCTGTTTGTTTCATGGAGAAAAAATAACTGATATTTTAAACCAGTTTAGCAGTTCTTTCATTTATAGGTTTCAAAGTCAGAGTCAAAGTCTACCACTGTAACATTAAAAATATATAAACTGTTTTGTTCCTAAAATGGTAATTTGATGTTACTTTATCTATTTATCAAACCAGAATACGATCAGTTGCAGATTTCACTTGGTAGTTGAAGTAAAATACCCAATTATTCACCAACCTTTCCTAAAGTTTAAAAAAACTGTATTCATTAAAAAGGGCGTGCAAATATTACAAATTTTCCTCCATTGAAGTTTTTGATTAATTAAGTCCATCTTAAGGAGCAGTTTATTATTTAGTCATTTTTAAGTGTCACTTTAAAAGTCCTTATTTATTATATTTTGATTTCCTGAAAAAAAACACCTGATTTTATCTTTTATGGAGGAAAACTTAAAAAAGTAAAATTTGTAAGAATTAAACCAACAGTTAAGTTTGACTGATGAGACTCTTGCAGGGTTGGTTAGTGTTTATTAAAGACACACACTTGCTTATTAACTTTTCTGAGCCTTATAATTGTTTTCCTCATATCAGATATAAAGTTTTTCCTCTCTTGCTATTGAAATTGCATAACTGTCTTCTTTCTTTTCCTTTCCTCCCTGTCGTATTTCAGGAAACAAAAGATGAATTTTTGCCACCATTAGCTCCTCCCCATTCCTGCTCTCTCTCTCTCTCTCACACACACACACACACTCTCTAGCACACACACACACACTCCCTGTGCTCTCTCTTTTTACCCCCCCTCATCTCTTTTACACTCTCTGACCCTCCCGCTCCCATAAATGCAGCAGTGTTTGCATTCTGTGTGTGTGTGTGTGTGTGTGTTCACGTTTTTGTTTTTTGTTTTTTTGGTGACAGAGACACACAGACAGAAAGAGAGCGAGAAAGAGAGAGAGAGAGACGGAAAGACTTGCTGTGATAGAAAGTGAGAAAGCGAGGGGAGGGAGGTAGCTAGAGACGGCAGGGAGGGAAGGAGGGAGGGAGGGAGGGGTAAGACAGATAGAGAGAGCGGGCGAGCGAAGGGGACGGAAGGGAGGGGAGAGAGAGAGAGAGAGAGAGAGAAAAGAGGGGGAGCACATGTGTATGCTTGTCACTAAGGGGCTGGGAGAAGGACTAAGGGAAGCGAGGTAGCTGGCCACAGCCGCCATATGCTGACTGGATTCCTGTTCATGTCTGCTGTGTGAAGACTGAAGGTTTGTGCTGTGTGCTGGCCGGCTGGGGAACACACCATGGGAAGCTCACATCTCCTCAACAAAGGCATGCCTCTAGGTAAACAACTAGCACTGTGCTTTTATATTGGAACTCTGTGTGTAGTGTGTGTGTAGTGTGTGTGTGTGTGTGTAGTGTGTGTGCGTATGTGTGTGCCAATATTTATGAACTACATTGTACATTATTCTGTCTTCCTCCTCCCCTCCCCCTTCTCTCTCTCTCTTCCTCTCCTTTTTTTCCGTCTACTCCTCCTCCGCTCTTCTTAATTTTCTATCACTCTGTTATCTTTTTTTTTTTTTTTTAATCGCTCAGCCTCTCT